>WOXC01001225.1:0-16921 GCA_011680675.1 Gymnobelideus leadbeateri
AGACACTTATTAGCTCTGTGACTCTGGGCAAATCACTTCACCCTTTTTGCCTCAGTTCTCTCACTTGTAAAATGAGCTGGAGTAGGAAATGACAAAGCATATCTTTGCCAAGAAAAACCCTGATGGAGTCACAAAGAATTGGACACGTCTGAACAACAAACAAGAAAAAGAAAGGGGACTCTGACTCCCAAATATAGTTCTTCTGACTAAATTCAGTTCTGGTTTCACAACACCATATTTTTAGAGAACACTAGTTCCTATCAGATTTAGACATACTTTAATTATAGTAATTATGCCTTCTATTTGCATCACTGTAGTTTACAAAACATTTTACATATATTTACTCTTATGTGGTAAGTCTCCCTCCAATATAGAATAAAAAAACTGTATCAGTCAGTCAACAAGCATTTATTGAGGATCTACTTTTTGCCAAGCGTTGGGGATACAAAATTAAAAAAAAAAAAAAAGAACAAATGCTAGCTTTCAAGGAGGGGAGAAAACACGCATAAGTATATACAAACATATAAAAGGCATTTCAGGGAGGGGCCTGAAGAGGGCACTTGAGCATCAGGAAAAACTTTATGCAGATGACAAGGTATAGGCAGATTAGGAAATGGATGAGAGGATCATAAATCTAGTGGTAGAAGGAGCTTCAGAGAACATTTTATCCAATGACCTCATGTTACAGAAATGGCAATTGAGGACCCCAGAAGTCTAATTGAGTTGCCCAAGGTCAGTTAGTGAATCAGCAAGCATTTATTAAATACTTTGTCTATGCCAGGCATCACCCTAAGCACTGGAAATACAAATACAAGCAGGGAGAAAAAAAGTCCTTGCCTTCAAGGAGCTTAAATTCTAACAGGGGAAACTGAGGTATGTTGGAACCAGTTGTATCAAGAGAGCATTTATATCTCACAAATTGGAAAATGTTATAAATCAGGGCCGGTTTACTGTTTTGTTAATGGTTGACTTAAGGAAGTGTTGGAGAGAATGTTAATTACACAGATTAAACCTAAAAGTGAAAGAAAAGCTGATAGAGGAAAGAGAGATTGTAGGATTCAGTGCCCTCCTTAAATGGAGGTTCTAATAGGAGCTATCCAGAGTGTGAAAGGCTGAAAGAGATGGAGGTATAAATTATAAGACTGACTTGAGTTTTCAAAATAAAGAAGTTTCTAGGGCATGGTAGAGAAATAATACAAGTAGTATCTGGGATAGGTTTTGATTCCATAGCCTCTTACTATAATCAGTTCCTTTTCCCATTGTATTCATCTAGAGTCTCTTGACTAGTACAATTCAGGCAATCTTCTTTATTAGGAAAGTTCTCCTATATTAACAGTGTCCACCTTGTGGTAAGCACAAAAATCTAACTGAATGGATTCAGGGCTTCATTGCCATTTAAATGTTAAGTGTTAAGCTATATTAATTTAAGCGTTGGTTTTACTTGGGCAAAAAAACCAAAACTGCAAGGCAGGCATTGTGGGTTAGTGAAGCAGATACTAGATTTGATGCCAGAAGCCCCAGTTACAAAGGCTGTCACTGGAACTTTAGTGTTTGTGTGAGTTAAGGCAAGTTACCTGATGTTTCTTGGCCTCATTGTCTTGGTCTGTAAAATGAGGGATTGGAATAGATGGGACTAAGGTCTCTTGGAATTAATGTAAACAAGCATATGTGTTCTCCCATTTCCAGGTCCAGACTATCCTAATTTTATTGCCTGTACAACACCTCGATAATCTGATAGCCAGTGAGGGATGGGGTAGGAAGACACTAGATTAAAGACCTGGTAGCAAACTAGTACACCCCCCTGACTTTATACTTGAGGAAGCTGAGGCCAAGGAAGTTTAAGTGACAGCAAGTGATAAAGGCGGCAACAAGTCTAGAGGAACAAGCCCTAGACTTGTAAGTACCTGTGCTTAAGGCCTCACATCCAGTCTCTCAAACTTAAATTCAAAGTCTCTCCTTTCTAGAATGAAAACTGGAAGCAAGCTTATCTGACACAATTGAGATAAGCAGTATTAGATCAAATATGACCTCAAAGCTATGATCAGGGCTTGCTCCCATGGGGATATATGGCAGAGCCAGAGTGGGAGGGGGAGGGGTTGTTACTAGGTCAATCACACAAGAATTTTGATTATGACAAATTCACACTCCAGTAATGACAGAAGGGTACAACAAGGCAATTGCAGCTACCATCATGCCATCACACCTTGTCCCCCAACACCCAGCCTCTCCTTCTCCCTCAATCTTCCCTTGACAAGTAAGATACAACCCACCACAACCACCAACTCTTCAATTAAGCTCTAACACTTTGCAACAAGGCCAGCCCGAAATCATCAGTCTCACTCAACATCATTCATCTTCCTACTAACTGATACCCCCACATCATCCTATAGAACTCAAGTTGATTTCATTCCACAGCTTCTAGTCTTCTTATTTGGATTTCTTGTTCTTTGTGTCACCAAGAAACTGTGACTTCGAGTAAGTCACTGCCCCAGTCTTAGCTTAAGTTTTCTCAGCTATGAAAGAAAGGTACTGTACTAGATATTCGTTAAGGTCCTATCATAGTCTTACATTCTACAACTCTAACACTCCATAAGTCTCAGGAAAGTGGTCATGCTGGAACAAAAAAAATAATCATAATAATCCTAAGGACTCATCTCACTTTTAGCAATCTGCTGGGATGAATAGTTTAGGTGCAGTTTTAAGTTTGCTTTTAGGATACACTATATATATATATATATATATATATATATATATATATATATATATATATATATCCAGAAATCTAGGCTGGTGAGGAGATTTCTAGCAAAAGCAGGTTTATATCTTCCTATTAGGCAAGTGAGAATTTGCTCAGTGGTCTATGAGATAACTTTCTTCTCTTTTTTTTCTTTCACAGAAAAGATGTTGCGATTAAAGAATCAGAAGGGGCCTGTTACCTATGGATGAGACAAAGAGGCTAAGCTTCATGGGAATTGAATAGGTTTTTTGTTTTTGTTTTTTAAGGAAAATATTGAACCTTGAGAAAAGATGAGTTATTTGGAGGGAAAGGTGATCCTATGAAGCCATTATAAGGTAAGGAGTCATGAGGAAGGGAACAAAGTGAGCCTGCAGGTAATAGACCTGTGGAGAAAAGCATATGGAAAAAGTCAAAAGTAGACACCTAGGTAATAGTGAGGGATAAAGGAAAGGATGGTAAAATAATTGCCAATAAGGGAAAGAAAAGTCGGTGTTTCAAGGTGACTATGCTAGAAGGAAAAAGTTATAAGAAAACTATGTGTATATGGGAAGATAGATATCACAGGGCAGGAGTGGAGTCTAATAATCTGATATACCAGAGGCACTGGACTTGTAGAGAAGTTATGAAAGGTTATAAAATAATGTTAACCCAATACTCATCTTCCAATTGACTCTAAGGCATAACTTGGGTAAAAATATCATCAACACAACCAGTGAACCATGTAGGTTGAGAAAAGCTCTCCAGGGGACCTCTTCTTGAAGAAGATACTGCCACTGATGTTGTTCACTGATAATAATCCTCCAGATTTCCATGGTTCTTGTGTACAGGACAGCCCAGTGATCCCTCATTGTCTTCTGAGGGAAAGAGGACCCAGAATGACCTTTCTATTAGTAATAGGGAACAGCAAGACTTTGTTCTCAATATCTTAGTCAGGAAAGCAAACTGTTTGTGTTTCTTAGTATCCTTTTCTCTTTTCTTGGGGGACTAGTTGGTTTTTAAAACAGGACACTTTGTGGATGAATCTCAAGGAGTGAATAAGAAAGATGCTTTGGCATAAGATTACCAATGAATCTGAGATAAGATAAGCATTTTAACTGAAAAATTAGATTTATCTAAAGGGTAACAAGGTATGTGGATTCAATCAGTTGTAATTGTTCCATAAGAAATAACAAAAACAAAAAAACAAGGAAGTCAAAGAAGCATGGAACCTGTATGAACTGATGCACAGTGAAGTAAACAGAACCAGGAGAACAAATACACACAATGACTATGATAAGAAAAAGAAAGATAATTCCAAAGGGCTGTAGAACTCAGATTGATAATAATAGTAATTATACATACACACACACTCACACACACACACATTTTTTTTTACCATGAGAACAGATGATGAAACATATTTCCCCCCTCTCATAGAGAGATAAAGGATAACAATTTTGGAATAGTATATATGCTATCATACACAATCACTCTTTTTGTAGGGGTTTACTGCCTTTTTTTCCCTTCTGTTTTGTGCTACAAGGAAGGGTACAATATAGAGAAGAGGTCTGGACCTGTGATTCTATCCAAAGGGGGAAGGCCCCCATTAGAATTCAAGCTCTCTATGTATAAGGATTATTGCATTCTTTGTACATATATCCCGGTATCTATTACAGTGCCTGGAACATAGTGGATACTTGACAAATATTTGCTAATTAATATCTGTCAGAGTTGGGACTTGAATTCAGGTCTTTCTGGTTGAGATGGGTTCTTTATATTGTTTACCACACCGCCACAATATGCAAACAAAGCCTCTGCTATCTAAAAAAAGCTAACCCTAAGTCCTGGACAAAAGTTTTTCACTTACATCCAAAACATTTTAGTATCATTTTATTGCTCCCCCATCATTACCCAATTCTGGCACTTTAATTTCACTTTAGTCCCTGGCTGAAATGCTGTCATTGTAGCGGCAGAATGAGGCAGCTGCCCAATAGCTCATAGCAATAGAACAGAGAGAGAGACAGAGACAGACAATCAGAGACAGAGAAACAGACATAGAGACAGAGACAGATCGATAGAGACAGAGACACACAGAGAGGACCACATAGATAAGGAGGAAAAGAAAGAGAAGTGAAAGTAGAAGAAGAAAAGGAAGAAGGAACAATGGAAGGAAGGAAAGTAAGAAAAGAGGGAAAGACAAAAAGGAGGGAGGGAAGGAGAGAAAGGGGAAAACTGACAACTGGAATATAATGAAACAATTACTATATTAGAAATTGGAAAGGATGCTGAGGTTAACCCACTGCTTTCACAAAAGTGTTATGGGCCCTTAATCATGACTAGTCATCAAGAACTGGAGAGAGTGACTCATTTAAAAGGCAGAAGCAGCAGCATCACATAGACCCAGAAAGCCACAGAAGGGAAAGGAAGGGAAGGGGAGGAGGGAAGAAAAATATAGTTCCATACAGATTCATGAGCATCACCTGCAGAACTGGGATGTTTTCCTGAAGAACTCCCATTTGAAAGTGTGATATAAATCTGATACATAAATAAATAATGATTTATAAGTACTAAACAGACCCAGTCTTCCCAAGATACTTTCATCAAAGCACCAGGTGCTCTGGCATCAGATTTATTTTGAATTTTCTTAAAGGTTTAACTGTTCTCTTCCTGACAATAGGAAAAAGTTTTTTTAAAAGTAATTTTCACAGATGCCCAATAAATATTCCAGTCATATTTCTTCTAAAATTCAACACATGACCTTATTGGATTAACCACAAATTTTGGTCAAATACTCCTACTGCCAACAGTGTGGTGTTTATCTCTGCTGTCCCTTCTCAAAGACCATTGACCAGTAGGGTCACTTTGTCTCAATTTGTGATTCTACTAATGAACTCAAGAGAAGACTTCCTAATTCCATTCAACTGAATAAATATCTAGTATCTTACTATGTAATCTGTTCTTGGTGTTGGGCAGAAAACTCAGTGGGACACCAGCTGTTCCCTCCTTGAGGGATTTAGTCAGGGATTTAAGACATAGATGGGAATTGGATCAAAAATGTCAGTGATCTAGTTCAACCCCATTATTTTACAAATGAGGAAACTAAGGTCCAGAGGGGTTAAGTAATTTACTGACAGTTACTGTTCGGATTCTAACTCATCCTACACTCTTCCCACTACACTATACTATCCAGGGTGCCAGGTCACCACAAGTCATAGCAATGTCATCCAGATGGCAGTATGGCGACTTTGGAATAAGTATAAAGAGGGATACAAAGTTCAGAGCTGAACTCTAAGACAGACACTCCATATTTCTTGGGGTGGAGTCCCTGATTTTTTTGTGTGTACATACCTTTTGACACTATGGTGAGGCATTTGGACCACTTCCAAGAACTATTTTTTGAGATGATTGAAGGAAATACAGTTGGAGGTTAGTTAAAGTCAAGATCTCCCCCCGCCATTACCATTAAAGACAAGTCATGGCTACTCTAAAATTTACATGGAAGATAAATTAAGAACTCCTACTCTAGAAGGTGAGGAAGAAGGGAAGAGAAACGAGCCATGTACATATCAACATGATTTTCAGGTGGGGAGGCTTTGGAAAAGTAGAAGTTTGAAGGGGAAAGGGTAAGCCTATGAAAGAAAATACTATGAGAGGTATGAAACAAATACCATCTAGGTTTTTTAAGAAAGGAGAAATTGTGTACACTGGAGGAGAACAAGGAAGGTTTCATAAGCAGGTATTTGAGATAGACATTAAAAGATGGGTATGATTTCAACAGTTGAATATGGTAGGAATTCTGGGTGGAAGTAACCATGTGAACAAAGGCATAGGGGCTGAAAGCCCAGAATGTGTTCAAGAAATAATGGGTAGTCTAGTTTGATTATATTGTAGAATGGTAGATGAAGATGAGATCAGAATGAGAAATTGGGGCCATGCTGGGGAACTTAGAGAAAATTGGGCTTATTTCAGCAGCCAGTGGAAAAAATGGAGTGAAAAAAAGTTGTTTCTGTGACTTAGAAAAACAGCAGTGTTGTATGTAAAATAGATTTGCTCAAAGAATGGAGGCAAAAGAAACCAATTAGAATGCTAATGAAATAGTTCTAAGTAAGAGGCAATGAGGACCCAAAGGACATCGATAGTGGGAATCTAAGGGAGGAGACAGCTTCTACCGGAAGAAGTCTTTGCCCAAAGTTTACCAAACAAGGATCTCCTCATCAAATTTATTTCTCAGTTCTCATATTCTTCAGCTTCATTGTAATCTTCTATATAGGTCTGACTTTCCTCACTGGCTAAAACTCCTCTGTTCACTTTGGGAGAACAGTGCTTTCTCTGACCATTTGTTTCCAGCTTGTTTCTTTTACTTGGCTCTGCTTTTTGGTCTCTGTACTTCAGTGTTCTCATTAATTCTGAGAGTTTCAAGTATTACTTCCTTAGGTGGTCCTCAATCTGTATCTCTAATACTGACTTTCACTTGTGCTTTAATCACAATTGGTAGTTTACAGAAATCCCTCAAACTCAATATCCCTAAATAGTTATCATCATTTTCTCATCCAAAATAATCCAATTTCATAAAAGTCCTATTCTCCCAGGCTTTTAGATTCAAAGAGTGCCCATGTTTTTCTACCTTTTTATTATCTTTATCTTTTCTCTCTCCTTCATTTCCTATATCCAATATGTCACCAAGCTCAATCATTTTTCAAGCAAAATATATCCTATCTACCCTTTATTTTCCATTCCCACCACCACCATCATAATTCAGACATTCATCATCTCATGCTTAGACTATGGCAGCAGCCTTTTACTTTATCTCCCAGTCACAGCTCTTCCCCTTCTCTAATTCATCAGAAGCCACCAATGCCAGACTAATCATTTCAGAACAGGTTTATCAGGCCATTCTTCCTATTCAGCAGGCCATGATAGCTTTCTATTGTCAACCTCCATCAAACAGAAATTCTTTCTGTATAACAGAACCTCAGATCTGGAAAGGACCTCAGAAGTTTTCTAGTCCAACCAGCCACACCCTAATCAACACCATAAAACCCATTAGTCTCTAAGGCTATATTCATGATCATAGATTTAGAACTGGAAACCTTCATTTTACAAATGGGGATACAATCTTAGGGAAGTTAGTGACTGGTCACACAGCTAGTAAATAAATGTTAGGTAGAATTGGAACCCAAATCTTCCTGATTTCAAGTCCAGCATGTTATCTATTTTGGTGTGCCTTTTCTCATTGGTTTTTTCCCCTCTTTTATGTCTTTAATCATCTTATTTTCCCTCCCTACAATCCCTCTCTGTTTCCCCTTTTATTATTCTACTCATTCTTTAAGGCCCAGGTCAAGAGCCAGGTACATAAGGAACCTTACCTTTAACTATAGTTTCCAGTGATCATTGATTTAGAGTTGTAAAACTAATATAAATCTTTATTTTACAGGAGAGAAAACAGAGTCCTGGAGAGGTGAAGCAATGGACCACTTTCATAGAGGTGATAAATAACAAGACAACATTCCAACACAAATCTTCTGCCTAAAATCTAACAGTTTCCATTGTACCTTCTGGCCTCCTCATGTTAATCACCCCTTTTAGTGAAACCCAACAACACTTAAAAGTTAAGACTACAGGGGTGGCTAGGTGGCACAGTGAATAGAGTGCCCGCCCTGGAGTCAGAAGGACCTGAGTTCGGAGCTGGCCTCAGACACTTAATCCACACAAACAAAAACCTAGCCGTGTAACCTTGGGCAAGCTACTTAACCCCAATTGCCCTAAAGGGGCGGCTAGGTGGCGCAGTGAGTAAGAGTGCTGGCCTTGGAGTTGGGATGACCCGAGATCAAATCCGGCCTCAGAAAATGAGCACCCACACATAAATAATGACTATCTATGTAACCTTAAGCAAGTTACTTAACCCCAATTGCTTTAAAAAAAAAGTTAAGACTACAAAGTCTAGCATTTATTCATATGCATTAGATCTGTCTCTACAACTAGACTGAAAGTTCTTTAAGAGTATGGATTAAGTCATAAAATTTTTGGGGGGGTGGGGAATCCTTCATCACACCTAAAGGGCTAGGTTCATGGTTGATGCTTCATATAAATTAGAAGGAAACTTTATTTGTTACCAGGTTCAAATGATTATTTTATAGATGAGGAAATTGAGGCCCACGGAGGGGATGTGAACTGCCTAGTACCAAACAGACGTTAAGTTGTAGAACTGGGATTGGTCCCAGAATCACAAAATTTGAGAGGCTGAGGGGACCTCACTTGTCTTCTATTCCTACCCGTACTAGAAGCCTTCAGATTTAAAATCTACCTTCCCAGTGCTATTTGTTGACTCATATACAGAAAAGGACTGATAATGGATTTAGGTTTCTATTTTACAACAATCCACCAGTCGGAGTCCAGAATGTGCAGAGAAAACAAAGATACAGATGTTCTATTTGCATAATTCTTACGTCTTGGACTTTGGGAAAAAATGTGATTAATTTGAGATAGTTTAAACTTTTATTCCTCTAAAAAAAAGTGAAGTTAATGATAAGAATTAAAATCTGCTTACAGGGATGTTTGGTATTATATCTTCAATAGGACAATCTGAAGCATGTGCAGGACCACGTGTGCATGAGACTGTCTCTATGTGTGTATACATGTCCAGATAAAGGTCACATAGAATTGGCACTTAAGATGGTTTATATCCTTAAAAAATTGGTTTTACCCCGATGTTTCCATTGAATTCACATCCCTCCCTACTTACTCCCACCTTTGCCCCCAAAGTGGAAACAATTTGCCATCTCTGACCTTCAGTTAGTGGCGTTTTTATATGATGCACTTCCTTCTTAGGAACATAACATTTGGAACTATAAGAGATTCTTGAGATCATTTTGCCCTCATAGCACACCCCACTTTATAAATGAGCATACTAATCATCATTATTTTTGAATACATTCTTCAACACATACAATAATACTCAATTGCATTGGCAGATCTCATTGAGAGACCATTTCCTACACCAGTGCCCAAGATGTGTTATATTCTTTCCCACAGCCCCCCATAAGTCTGCCACAAGTGATTGGCCAAGTGGGCGGGGGGGAGGGTCTTCCTCAAGCTCTCTTAACATCCCAAGGATACCAGCACCACTGGAGTCCTCTGGCTCTCCTTTGGTTTTTCCTTATTTTCCCCCATACAACCAAGAAATCTTTTTTGATCATATAATCCTTTGATGACATCCTTTACAGTGCCTCACCTTCATCATTCTTTGTTCATAACATATTACAGCTTGCTCACACCCACCATGCATCCCTCTATTACCCTTTGGGTTATCATCAACTTCAGTTCTTCAGAGGGTGTAGTGTACCGTAACTCACAGCCATCCAACATCACCGCAAGAATATTGGTATTAATAGATGGGCCTTTGTTTTTAGCATCTATAATTAATTATTCATTAAAAAAACAGTTTTCTCACAAGTCACTGCATCTCGTTTTGCTTAATGTGCTTAATCCTCTATTCAACTTTCCAATTCCTCTTTTTCATCCTAGGTTTCCCATGGTGTAGGTAGGTAGTGCAAGAGAGATTTCAAAACACTTTAAGAAATCTCTCTTCTTCATCCCCTCCTCTTTCTTCTAGACTTTCTTTCACTACATTTTTAAAGTACAAAAGGTAAAAACATAAAGGCAGTGGAGCCCTGGTTCAAGCCCTTATCACCTCTCACCTGGACTTTTGCAATAACCTTTTAATTGGTTTCACTGCTTGAAGTCTCATCCCCCTTCAATCCATATACTTCCCAAAGCTGCCAAAGTGAATTTTTTTAAGTGCAGGTCTGATCATGTTACTACTCTTCTGAAAAAAAAAACTAATTCCCAATTACTTCTAGGAGCAAATATAAACCCATCTGTTTTGCCTTTAAAAATTGTCACCACCTAGCCCTGAGTTCTGTTTCCAGCCTTGTTACACATTCTGCTTTATGCACTGTATTGTCAAGTCAATTTGGCCTTCCCTTTGTTCCTCATCCATGGTACTTCATTCTCTACCTTGTGCCTCTAAATTTGATGTTCTCCAATTCTACTTTGCATCTATAATCTCTCTTTTGTTGTTGTTATTTTTCAGTTGTGTCTGACTCTTCGTGACCCCATTTGGGGTTTTCTTGGCAGAGATATTGGAGTGGTTTGCTATTTCCTTCTCCAGCTCCTTTTACAGATGAGGAAGCTGAGACAAACAGGGTTAAGTGACTTACCCAGGGTCACATAGCTGCCCATTAGCCCTCTTTTAAAATCTCTCATTTCCTTCAAGTCTCAGTTCATCTCCAGTTACATGAAATCTTTCCTGATAACTCCAAGTGCAAATGCTTTCTCCTCATATTACATATTTCCTATATATATTGTATATACATTAATAAATGTCTATACATGCTATACATACATGTATATACTACCTCCCATGATAGACTGTGAGCTTCTTGATGGCAAGAAATATTTGTTTTTAAACATTTTTTTCTTGGCACTTTCATCATCAAGCTTAATACGTTGTATATTTGTGGATGCTTAATAAATGTTTTAGAATAGCTAGGTAGCTAAATAGATAGAGTGCCAGGCCTAGAATGAGGAAGCCTCAACTTCCTGAGGTCAATATCTGGCCTGATACATACTAGCTGTGTGACCCTGGGCAAGTCACTTAATCCTATTTGCCTCACTTTCCTCATCAGCAAAATGATCTGGAGAAGGAAATGGAAAACCACTCCAGTGTCCTTGCCAAAAAAGAGTCAGACTCAACTGAAATGAATGAACAACAGTAAGAGCAAAATGTTTGTTGAATTAAATTGAATCTTATAGAAGGACCACAAAGGCAATTCTCTCCTCTATACCTGATTCTTCTGAGATTTTTCTCTGCCAGAGATTCTGACTTTGCACTTGCTACACAGGTCAGAGCCCTGTGATCAAAGTATTTTTTTTTCCCAACACATTCATGCATCTATTGTCGAGGGAGTATCCCAAACCTAGTAGCACTAAAATACCATTCCAATCACACAAAACAAAGATTTTACAGGTAACTCATTTATTCTGGATATTTATGGGTCTGCTCCTCCATTAGCTACCTCAGCACCACACAATGACTGTGCCTCATCAATCCCATCTCCAGCTCCCCTCCTCTTTTTCAAGCAGGGCTGGAGGAGTAAATTGCATTATATCCTTCTGCTCTATAAACTATGTCAATTTCTGTAGAAACAATATTAAATATGGTAATTTTCCCTCTTCTTTTCTTCAACCATTACATCCTCTAACCTCAGTCACACCGACCTTTGAAAGAAAACAACTGCAAAGGATCTTGGGTAATGCTATTATGCTAATTTGCTAGCTAATCTGTAAAAATCGAAGAGTAGCTGTTACTTTGGGATCTCTGAAAAGAAAACATTAGGGTGGAAGTTATAGGAGTCAGATTTCAGCTCCATAAAAGAAGAGAATTTTCTAATAATTAAAGCTAACCCCCTATAATGAAATGCCCTTATTCATAGGAAAGTAGAATCGGAGATCTAGAGTTGGAAGTGACTTCTGATGGCATTGAATTGAACCTGTCTATTTTATAGAGGAGAAGACTGAGGCTGAAAGGAGATAAGAGGCTTTCCAAGGTCACACAAGGTTCCCACTTCTGGGGGCATTTGTAGGGAAGTTTGAGGATTCCTTGTAGATTTTCTTGTAAAAGGGATTCTTATTCCAGGTCAGGGATTAACTGAATGACCTCTGAAATAATGATAATTATAGTGATAATAGCTAGCATTTTTGTAGTGCTTTAAGGTTTTCAAAGCTCTTTACAATTTTTATCTCATTTGATTCTCACAATAATCCTGATTAGTTGGTGCTGTTATGGTCTTCATTTTATACTTGGGGAAACCAAGGCAGTCAGAATTGCTGTGACTTGCCCAGGGTCATGCAGATAATAAGTGTTTGAGGCAGGTTTTGAAGTTCGATTTTCCTGACTCCAGGCCCTAGCTTTCTCATGGGCCTAGGTGCTTTAACAAATGGTTATTGACTGGTTCACAATAGACAGAGTGGAGACCTCATTTTTATACATGAAGAATCATAACAGGGGATTTCTTGTTATGTTTGTCCTTCATTCTCGAAGAAGACCATGGCATCAGGAAGATGATGTCCTGACTTGCAGTTGATTTGGATTTGAGTGAAGGAGGGCTGTGTAAGGTCACCAGGCTCACTTTCTCCTCCAGAGCTATCTGGGTCCAGTGGCCAGTTATTCATCACGACAACTGGAGATTGCCCAGGTTGCAATGGGAGACCCTGGTCCTTCTAGGCTAAGGCCTTTTCTGGTACTCACTTAGAGTGAGGTAACTCCCATTCAGTGAATAGGCCTCTTTAAGAAGAGAGTCTAGGAATGGCCCCTTTAATTAGGAAAAAAGAAAAAAAAATCTATCTGGGAGGGGAAGACCCTCAGGGTTACTGTTCCTAAAAGAAACAAGTACCATAGATATTCAGTGTTAAAGGCATGGAGGCGGGGATACATGCATTACACGGCCCTTTTGTGGTTCAATCTATGGGCTTCAGAGTGGACTGGGTTTAAGGTTTTGTGAAAGGAGAGAGACAGAGAGAGAGAAAGAGAGAGAGAAAGACAGAGAAAGAGAGAGACAGAAGAGAGACAGAGAGACAGAGAGAGAGACAGAGAGAGAGAAAGACAGAGAGAAAGACAGAGAAAGAGACAGCGAGACAAAGGAGAGACAGAAAGAGAGAGAGACAGAGAGAGAGAGACAGAGAGGAAATCTAGCCAGTCAACCTGGCCAGGCAGCTTCTGGCAATCAATGAGAGGGAGAGGGAAAGGGAGAGGGAGAAGGAGAGTACAAGAGGAGTTACCCAACTAGCTGGGTCCACATTCAGGCAATTTGGTCTACTCAGGTTGTGTTTGTCCTTTCGTTTTCTGGCATCAGGGAAATGTCATGACTTGCAGGGGATTTCCACCCTTAGGGCAAGTATCACAAACAACTTCTGGGGCAAGTAGCAGGAGCCCTCAGTTGAGGGAGGTGGTTTCTTTATCTCCTAGTTCACTTTGTGTTTCCATGCGTCTACCTGCACCCAGTCCACACATCTAAATTCAACTTTTGGGGGATGAAAATCCTCAGAATAATAGAATGTGAAAGCTAGAAGAGACCAGCCTTTTTATTGTAGAGAACAGGAAACTGAGGCACAGAGACCTAAAATGACTTCTCTGAGGTCACAGAGCTAGTTAGTGGCAAAGCCAGGCTTGTTTCTTATAAATAGTGCCTCAATATACAGTTACAATGGCATAACATTTTAATTGGGCTAATGAACTCGATTTAATTGAGTGCATTGTTTAAATGGGCCTGGCAGACGGCTTTTATGATAATGTCAGCACTATGGCATGGTTCAGTACTGACTTGTTCGTCTTAGAAATGGAAGGATCATATCTGCTAACAGGGCACAGATGAACATATGGAAATTAAAGAAATATAAATAACCCTTATCTTTGCCTCAAACTCTCACACAAACCCTGACTTGAAGTTTTTATGATGTTGGGGGAAATTTGTAAACTAGATATAAAGCCATACTTTATTCTGACACGACCTCACAGTTTTCCGAAGATAAAAATATGTTCTATTTTCTAATCTGTCTTCTTCCATCCTCACGCAGGTACAATCTTTGTACCATGTCAGCTTAAATGAATTAATTATCTAAATAATACTCATCACTCTAGCACTAAAGTACTTTATAGTACATACAAGGACAGAAGAAGGTGTAAGCATCATCAATCCATATTTTTCTAGCAGGAGGTTAGGAGATCTGGGAAAAGCAAATGTGCATCAATTACTTAATGGTGATCATAACGATAACAATATTAACAACTGGCATTCAGGTATCACAAATGCAAAGTACATTGCAGATGTAACCCATGACCCAGCATCTAAAGAATTGGGCTTATGTGGACTAGGTTCAGTCTTGGGGATCATTCCTAAAATTCCATGTCCCTTTGGCTCATTTTTACCCTCACTCAAAGTTACCCCAAGGAAATCTCAGAACATAACTCAAATATGGCTCATGTCTAGGTCATTGCAGATGTAAGTTCAAGGATCCTCAGTACCTATGCAAGTACTCAAGGTAACAGCACATAGGGTTGGCACAGAAAGCCTTTATTCCACCACATAAAAAGACTGAAAACACCCAAAACTAGCTCATAGTAGCCAAAAAACAATCTGTAAAAATTACCCCTTTTCTAGTAAGTCACGTTTTTCCCCAGGCTTATTCAATCTCCCAGCTCATGGCACCACATATTTACTCTTTTTGGAAGGAAATATGTATGTGGGGTTGCTAAAAGGGCCACCCCCTTTCCCTAGTTCATTTCAATCCCCAGCACACCTTATAGAAATTCATCTTTATAATACAACCCTAAGGGATCAGTATCCAAGTGAAAGAATAATAAGGTTGGGGTTACCTGAACTCCCTTCTGGTCAGATCAAGGTCAAAGTCCAGGCATTTTGCTACCCCATATAGAAGCTTTAGACACATGTAATTTTTCTGTCTTTTAGGGCTGTAGGTCTTCTCTCCACAAATATGAATCTGTTCACTCAATTCCCTCAACTTGTACATAGAACCTGGTCTCATGAAGTTCTAACAGTTGGCTGTAGGGTTCTCCTCATCCTTGCCTGAGGATAGGACCAAGAACTTGGAGTCTAAGAACTTGGAGCTCTCATCTTGAGTAGCAAGATAAAGGTATATGTGACTCCCATTCCAAAGCCATTATTGGGGGAAAATCCTGTCCTGCCCCAGCCCAGAGCTAGGTCTTTTGTGAGCTCTATTTCTTTCTCAGCATATGAAAGACTGCAACTGATTTCCTTTTTCATAGATACAGAACCAAAAGAAAAAAATAAAACAAAAATAACCCTACCTACAACCTACCACAGTCTGAACCAACCGATTTGTTCCTGATTAATGAGTCCCGTTGTCCATTATGTGCCAAGGGGCTTGTCCATGCTTCTATAATAAGATGCTAAAGGTTCACTGAATTGTAAGCTCCATATCAACCCTGTAACAATAATGATAGCAAATAATGATATAGTGCCTACTATGTTCCAGGTACTGGGCTAAGGGCTTTACAATTATTATCTCATTTAATTCTTTTTTTTTTTTTTGAGGGCAATTGGGATTAAGTAACTTGCCCAAGGTCACACGGCTAGGTTTTTGTTTGTGTGTGCGTTAAGTGTCTGAGGCCGGATCCCAAGTCAGGTCCTTCTGACTCCAGGGCTGGCTCTACTCACTGCGCCACCTAGCCACCCCTCATTTAATTCTTACAACAAACTTGGAAAGTAGGTGCTGTTATTAGCCCCATTTTCTAGGTGAGGATACTAAGGGAGAGAGATGAAATAATTTGTCCAGTATCACACATCTAGGGAGTTTCTGAGCCTGGATTTGAACAAAGGTCTTCCTGATTCCAGGCCCAGCACTCTATCCATTGTACCACCTAACTGTACTCATATGTTATTTCATTCTAGCCTCTCAACAATCATTTGAAGTAACTTCTCTAGGCCATTCATTAAATTCCTATTTTATAGATGAAATGCCAAAACTCAAGAGTGGTGAAAGGACCTTCTCATGATTAGATAACCAATAAATTTCAGTGACAGAATTTTGAGGGGGTTGAAATAAATGGCTTCACACATCATTTCCAACCAGTGGTGTGCTAGTAAATGTTTAATGACTGGCTCTCTGGAAAAAATTCGATGTCATACTTTTAAATTTAATCTTCATATATTACAGCTTAAGTTTAGACAATCAACAAAACAATAAAAAGGCCCGTTTTGTTTTGTTGAGGTGGCTGATTTACAGTGTGTAAATGCTTATAATGAAAATTTAACAATCAGCTCTTTTAGGAGTCAATTCTAACTACCTCCCACACACTCCTGCTTCCATTTTAGATTTATGGATCCGTGATCCTCTTATTTGAATGTAGGTGTCTTCTGACTCTAATCTGGGTCAGTGCTCTTTCAGTATTCAGGATGATATAAGGAGGATTAACAAAAAAAAATAAGTAAACAGAGTTTTTCCTTCCACTACAGTTCACTGAGAGACCTTTGGCTAAGGACTATACCAATTTGCACGTCATTTTTGGAAACTGCAAAATGAATAAACCTCATAACAGTAGTTATTAACTAGACTAATAGTTATTAGCCATGTAAGGCTACTGATTTTAACAGATAACAAGAGTTG
>WOXC01001226.1:0-402221 GCA_011680675.1 Gymnobelideus leadbeateri
GCAGTTGAGAAAACCTCAACATTTGGGATGGAATCTCCCCTGGCTGGTGGTAAAGTCCTACTGTGACAACAAGCCCAAAAGTCAAGTAATTGAGTGGCAACATGCCTAGGCAAAGGAAACAAAATAATCAGAAAAATTCAATATTAGACTGCTATTTTGGGGGCAAAGAGGATCAAAGCATGGAACAGTAGGAGGACTGTGAGGTCAGAAATCTTGTGCCAAAAGCCCCAAATGAAAATTCTAGCTGGTTACAGGCCATAGATGACCTTAAGAAGCAGATAAGAGAGGTGGGAGAAAAATTGTGTAGAGAAATGAAAAAGATGCAAGAAAAGTATGAAATGAGAGTCAATAGCCGGACTGAGGAAAATAACACCATAAAATATAGACTAACTCAAATGGCAAAAGAGGCTGAAAAAGTTAATGAGGAGAAGAATGCCTTAAAAAGCCAAATTTGCAAGATGGAAAAAGAATCTCAAAAGCTCACTGAGGAGAATCATTTCTTCAGAATTAGACTGGAGCAAATGGAAGGCATTGACTTTATGAGAAATCAAGATGCTATTAAGCAGATCCAGACAAAGGAAAGAATAGAAGCCAATGTGAAATATCTCATGGGAAAAACCACTAACATGGAAAATAGATCCAGGAGAGACAATATAAAAATTATTGGACTACTTGAAAGCCATGATAAAAGAAAGAACCTAGAAATCATCCTTCAAGAAATTCTCAAGGAACATGCGAAATAGAGGTTGAAATAATATACAGATCACCTCCTGAAAAACATCCCAAAAAGAAAACTCCTAGGAATATTATAGTCGGGTTCCAGAATTCCAGTATAAAGGAGACAATATTATAAGCAGCCAGGAAGAAACAATTTCAATATTATCGAAACGCAATCAAGATAGCACAGGATCTGACAGCTTCTACACTGTGGGATGGAAGGGCATGGAATATGATTAAAACCAAGAATCACCTACCCAAGAAAATTGAGTATCTTGTTAGTCATTCAGTGGAATAGAGGTCTTCCAAGCATTCTTGAGGAAAAAATAAGAGTTGAATAGAAAATTTGACATTCAGAAACAAGAAGCAAGAGATGCTTGAGAAGGTAAATAGGGAATAGAAATCATTATGAACTTATCAAAGTTGAAATATTTACATTCCTACAGGGAAATACTATAACTGTAACTAATGAAACTTTTCTCAGTATGAAAATAGTTGAAGAAGGGTATATGGGCAAATGAATACATATGTGAATGTGTGTATATATGTTTTCAGGTATACTTAGATAGAGGACACAGGTCAAATTTAATAGGAAGTGATGATACTTAAAAGGTGAAATTAAGAGCTGAGAGAGGAATATAATGAGAAGAGATGGGGAGAGATAGAATGGAGTGAACTATCTCATATGGAAGAAGCAAGGGAAAATGGTTACAAGGGAGGGGAAGACCAGGAAGGTAGAAAGTCAAAACCTTATTCTCATTAAATTTGGATCACGGAGAGAATGACATGTATATTAAATAGGGTTTCTCACCCTACAGGAGAGTAGGGGAGAAGGGGATGAGAGAAGGGATGATGGAAGGGAAGGCAGGTTTGGGGGGAGTTGGAAGCACCCCCTTTTGAAAAGCGACAGGACCAAAGTGGGGAGTGGACCAGGTGGGAGGTGGGATAATTGGGAGGGAAATATATTCAGTCTTTTACAATATATCTACTATGGCTACATTTTGCATGGCTACACATGTACAGTATATATTGAGTTCCTTATCTTCCCTTTAAAATCAAATTTAAAAAATATATAAATACTATGATTAATATTATTTTGCATATAAATAGGAGATAAGATGTGTAGGCATTGGGGCATGAAGATTCACCTTTCCCTACTGGAAAAATCAAAGGGGGTATGGGAGAAGATGTAGGAGAGAGCAGATTGGATGAGGAGATATCCTGTGGTACTGCTATTCTGGGGTGGTGGTTAAGGGAAAAATGAGGAAAAAATTGTAACTGAAAATCTGACAGAAATGAATGATATAATCCATAAGTTAATAAAGCATTTTGTAAATAAAAATGCAAAACAAAATAAAACAAATAGGAAGGATGAAATTTATATTTATAAGCATCCACTAAAAATTTTGAATAAAAAACGAGAAAGGGAAATGATGATGATGATGATGATGATGATGATGATGATGATGATGATGATGATGATGATGATGATGAAAATTGATTAGTTAAATAAGGAGCAGCTAAATGGGCTAGGTTTACCCCATTTATGAATTGGTCCTATTCTGATTACCCTCTATATGGTAACTTTCTCAGTAGTCACTCATCTGTACCTCCTTTCCACCATGAGGCCATGTCATATATCTTTCCCACCTTAAATGTCTCTTCTAAGTACAGTTTGTGATATTTGTTCCTAGGAATGACAATGCTGAGGCTATTTAATCTTTTTCCAGTGGAACAGATATTCAGTTTTCAAATGTTAATGATGAGCTTAGTAAATATAAAGAAAGACTATATAGGAAATAGTAACTTGACTTTTACTTAAAATATTTTATGTACCTTAAGCATCACTTAATTATCGATATCTTCATTGCATTTTATTTGTACTTTACTCTCTAAATGTTATTCTTGTGGGGGGCTAAAATATAAATTTAAGGTAATGAATTAATGAATAAAAATATTTATTAAACACTAACTATATGCCAAGTATTATGTTAAACACTGAGGGTATAATTAGAAAAAAAAAAGATAATTTAAAATTCTTGTGTTCATAGCTTACTCTTACTTTTACATTTTTTTTTCACTTGTATACTCTTATCTCTCAGGTTTTCTTCAGAAAAGGAAATATTCTAAACTAGATGAACATTATCTGAATTTAATAAAGCCGTTTAATAAAGTCTTTTTCCCCCCATTTCACTTTTCATAGAAACTCTTTTACTTAAGGGGTCATAGACCATATCAAGTTTCTCCATAAAAGACACTTGGGAGAAAAATATTAACTTCATTTTAAAATAGTATTTAAGCCATACCCACTTACTTCAGACTTCAGGACACTTCTGTATTAACAGATATAGGTGTGATTAAAACTGATATATCAATAAGCAAAAATCTTAGAAGATAGCTAGAGGGTAGAGTAGTTAAAATTAGACCAGGAATCAGGAAAACCTCCGTTCTAATATGACATCACGTGTTTACTACTTAGGTTAATATAAAATTTATTTACTTATCCCTGCCTCAGTCTCCTCATCTGTGAAAAAGAAATCATGATAGCACCTTCTTCTCAGAGTTGTTGTGAGGATAAAATGAGAAAATATTTGCAAAGCATTTTTAAGCCTTAAAGCACTATATAAATATTAACTATTATGACAAGCTTGTTCATAGTCTTCCTCTCCCCCTCACCCATTTTTAAGCACTTTAAATTCACCATAATGCTTCGCCAACCTTTACTTTTATGTACTTGTTCAGCAGAACAATTGCAATTCTTCCACTGAATAATGTTCCCACTCCAGGAACCTGTTCTGACCTAACTCTAGGTGATTTTAAACTCTCAATGGATGTTTGCATTCAAAAAGTACATAAATATTAGAAATATCTCTGGTGGAATATCTATACAGGCCCAAGCATCCCGAATCACATTCTAGCCACAGGAAATAAAAATGAAAAAAGGTGAGTTGGCAGCTGTCTCTGGCTGTGTGCCATTCATTTCCTCTGACTTTTGTAGTTTGAAATTTGTGCTGAGGCAAGATGGCCAGTCTCTTCTTTCTTCCCCTTAAAATCTTTATCTCTTCTACATTCAGAGAATTTTATGGATGACCAAACCAGGTCAACTAAAATAAGCCACTGCCTCTCTCCTCTAAATCTTTCTATTCTTTTAAGGAACTGAACTGAGACTGAACCCATGTTAAAGTGTTTCTGATTATGACAAGGACAAGATGCCCAGACAATCATTACTACAGACTGCTCTTAGTACAATTTATTTAAATTGGAGAGGATTGGTATGTTGCATCAGTGGACGTCTCAAATAATCTCTTCTTTCCTAGTGTAACTGTGAAGTCACGTATAGAGGGAAAGTGTCAACAACAAGGTTCAATGAAAAATACAAGCTACATTTTTTTCTTTTGAAAATCTCAATACAATTTTGTGAAACCAAGGAGTTGCATGACAGAGAAAAAAAAAACACTCTTCCTAGAGGCCTTGTAGTGAGTCCTATGTCTATCACTAATTGCTCTATGACTTGAAGCAAATAATTTCATCTTTCTGGGTCTTATTTTCCTGAGCTGTAAAATGAGAAGATTGGACTAGATAAGAATAGCTTCCATTTATATGGTGATTTAAGGCTTATGAAAAATGAGAACGAGAAAGAAAGAGAGAGAGAGAGAGAGAGACAGAGACAGAGACAGAGAGAGACAGAGACAGAGACAGAGAGACAGAGAGAGAGAGGGGAAAGAGAGAGAAGCTAGGTGGCACAATGGATAGTGTGTAGAGTGCCATGCCTGGAATCAGGATGAACGAGTTTAAATCTGACACTTAATAAATGCATGACTCTGGTTGAGTCACTTAATCCTATTTGCCTCATTTTCCTCATCTGTAAAATGAGCTAGAGAAGGAAATGTTGAACTACTCAACTATCTTTGCCAAGAATACACCAAACGGGGTCATGAAGGGTCAGACATGACTGAAATGACTCGACAACAACAAATTTAAACATATATATATATATATATATATATATATATATGTATATGTATACACACACACACATATATGTATGTATGTATGTATAATCTTTTCAGTCAGTACTCAGCATCCAAGTAAAGTCTTCTTTCATCTTGACTCAAGCCTGGTTCTCTGCTTCCATGGTTCCTCTTCCATGGTCCCAGCTTGAACTGTCACCTAGGTTCAAAGGGCAGGCAGCTCCCAGTTCATGTTCAGCTGCTTGTCCAGTTCTTCATTCAGTTCCCATTCCATACTGAAGTTCACAGTGTCCAGTCCACCTCAAGTCCTTCACAGTTCCTTTTTCTGGGAAGACAAAGCTTGACAGAGCCACAATAATATTCATCCACATTGCCAGCACCATCATCAATTCACTATCTGTCTGTGAAATCAACTCAGACCCACCAGCAAGGTCTGAGAACTCCACACAAATCAACATAGAAATCAACACAGACCCACAGAAAAGGTCCAAGAGGTCAGCACAAATCATCAGTAAAGTCCCATGACCTACAAAACTCTCCTCCAGGAATACTGTAAACATATAACAAGAAAATCCTCTTTCAGCGCTTCCAATAAGTTCCCAGGGCTTCTGCATAAAGTATCACAAACAAACACCAACACAGACAGAGCAGACAGAGTGTGGAATACCAGAAGTTTTCTCCTTCTTGACTCTGCTACCACAAGAATCCTCTTCTCAGTTCTTCTGTGTCTTAGCCTGGGCCTCTCCTTATATATAGTCCTTAGCTCCTCCTGTCCTGTTTCAAGAGTTCATGAGTTATAGAGTTCACAAGTTGTGGGGTTCACACATTCTGTTTATTACCAGACTTGATACAAGGCTCAAAAGAAACTTGAACTGAAACAAGGAGTTAATTCAACATTTGAAACAAGGTATGAACTACTTTTGTGCTTGCTATTAAAATACATATTTAAACATATATATGTACAGTTATGTATATGTATATGTAAACATATTATATATAAATACATACATACATGCATATATATACATATATATATATATATATACATTTTATTAAACAAATGCTTTATTAACTTCAGGTTTATATCATTCACTTCTGCCAGATATTGAGTTACAACTTTTTCCCCTATTTTCCCCTACCCACCATCCCAGAATAGCAGTCCCACAAGATATTGCCTCCTCCAATCTGCTGTCCATTGGTGTGAAGTGACGCTATGTGCCCCCAATGCCTGAACATCTCATCTCCCAACCATATGAAAAATAGTATTAATAATAGTACTTATACATATTTGAAATATTTAATTTTAAAACCTCGAACTCCAGATCCATTCCCTTCCTCCCTTGTTACCCATACCCGCTGGGAAGAAAAGTAATTCAGTACATGTTGTACATGCCCAGCTATGCAAAACATTACCATAGTAGATATATTGTGCAAGGCTGCTTATAATTCCCTCCCACCCATCCCACCCCCCACCTGGTCCATTCCCTACTTGATCCTGTCCCTCTTCTATAGTGGGTACTTCCAATCTCCCCTCCCACCAAAAATGCTCTCCCATCCATCATCCCCCCTCTCATCCCACTTCCCCCTATTCTGCTGCAGTTTGAGATATCCCATTTAGTATATGTGTCATTCTCTCCCTGAACCAAATTCAATGAGAATGTGGTTTTGCCTTTTTCCTTCCTATTCTTCCCCTCCCCTGCAGTCACTTCCCCTTGCTTCTTCTACATGAGATAGTTTACCCTACCCTGTCTCTCCCCATCTCCTCTTGACACTTTCCTCTCTCACCTCATAGTTTCTCCCCTTAAGTATCATCTCTTCCCAACAAATTCAACCTATGCCCTCTCTCCATGTATAACTGTAAACATATATAAACACATTCACATATGTATTCATATGACCATATACCCTTCTTCCATTATTCTCATACTGAGAAAGGTTTCATCAGTCACGATTATTGTTTTTCCATGTAGGAATGTAAATAGGTCAACTTTGCTGAGTTCCTTTTGATTTCTTTTCCCTGATCACCTTCTTAGGCAACTCTTCCTTCTTGTGTCTGGATGTCAGATTTTCTATTCAACTCTGGTTTTTTCCTCAAGAATGTTTGAAAGTCCTATATTCCACTGAATGACCGTATACTCAGTTTTGCTGGGTAGGTGACCCTTGGGTTCAGTCCCAGTTCTTTTGCCCTCTGGAATATCATATTCCATGCCCTTCTATCCCTCAGTGTAGAAGCTGCCAGGTCCTGGGCTATTCTGATTATGTTTCCACAATATTGAAATTGTTTCTTCCTGGCTGCTTGTAGTATTTTCTCCTTGATCTGGGGATTCTGGAACCTGGCTATAATATTCCTGGGAGTTTTCTTTTTGGGATCTTTTTCAGGAGATGATCGGTGGATTCTTTCAATTTCTATTTTGCCCGTTGGGTCTGAAGTATCAGGGCATTTTTCTTTGAGAATTTCTTGAAGGGTGATTACTAGGTTCTTTCTTTGATCATGGCTTTTGGGTAGTCCAATAATTTTTAAATTGTCTCTCCTGGATCTGTTTTCCAGGTCAGTGGTTTTTCTCATGAGATATTTCACATTGCCTTCTATTCTTTCATTTGTTTGGATCTGCTTACCAGAATCCTGATTTCTCATAAAGTCATTAGGTTCCATTTGCTCCAGTCTAACTCTGAAGGAATTAATCTCAGTGAACTTTTGAGATTCTTTTTCCATCTGGGAAATTCGGCTTTTTAAGGCATTCTTCTCCTCATTGCCATTTTGGGCCTCCTTTGCCATTTGAGTTATTCTGTTTTTTAAGGTGTTATTTTCCTCATTCAGGCTGTTGACTCTCATTTCATACTTTTCCTGAATCCTTCTCATTTCTCTTCCCAATTTTTCCTCCACTTCTCTTATTTGATTTTTAAAGTCCTTCTTAAGGTCCTCTATGGCCTGTAACCCGCTCATATTTTCCTTTGGTGCTTTTGGAGCAGGATTTCTGACCTCACAGACCTCTTCCTGTTCCAGGCTTCGATCCTCTTTGCCCCCCAAATAGGAGTCTAATGTTGCATTTTTTGTTTATTTTGTTTCCTTTGCCTTGGCATGTTGCCACTTAATTACTTGACTTTTGGGCTTGTTGCCACAGTAGGACTCTGCCACCAGAATGGGGAGCTTCCGTCTCAAAGTTGGGGTCTTCACAACTTCTGTTTCTGGCAAGCTGGATGCCCATCCCACTACCTCCACCCCAGACCACAATCCAGATACAGGGATGTTAAAGCAAGAGTGATTACCCCACAAGACTGATCGCTGGATCTCCCTACAGTTCGCAGGCCAGGAGCTGGAGCTGCAACTGAAAACTGCAAAATGGCGTGTCTGCCCAGTGGCTTCTAGCCCCTAGGGAGGAAAGTATGACACGTTCCCCAAATACTGGTCCCAAAGTCCATAGGGATATAACCTCTCACTTTGTGCTAGGCATGTCTGTGTTGATGATTCTAGAATCACCACAGCTGCTGGTGTTCTGGGGTCCCTCCAGCCAGCTGCTGGCCCAGCTGCCCTGAGCCTAAAATCGCGGTTCATGTGGAACTGGGCTAGGGTCTCTGTGCACTGGGCTGTTGGGACCCAGAGCTTTTTGCTGGCCCTTCCTGCAGGGCTTCTGGGCTGTCCTATGCAGGAGGTTAGCTTCTCTGTGTTGTTCTGTGGGTGCTGGGCCTCCAGAAGTTGTTCAGAGTCCCCTTTTACATGGTTTGATGGTGATCTGGGGGGAGAGTGCCTTCGACGTGCTGTTTCTACTCCACCATCTTGGCTCCGTCCCCTATATATATATTTATATAATATGTGTACGTATACAGAGAGGTAGAGAAACAGAGGTGGAGAAACAATTCTTGTCATGGCCAGGCAAAGCCATTACCACTTGAAACATGGGATGATAATTACCGAATCACAAAAATCTCAAAGATGAAAGGAACCTCAAATTTCTTCTAGAGTAAATGCATCTGTGGACATATATTCCTTCTAAATATCCCTCACACATAGTATCCATCCAGATCTCCACACCAGGGTGAGAATGAGAGGAGAGAGGTCCCTCTATCACCCAAAGCAATATTTTCCACTTTCGGTCAACTAGAAATATTAATGTTTTCCCATAATCCATTGTAAATCTTTCTTCTAAATTTATATACAAGGCACCTAATTTTGCTTTCATGGGCCAAGAAAGAAAAAAAAGGTCTGTATTCCTCTTTCACGTAATTGACATTTATGCACTGACTTGAAGGCAACTCTCATGTTCCTCATAAAATATTATTTACTATTAGAATACAACTATACTAAGTCTCTATATCATTATGTAACATTCTCTCAAAGATCATACCATTATGGCTTCCCTCTTCTGGATACCCTGAAATTTTAGATCAGAACAGAGTATCATAGCATTATCACCTTCTATGTTCCTGTAATTATATCTCAATGTAACTTAGAATCATGATAGCTTTTTTTTTAGTTTCCATGCCACATTGTGTAGCAACAAACACTCTTGAATCTCCAGGGTGGCTGCCAACATGGGTTCTTAGATCTGCTTTTCTTTTTTTTTAAACAAATGCTTTATTAACTTCTGTTTTACATCATTCATTTCTGCCAGATTTTAATCATTTTCACCTCGTTATTCCCCTACCCAGCCTCCCAGAATAGCAGTCCCGCAAGATATCGCTTCCTCCAATCTGCTCTCTCCCATATCTTCTCCCTACCCCCTTCGACTTTTCCATTAAAGGAAGGTGAATCTTTGTGTCCCAATGCCTGCACATCTTATCTCCCAATTATAAGCAAAAGAGTATTAATAATAGTATTTATATATATTTGAAACATTTAATGTTAAGACCTCGAATTTCAGATCCATTTCCTTCCTCCATTGTCACCCATCCCCTCTGGGGAGATAAGTAATTCAGCATATGTTGTACATGTCTAGCTATGCAAAACACTATCATAGCAGATATATTGTACAAGGCTGTTTTTAATTCCCTCCCACTCATCCCACCCCCCACCTGGTCCATTCCCTACATGATCCTGTCCCTCTTCTATAGTGGGTACTTCCAACCTCCCCTCACCCCAAGGATGCCCTCCCATCCATCACCCTCCTCTCATCCCCCTTCCCCCTATTCTGCTGCAGGTTGAGATATCCCATTTAGTATGTATGTCATTCTCTCCCTGAACCAAATTCAATGACAATGTGGTTTTGCCTTTTTTTTCCTTCCTATTCTCCCTCTCTCTTTTAACCACTTCCCCTTGCTTCTTCTACATGAGATAGTTTACCCTACCCTGTCTCTCCCCATCTCGTCTTGCCACTTTCCTCTCTCACCTCATAATTTCATCCCTTGAGTATTCTCCCTTCCCAACAGATTCAACATATGCCCGCTCTCCATATATAAATGTAACCATATACACACACATTCACATATGTATTTATATGACCACACACCCTTCTTCCATTATTTTCATAGTGAGAAAGATATCATGAGTCACAGATATGGCTTTTCCATATAGGAATGTAAATAGTTTAACTTTGATAAGTTCCTTTTGATTTCTTTTCCCTGATCACCTTCTCAGGCAACTCTTCCTTCTTGTGTCTGGATGTCAAATTTTCTATTCAATTCTGGTTTTTTCATCAAGAATGCTTGAAAGTCCTCTATTCCACTGAATGACCATATTTTCCCCTGAAACAAAATACTCAGTTTTGCTGGGTAGGTGACCCTTGGGTTCAGTCCCAGTTCTTTTGCCCTCTGGAATATAATATTCCATGCCCTTCGATCCCTCAGTGTAGAAGCTGCCAGGTCCTGGGCTATTCTGATTATGTTTCTACAATATTGAAATTGTTTCTTCCTGGCTGCTTGTAGTATTTTCTCTTTGATCTGGGGATTCTGGAACCTGGCTATAATATTCCTGGGAGTTTTCTTTTTGGGATCTTTTTCAGGAGGTGATAGGTGGATTCTTTCAACCTTTATTTTGCCCTCTGGATCTAAAACATCAGGGCAATTTTCCTTGAGAATTTCTTGAAGGGTGATTTCTAGGTTCTTTCTTTGATCATGGCTTTCAGGTAGTACAATAATTTTTAAATTGTCTCTCCTGGATCTATTTTCCAGTTCAGTCATTTTTCCCATGAGATATTTCACATTGCCTTCTAATCTTTCATTTGTTTGGATCTGCTTAACAGCATCTTGATTTCTCATAAAGTCATTAGCTTCCATTTACTCCAGTCTAACTCTGAAGGAATGAATCTCCTCAGTGAACTTTTGAGAATCTTTTTCCATCTGACAAATTCGACTTTTTAAGGCATTCTTCTCCTCATTGCCATTTTGGGCCTCCTTTGCCATTCGAGTTAGTCTATTTTTTAAGGTGTTGTTTTCCTCAGTCAGGCTGTTGACCCTCATTTCATACTTTTCCTGCATCCTTCTCATTTCTCTTTCCAATTTTTCCTCCACTTCTCTTATTTGATATTTAACGTCCTTCTTAAGGTCCTCTATGGCCTGCAACCCGCTCATGTTTTCCCCTGGGGCTTTTGGAGCAGGACTTCTGACCTCACAGTCTTTTTCTTGCTCTATGCCCCCCAAATAGGAGTCTAGGGTTGCATTTTTCTGTTTCCTTTGCCTTGGCATGTTGCCACTCAATTGCTTGACTTTTGGGCTTGTTGCCACACTATGGCTTTAAGGCCAGATAGAGGAATTTTCGTCCCGAACGTGTTGGGGGAAACTTCCGTTCCTGGCAAGCTGTAAACGCACCCACGACTTCCACCCTAGATCACAATCCAGATCCAGGGAGGTTAAAGCAAGAGCGATTATCCCCCAAGACTGATCGCCGGATCTCCCTACAATTTTCAGGCCGGGAGCTGGAGCTGCCTCTGAAAACTAGAAAATGGCATGTCTCCTCAGGGGCTTCTAGCCCCCAGGGTAGGAAGCTGATGTATTCCCCAAATACAGGTCCCAAAGTCCATAGGCCACTAACCTCTTACTTTGTCCTAGGCCGTGTATGTTGATAATTCTGGAGTCACCACAGCTCCTGGTGTTCTGGGGTTCCTCCAGCTGGATGCTGGCCCTGCTGCCCTGGGTCTAAAACCTCGGCTCACGTGGACCTGGGCTCGGCTCGGCTCCTGTGCTCTGCCACGTCCCAGACCACAGCTCTGGTCCTTCCTGCAGGGCTGCTGGGCTGTCCTCAGCGGGAGGTTAGCTTCTCTGTGTAGTTCTGTGGGTGCTGTTCAGAGTCCCCTTTTACATAGTTTGGGGGGAATCTGGGGGCAGAGTGGCTTGGATGAGCTGTTTCTACTCCGCTATCTTGGCTCTGCCCCCCATTTCCTTTTAAAAGTGACCAACTAATTCCCTTTCCTGTTTTCTCAGATACTAGTGACTGAACACATGCAGTGTAGTTTAACAGAAACTGTTGAATCTGGATATAACACTTCAGGCACATGAAATTCTTCATAGAAATTTTGGAGGCCCTGTAAGTTTTATACTGTGAGCAGTATGTTTAAATTGAAAGCTGAAGAGATATTCCATTTCCTATATAAGTCCTGATGATCCTGAGGAGATTTAGAGGCAAGGGAATAGTCAAAAGTTCAATTTAACTATTTTGCTTGGCTATATATTTCATCTTGGGAGTCAACAAGAACTGAGTAACTTAAAGTTTTCTACCTCTGAGCCCTCATATGGAATACCAACTTGTGACTTTGGATTTCTGCTTCTATTTGATTTCTTTTGTCCTACTGAGAATTATGGAAGCATTAGAAAGAGTTTCATATTCTCAAGAGCAAACACAATAATTTCAAACATAATTTCAGTAGTGTCTGACTCATTGTAACCCAATTTGGAGTTTTCTTGGCAAAGATACTGAAGTGATTTGCAACTTCTGTCTCCAGCTCATTTTACAGATGAAAAAACTGAAGCTAAAAGGGTAAAGGGACTTTCCCAGGGTCACATAGCTCATAAGTGTCTGAGGTCAGACTTGAATGCAGGTCTTCCTGACTGCAGGCTCAGTGCTCTATCAACATAGCCACTCAGATATCCTACCTAATAAATATGAGTCTCATAAAATTCTTAATATTCCAACATTATTTTTCCTAATTAAATAATTAGTTCGAAGCCTCAGCCCTGGTAAACCTGGGAAAACCTATTTTCCAATTATTTTTTTCCTCTCTTCACGTTCTCAACATCCATATTCAGAGATTTATACAACCAATAGTATTGCTTTTAATATAATTCATTAATAGTAATAAATGATCCAAATATATAGATACATATTTACATAATGAACCACTGGATAAGGAAAGCTACAGTGACAGTTGCACCTTACCAAGGCTGTCATTACTAACTCTTCCAAAAACACTTTGACCACAACCAAACAATTCTTTTCTCTCCAACTGGCAGAGAAATTTTCACAGAATACCTTTTCCACCATTTCTTCAGAAATGAAATAGTTTACTTTATAAAGTTTCTTTGCAGAATGCCAGTTACACACAGTTTTATTTTTGTTTTGTTTTGTTTTTAATGTCTCTAGCTCTCTCTCAAGTCAAGTCAAGAAAGAAAAGAGAAAAGTCAGGCTGTGCTCTCAAGGATCTCACAGCAGGGCAATAGGGGAGGCAACATACGAATGGCTATGTGCAAACAAGATATAGACAAGATAATGTGGAGGTTATCTCAAAAGGAAGGCATTAGCATTATTAGAAATCAAAATTACTTTTGCTGAAAGTGGGATGCTAGCTGGCACCTAAAGGAGACCAGTGAAGGAAGTAAGAAGAAATGAGGAAGCAAAAAATTCTAGACATGAGGGGCAGCTAGTTTTAAATCAAGGAAATGAAAGCTGGATATTTTGTTGGAACATTAGAGATACCACAGTCACTGGAATCTAGAATAAGTGAAAAGGTCTTAGTATAGAGCCCAGGGGACTGCCCACAATTACTGGGAATGGTCTGATGGATGAAAATGCAAGGAGAATGAGAAAGAGAAGTTCAGACAGGAGGCACATAAACCAGCAGAGAGAAATATCATCAAAACCTAGAGAGAAGATTGAATCAAAGAGAAGAGGACCTTTGATTGTTAACGACTGCAGAGAGGTAAAAAGAAAGTTTGAAGACTGAAAAAAAAAAATTACATATCACTCAATTGCAAGGTAATTGGCAACTGGAGAGAATATTTTGAATTGAATGGTGAAATTGGAAAACTTCAGAGAGTGAAAAATATATTGAGAAGAAAGAAAAAGAAATCCTTTATTTTAGATGGCTTTCTCAAGGACATTAGCCAAGAAGATGGAGAAAAATATAGGACAATAGCTAATGGGGATGGTGGATCAAATGGGAGGTTTTTGAGAATGTAGGAGACATGAATTTATTTGTAAGCAACAGTAAAGCAGCCAGTAAGGAAAAAAAAATGAAGATTAGCAGAAAAAGTGAGGATAACAGTGGAAGCAATCTGCTGGGGAAAGAAAGAATGAAGTCATTTGTGCATGTAGAGGGATTGACTTTGGTAAGAAGAAGGACCTCTTCTTTATCTGAGCCACCAGTAAAAGCATCTGAGTGATTTGAGATGAAAAGAAAAGGAAGATGGAATATTTTAATTAACCATAAGCATCCCACAAAGTTCTGATCTGGGATTTTTGATATCCCTCTGTATTATTTCACTTCATTTCTTTAGCACCGATGGTTTTGATGATCATTTCTATGTAAATGACTCAAACATCTAATTGTCTATACCTAACTTCTCTCCAAACTTCATCTTGAATGTGCAACTTCCTTTATTACCTTTTGAGCTTCATGTTGCATAGATTTAAATATCCTAAATTTAACATGTCAAAAACAGAACTCATTACATTTTCCCCCAAACTTTCCCTTCCTCCTAACTTCTCTATTACTGCCAAGGATACTACTACCCTATCAAGGTCCAACATGTACATGTCATACCCAGTTCCTCATTTTCATTGACTTTATATTGATTAAGGTATTCTCATGTATGTCCCCTTCTTTCCCCTGACACTGCCATTATGCTGGTACAGACACTTGTTACCTCATGCCTAGCATAATTTAATAGCTTTGTTCTTGGTTTTCCCATCTTAACTCTTTACCACTTCAATTCATCCTCCATTCAGCTGTCAAACTGATCTTCCTAAAGCTCATGTCTTATCATTTATCATGGTGGTCAGGGGAAGCTGTGTCAATACAAGGCAGGCATGTCTCAGTGAGTGCAAGAAGAAAGAAGGCATGATAAAAGGTTTAAAAGAGAAGCAAGCTTATTTCCTATTGAGCAGAAATTCCAGAGAACACAATAGAAGATGTGAATAGCTTTTGAGTAGGCTATGTTGGGATGAAGTGGATAGGAACAAGGAGTGGGAGTGACACAGAATCTGTGAAATAATATCAATGGGTGAAAAATTATTAGTATTAAGGGTGGAACAAATATGGTGAATTAAAGGAAACACTCAATCAGACTCTCCCAGCATTCCCCTCCAAACAGCTTTTAAACACAGCCTCAAGGTAGTAGAAACAGGACTTCTGCACTGCTCCTGCTCCCACCTCCTCCAATTCATGTAAAAATTATTCTAAAGAAACTTTGGAGCTACAGAACCCACAAAATTATAGAGAGAAGGTAACCTACCACTGAAGATAGCCTGGCAGGCTGGCAGGAAGGGGCCAGAACAGCACTCTGGGAGCCCAGCCCAACACTATGCCAGCTCAAGGTTTTAGCCTTAGAGCCACCACAGCCAGCCCCTGGCTGGAAGGACTTCAGGTCACCAGCAGCTGTGGCAGTTTCCTGAATTATCAACCCACAGATATTAAGGACAAAGTGAAAGGTTAGTGCAGTGTGGAATTTTTGACCTGGGAGTTCAGGAACGTGGTCCAGCCTTTAATCCCTGAAAGGAGAAGTGGCTGAGGGCCCACGGCCATGTAGCCTCAGATATGTGGCTACTTCAGAGATCCTGGCTTGCAGAATGTAGGAGGACCAAGTGACCAGTCTGAGGGTTAATTGCTCTTGCTTTAACTTGCTTGGATCTGGATTGTAGTGTAGGCTGGAGGTCCTGGGGTATATGACCAGTTAGCCAGATCATATGGCTTCAGAGAGAGCACCCAACTAATACCTCCAGCAGCTAAGAAAACCCCAACAATTGGGAAAAGCTCCCCTTTTCTGGTAGCAGAGTTCTACTGTGGCAAAAAGCTCAAAAGTCAAGTAATTGAGTGGCAATATGAGCAAGCAAAGGAAGCAAAGCAAGCACAGCAATCTGACTTTAAACTCCTATTTGGGGGACAAAAAGGATCAAAGCATGGAACAGGAGGAAGACAGTGAAGTCAGAATTCCTACAACAAAAGCTTCCAACAAAAAATAAGCTGCTTACAAGGCATAGAGGAGCTTAAGAAGGATTTTGCAAGCCAAATAAGAGAAACGAAGGAAAAATTGGAAAGAGAAATGAGAATGATGCAAGAAAATTATGAAATGAGAGTCAACCACCTGACTGAAGAAAATAACATCTTAAAAAATAAACTCAAATGACAAAAGAGGCACAAAAAGCCAATGAGGAGAAGAATGCCTTAAAAAGCAAAATTTGGTAGATGAAAAAAAATATCTCAAAAGCTCACTGAAGAGACTCATTCCTTCAGAATTAGATTGGAGCAAGTGTAAGCTAGTGACTTTATGAGAAATCAAGATACCATTAAACAGATCCAAACAAATGATAAAAATAGAAGGCAATGTGAACACTCTCATTGGAAAAATGACTGAATTGGAAAATGGATCCAAGAGAGATAATTTAAAAATTACTGGACTACTTAAAAGCCATGATCAAAAAAAAAAAGAAAGTAGAAATCATCCTTCAAGAAATTTTCAAGGGAAATTGCCCTGAAGTTTTAGAACCAGAGGGAAAAGTAGAGGTTGAAAGAATCCACCAATCACCTTCTGAAAAAGATCCCCAAACATAAATTCCTAGGAATATTATAGCCAGGTTCCAGAGTTCCCAGATAAAGGAGAAAATATTACAAGCAGCTAGGAAGAAAGAATTTGAATATTGTGGAAACACAATCAGGATTAAAAAGGATCTGGTAGATTCTACACTGAGGGATCAAAGGGCTTGGAATATGATATTCTTGAGGGCAAAGGAGCTGGGGTTAAAACCAAGAATCACCTTCCCAGCAAAATTGAGTATCACGTTTCAGGCGAAAATATGGTAATTCAATGGAATAGATGGTTTTCAAGCATGCTTGATGAAAAAAAAAACACAGAGTTTTTGAATAGAATTGAATAGAAATTTTAACTCTCAGATACAAGAAACAAGAGAAGCATGAAAAGGTAAACAGGGAAAAGAAATCATGAGCAAATTATCAAAGTTGAACTATTTATATTTCTACATGGAAAAACAATAAATGTAACTTATGAATTTTTTCAGTATGAGAATAGTTGAAAGGAATATATATATATGTGTCTGTGTGTGTATGTGTATGTTTGTGTGTGTGTGTATGTACATTCATATGTATGTCTATATAGGAGGGTATATGGGCATATGAGTACTTATGTGAGTGTGTGTATATATGTCTACAGGTATACATAGACAGAGGGCAGAGAACCAATTTAATAGGAATGGATGCTCCTTAAAAAGTTAAATTAAAAGGTGAGAGCGGAATATAATGAGAGGAGATGGGGAGAGACAGATTGGTGTAAATTATCTTCTATAGAAGAGGCAAGGGAAAACTGTTACAGTGGAGGAGAAGAAAAGGAAGGTAAAAAGGAATGGGTCAACCTTATTCCCATTGAATTTTGCTTAGGGAGGGAACAACAGAAACACTAAATAGGTTATCTCACCCTACAGAATATTGGGGGGAAGTGGATGAGTGGGAGGATGATGGAAGAGAGGGCAGTATGGGGGCAGGGAAGTTGGAAGCCCCACTTTTGAAAAGGGACAGGATCAAAGTAGAGAATAGAACAAGTGGGGGTGGGATAAGATGGAGGGAAATATAGTCAGTCTTTCACAATATATCCACTCTGGAAATGTTTTGCATAGCTACACATGTACAACCTATATTGAATTGCTTATCTTCCCAGTAAGGGTAAGTGGAAGGGAGGAAGGGAAAGAATCTGGAATTTAAACTTTTAAAGTCAAATGTTTAAATATGTATATATAATATAAAATATTATATATATATTAAATATATATAATATATAAATGATAATCATAAATATATGCACACTGTATATACAGTGTGTATATATAATTATGATTATTATTACTTTACATGTAACTGAGAAATAAGATATACAGGTACTGGGACATAGAGATCCAGCTTACCCTACTGCAATGTTGGAGGGTGGATGGGGGAAGATATGGTAAAGAGCAGATTGGAGGAGGGGATATTCAGTGTGATCGCTGTTCTGGGGTGGTGGATAGGGAAAAAATGGGGAGAAAATTCATAACTTAAAATCTTGGGAAATGAATGATATAAACTCAAAAAAAGAGAAGAAAAAGAAAAACACTCATTTAAAATAAATGATGGAATAGCATCGAGAATAAAACATCAAGTTGAGACATTTTTTCAGCTGAAGATAGTTTAGGAGGTCAAAGATAGAGATCTAAGACACAGGGGTAGAGGCTGGCATACTTGATTGAATAACCACTGATGTGAATGCATGATGGTGATGAAAGCAACACCAGTATTAGGAGCTCTCAAAAAAAAAAGATTGTAAGGGGACTTGGAAACTACTAAGGAAGAGATTGTAGGGGGCATCTGTGCTAGTGTTGGTCATAGGAATGGATGCTATTTGGCAACTTCATTGTCTATACTTCATGGTCACAGTTCAAAGGTGGAGAAGAGCATTTCAGTCAAGAGGGTGCAGGGGCCCTGAGGACCATTATCACTTCTGGTTCAAAAGGAGCAGGCACCTTTCCTGGGTAAGGACCAGAATGTAGACCAGGATACTAGTGACCATAACTCTCTCCAGACTATACCATTTTGGAACCACTGAAATCTTACAAATCCTGGAACTAATTCTGAAATCAGCTGTGGGATAAAAACTAAAGGTTGGACAGTATTCCTCCCCCCAACACTGGAAACATCGCCCAAATCTAACATAAAGTTCAAAACCAAGAAAAATGCTGGAAAAATGAGTCACCAACAACAATAATAAAGAACCTTACCACAAAAAGTTACTATAATGACAAGAAAAATTAAAATACAAACTTAGAATAAGATAGTGAAGTCAAAACAGCTACAAGCTAAGCCTCAAAAGAAAAAAAAAGTGAGTTAGACATAAGGCACACAAAAATTCTTGAAATAAACATTTTAAAAATATTTACAAATTCAAATTAAAATAATAGAGGATAAAGAAGGGAAAGAAATGAGAGCAACTAAAGAAAATTATGAAAAGACAATAGCTTATAAAACAGGCATAGGAAGTACTGAAGAAAACAGAACAGGAAAGAAGAGAATTAAACAAATAGAAAAAAACAGTAAAAAAAAACTTCATCCATGAAAATAATTCCTGGTGGTAGAGCCAAGATGACATAGTAAAAGTTGGAACCTGCTTGAGCCCCCACTCTAACCACCTCCAATACTTGTAAAATATGACTCTAACAAAATTTTAGACCTACTGAACCCACAGAGTGACAGAAAGAAACAAATCTCCCACTGAAGGCAGCCTGACAGGCAGAAAAAAGGGGTATCTCACAGAGCTGGGAGCTGAGCATAGTCCCATGTAAGCCATATGGTTCTAGCCCAGGGGAGGCCCCTGACCAATAGCACAGAACTTCCAGAGCACATTACAGGGGAGTGAATCATTGGCAGCTGTGGTTATTTCAAGACTTCTCAACCCATAAACACCTAAGAGAAAGTAAAAGGTCAGTGGGGAACTCTATTGGAACTGAGTGATAAAAGAGCACTATGTGGTCCCTGCTGCCAGAGCAAGAGGTGGCAGAGTTGTAGTTGCTGCAGCTACTGCTGCACAGTTGCCTCTGGAGCTCCTGGCCTGCACCTTTTAGGGGGGATAGAGAAACAATTCACCAGATAATCACTCTTGCTTTGACCTGCTTGGATCTGGGTCACAGTCTTGGGTGGTAGTCCTGGGGTGTGTGGCCAATATCCCAGAACTTGTGTTGGGTCTAGAGAGGGCACCCTCCTCATAGCTCTGACAACATTTGAGAAAACCCCAGCAATTTGGGACACAGCTCGCTTCACTCTGGTAGAAGCACAGTTCTACCAAGGCAAAAAGCTCAAAAGTCAAGTAAATGGCTGGCAAGATGAGCAAGCAGAGGAAGTTCAGTCAAACCATAGAATCCTTTTTGGGGGGAGAAAAAAGATCAAAACATGGAACCAGAAGAAGACAACAAAGTCAAAACTCCTACATCAAAAGCTTCCAAGAATAATATGAACTAGTCCAGGCCATGGGAGATCTCAAGAAGGATTTTGAGACTCAAGTAAGAGAAGCAGAGGAAAAATTGGGAAGAGAAATTAGAATAATGTAAGAAAATCATGAAAAGTGAGTCAACAACCTGCTAAAGGAGACCGAAAAAATACTAAAGAAAATAACACCTTAAAAATATACTAATTCAAATGGCAAAAGAGGCCCAAAAAGCCAATGAGGAGAAGAATGCATTAAAAAGCTGAATTTTCCAGATAGAAAAGGAATTTCAAAACCACACTGAAGAGAAGAATTCCTTCAAAATTATATTGGAGGAAATGGAATCTAATGACTTCATACTATTAAACAAATAGAAAACAAATGAAAAAATAGAAGGCAATATGAAATATCTCATTGGAAAAATCACTGACCTGGAAAATGGGTCCAAGAGAGATAATTTTAAAAATATTGGACTACCTGAAAGCCATGATCAAAAAAAGACCCTAGACATCATCTTTCAAGAATTTCTCAAGGAAAATTGTCCTGATATTCTAGAATCAGAGGGCAAAACAGAAATTAAAAGAATTCATGTATCGCCTCTTGAAAAAGATCCCCAAAAGAAAGCTCCTAGTAATATCATAGCCAAATTCCAGAGTTCCCAGGTCAAGGAGAAAATATTACAAGCAACCAGGAAGGAACAATTTGAGTATTGTAGAAACACAATAAGGATAACAGAAGGTCTAGCAGCTCCTACTGAGGAATCAAAGGGCTTAGAATAAAATATTTCAGAGGTCAAAGGAGCTAAGATTAAAAACAAGTTTCACTTACCCAGCAAAACTGAGTATAATGATTCGGGGCAAAAATATGGTCATTAAATAAAATAGAGAAATTTCAAGAATTCTTGATGAAAAAAAAACAGAGTTGAACAGAAAATCTGACTTTCAAATACAAGAAGCAAAGAAGCATGAGAAGGTAAAGAGGAAAAGGAAACCATAAGGGACTTGTTAAAGTTGATTTATTTACATTAGTGCATGGAAAAAATGATTTATAACTAATGAGACTTTTCTCAGTATGAGTATAGTTGAAGGGAATATATATGTGTGTATGTATGTGTATATATATACATATGTATATACATATGTAAATGTATATGTATGTATAGGAGGGTACATGTGTGTATAAATACATATGTGAGCATGGGTAAATGTGCATACATGTATACATAGAGGGTACAGGATGAGTTGAATAGGAAGGGATGATATCTAAAAAATAAAATTGAGATGAGAGAGGAATATATTAAGAGAAGGAGAAAGAAAGAGAATAGGGTAAATTATCACATATAAAAGAGGCAAGAGGAAACTGTTAGAATGGAGGGGAAGAGTAGGAAGGAGAAAGGAAATGGGTCAACCTTATTCTCATTGAATTACTCTTATGGAGGGAATAACATACACACTCAATTGGGTACATTACCCTACAGGAAAGTAGGGGAGAATTGGAAAAGAGGGGAAATGATAGAAAGGAGGGAAGATTTGGGAAGAGGGTAGTTAGAAGAAATGATTTTGCAAAGGGACAGGGCCAAAGTAGAAAATAGACTAAGTTGGGTGGGGGGCAGGATAGCATGGAGGGAAATATAGACTTTCACAATATAACTGCTATGGAAACGTTTTGTCTATTTACACATGTACAATCTATATTGAATTGTTTGTCTTTCCAGTGGGGGTGGGTGAGGAGGAAAGAAGCGAATCTGGAAATCAAAATTTTAAGAACAAATGTTAAAAAAAAGCATTTTTTGCATTGTTTTGTTTTTGTTTTGTTTTCTTTTGTTTTTGTTTTTTTACATGCAAGTGGAAAATAAGATATACAGGCACTGGGATATAGAAGTCCTTCTTGCTCTACTAGAAAGTTGGGGGTGGGGGAGGATATAAGAGAGAGTAGTTTGTGAGAAGAGGTATTTAGTAGGCTCACTATCTTGGGGAGTGGCGTAGGGGAAGGACAGGGAGAATTTGTAACTCAAAATCTCATGGAAATGAATGTTGAAAATTAAAATTAATAAATAAATATTAATTTATAAATAAAGAAAAGAAAATAACTCCTTAAGATTAAAATTGGATTAGTGGAATCTAACAATTCCACAAATCACCAATAATCTATAAAACAAAGAAACAAGGTCAAAAGAGTGAAACATAGAAGAGAATATTAACTGTCACTTGGAAAAACAACCTGCAAAAAAGATCCAGGAAGATCTTATCTAACCTCAGGAGAGGTATTTCAACATTTATTGGACTATCTGAAAACCATGATCAAAGAGCCTATTTTAAGAAATTATCTATGGAAAAATGCTTCCATATCCTCAAACCATAAAGAAAAATAGAGAAATGGGAATAATCAGACAGAATCCATTGGGAGTCAGAGTGTGGCAGATTCTTATTCCAGGGAAGTGTGCCTGTAGGACTGAGCAGGGGGAGTGCAAAGCACGGAGTGCCTTGGGGTTGCACCCCCAGACCTGAGACCAGACCACAGCAGTGTCAGAGTGAGCTGCAGCAAGTGAATCTACCCAACACAAGGCTATTAACAGACCTCTCACTGAAAGACAGAGGACCTGTCAGAGCTGGGTAAGAGAAAGCACATGGAGGTGGAAGCAGCAGGTACTCCTAGGGCTATCAAATTAAAAAATGACCTATGTGAACTTCTCAGAGCCAAGATAGCAGAGTAAACCCTAACAGTTCTAATCCCCCTCCCTGACCCTGAAAACCCAGAGATTATTGTCCCAGTCTAAAATCCTGAAATAGTGGAATCAGCATCATGCTTGGGAGTCTTAGATGAAGAGTGTGACTGAGACTGTGAGGAGCCTGAAGGGAAGGGCAAGAGGTTTCCCAACATGCCTCATCTCAGCTGACCAGAAGGAGATCCCAAAACCCAGGATGGTAGAGCCAGCAAGCACTAACACCAGAAGCTAAGGTGTACCTTAGCACTGCCTAGCCACCATTTGCTGAGCCTGCCTGAACTCTAGCCTAGGGGCACAGAGCAGGAAATCTGAAGTGGCCATACCACCCCTACCCCACACCTTACTGTATGAGTCTCAGGGTAACTCAGGGGAAAGAGTGAAAGTACTGGCCTTGGCCTCAGTTGAGACACCCATAGAATACAGGACAAAAAGTGAAAAACCAGGCCCCTAGCTCCTAGCTTGAGAAATGTGGGTCTGAGCCCTCTGTACACCAGAAGCTGAAATTCACTTTAAAAGCCAGGAAACAGGCAATAATAATGGGCAAGAAGGAAGTTTAGAAAAGAAAAGACAAAAACAATTCAATCATATTAAAATGAGAAAAAACAACCAAATTCAGAGGACAACATTGACTCTATACACACACCTGAGACCATAGAAGAGAATATGAACTGGTCTCAAGCCAAAAAATCATTCTTGGAAGAGGTAAAGTATTTTAAAAGCCAAAGTAGAGAGGTAAAAGATGAACTGACTAATTCTTTTAAAATCACAGTTGCCAAAATGGAAAAAAAAATACCACTGAAGAAAACAAATCTTAAAAATAAAATTTGTGAATTGGGATGGGAGATTCAAAATCTAACTAGAGTAAATAAATCCCTAAAAATAAAATTTGAACATATGGAAAAGGAGCTTTAAAAATTAACCAAGGAAAATACTTTGCGAAAAATTAGAATAAGTGGAGTTGAAGCTAATGACTCTATGAGGCATCAAGAATCAGTCAAACAAAAACCTAAAGATTGGAAAATTAGTAGAAAATGAAAAATATCACTGGGAAAACAACTGAGCTGGAAAACAGATTGAGGGGAGAAAATCCAAGACTTATTGTTTTACTAGAGAGCCATGATGAAAAAAAGAGCCTGGACAACATCTTCCAAGAAATTATCAAGTAAAACTGCCCTGAGGTCCTAGAACCAGAGGGCAAAATAGTTTTGTTTTGTTTTTTTTAAAGCAATTGGGGTTAAGTAACTTGCTCAAGGTTACACGGCTAGTCATTTGATTTATGCGTGGGTGCTCATTTTCTGAGGCCGGATCTGATCTCGGGTCATCCAAACTCCCAGGCCGGCGCTCTTACTCACTGCGCCACCTAGCCGCCCCTTTAGGGCAATTGGGGTTAAGTAACTTGCCCAAGGTTACAGGGCTAGGTTTTTGTTTGTGCGGATTAAGTGTTGGAGGCCGGCTCCGAACTCAGGTCCTTCTGATTGCAGGGCCGGCGCTCTATTCACTGCGCCACCTAGCCGCCCCCGGGTAAAATAGTTTTTGAAAGAATCCACCATACACCTCCTCAAAGAGATTAAAATTGAAAACTCTAAAGAATATTGCAGCCACATTCCAGAATTACCAGGGATGTCAAGGAGAAAATACTGCAAGCAGCCAGAAAGAAACAATTCAAATATCATGGTACCACATTTAGGATCACACAGAACCTGGCAGCTTCTATATTAAAAGATCAGAGGGATTAGAGTATATTTTGTAAGGCAAAAGAGCTTGGATTGCAACAAAGGATCAACTATCTAGCAAAACAGAGCATAATCTTTCAGGCAAGGAAATGGCATTCAATGATATAAGGGATTACCAGACCTTCCTGATGAAAAAGCCAGAACTCAATGGAAAATTTGATCTCCAAATAGAAAACTCAAGAAGAAATAAAAAAGGTAAGCAAGGAAAACACAGAAACACATTCATATGGCTTGGGATTCAATAAGAGCAAATGGTTTACATCCATGTATGGGAAGTTGATTCCTGTCAACATGAAGAATTGTACAATTATCATGACATATAAAAGGGTTATATATAGAGAGAGAAGAAGTGGGTATAAATGAACTAATCTGATAATAAAAATACTTTATTAAGGGATTCAAAGGTATTGTAATGGGAGAAAAGGAAAGCAGGAGGCAGAAAAGGGTAAATTATGCCACATGAAGAGACATAAAAACACACTATAGTAGAGGGAAAGAAGGGAGGGAGATGGACATTATATGAACTTTACTCTCATTGGTTTTGGTTCAAGGAGGGGATAACATAATCAGTTAAATATAGGATTCTAACATGAAGAGACACAAAACCTCATCATAGTAGAGGGAAAGAAGGAGGGGAGAGGGGCATTGTATGTGATTTATTCTCATCAGATTGGGTTCAAGGAGGGAATAACATACTTCATTAAGTATAAAGCTCTATCATGCCCTATAAGAAGTAGGAGGGGAAAGGGGGGAAAAGGGGGAGGTGGTTAGAAAGGAGAGAAGAAGTAGTAAGGACTGAGGGTATGGAAAAGGAGGGGGTGCATAGGGGGGAATACTGAGGGAGGTGGTAGTCAAAAGGAAAACTCTTAAGGGAGGGGAAGGGAGAACGCAGAAATAAAAGCATAAACATGGGAGGCAATAGGATGGAATAGTAATCATTACAGTGAATGTGAATGGGATGAACTCTCCCCTAAAATGGAGGTAGATTTCAAAATGGATTAAAAACCACAATCCTACAATATGCTGTATACAGGAACCACATTTTAAACATGGGTATACACACAGGTTAAAGGTATCAGGCTGTTGTAGAATATATTATGCTTCAGCTAAAATAAAAAGAAAAAAAAAACAGTTGTAGCAATTCTTATCTCAGATAAAGCAAAAGCAAAAATGGATCTAATTAAAAGGGATAAGGAAGGAAATTATATCCTGCTAAAAAGGCACATTCAAAAATGAAGCAATATCATTACTAAACATCTATGCATCAAGTGGTATAGCAGCCATATTCCTAGAGGAGAAGTTAAGAGAGTTAGAGAAAGAAATAGATAGCAAAACTATACTGGTGGGGGACCTCAATCTCCTCCTCTCTGAACTGGATAAATCTAATCTCAAAATAAACAAGAAAGAAGTTAAAGAGGTGAATATAATTTAAGAAAAGGTAGATGTGATAGACCTCTGGAAAAAAAAATTGAATGGGTATAAAAATTAATACACCTTCTTCTTAGCTGTACGTGGCACATACACAAAAACTTGACCATGTACTAGGGCATAAAAACCTCACAATTCAGTGCAAAAAGGCAGAAATATTAAATGCATCCTTTTCAGATAATTATGCAATAAAAATTATATGTAATGAAGGGCCATGTAAGGATGTACTGAAAGCTAATTGAAAACTAAATAATTTAATCCTAAAGAATGAGTGGGTCAAAGAGAAAATTATAGAAACAATCAGTAAATTCATTCAAGAGAATGACAATAATAAGACAACCCATCAAAACTTTTAGGATGCAACAAAAGCAGTTCTTAGGAGAAGTTTTGTATGTCTGAATGCATACATGAATCAAATAGAGACAACGAAGGTCAATAAATTGTGTGCAATTGAAAAAGCTAGAAAAAGAACAAATTGAATATCCCTAATTAATACTAAATTAGAAATACTGAAAACCAAAGGAGAGATTGATAAAATTGAAATTAAAAAAAAAACTATTGAATTAATGAATAAAACTAAAAGCTGGCTTTATGAAAAATAATAAAAAATTGATGAACCTTTACTCAATATGCTAAAAAAAGAGAAAGAAGAAAATGAAATTATGAGTATCAACAATGAAAAGGGTGAATCTACCTCCAATAAAGACGAAATTAAAACAATAATTAGGAATTATTTTGCCCAATTGTATGCCCACAAATTTGAATATATTTGTGAAATCGATAAATATTTATAAAAATATTAATTGCCCAGATTAACTGAAAAGGAAGTAAATTACTTAAAAACTCCATCTCAAAAAAATGAAATTGTACAAGCCACCAATGAATTTCCTAGGAAAAATTCTCCAGGACCAGATGAATTTACTGGTTAATTCTTTCAAACATTTAAAGAATGATTGATTCCAATACTTTACAAACTATTTGAGAAAATTGAAGGAGTTCTACCAAATTCTTTTTATGACACAAAAGTGGTACTGATACCTAAATTGGGAAAAGACAAAATAGAGAAAGAAAATTATAGGCTAATTTACCTCATGAATATAGATGCAAAATACTAGCAAAAAGACAACAGCACCTTATCACAAAAATAATACCTTTTGATCAGATAGGGTTTATTACAGAAATGTAAGGATGGTTCAATATTAGGAAGATCATCAGTATAAATTATCATATCAACAACAAAACTAGTAGAAACAATGTGATTATCTCAATAGATGCAGAAAAGACTTTTGACAAAATACAACACCCATTCCTATTAAAAACACTAGAAAGTATAGCAATAAATGGAGTCTTCCTTGAAATAAGTATCATCCATCTAAAACCGTCAGCAAGTATTATATGTAATGGGGAGAAACTAGAAGTGAAACAAGGATGTTCACTATAACCCTTCTTATTCAATTTGGTACTAGAAATGTTAGCAGTAACAACAGGAGAAGAAAAAGAAAATGAAGGAATCATGTTAGACAATGAAGAGACTAAGCTATCACTTTCTGCAGATTATACGATGTTATCCTTAGAGAATTCTAGAGAATCAAATTAAAAAAAAACTACTTGAGATAATAAATAAATTTAGCAACGTTGCATAACATAAAATACACCCACATAAATCCTCAGCATTCCTATATATTTCTAATGAAACCCAAAAGAGATACAAAGAGAAATTCCAGTTAAAATTACTGTAGACATTCTAAAATATTTGGAAATCTACCTGCCAAAACAAACCCAGGACCTATATGAACACAATTACAAAACACTTTTCCCACAAATGAAGTCAGATCTAACTAATTGGAAAAACATCAGCTGCTCCTGGCTAGGCTGAGCTAATATAATAGAAATGACAAATTTACCTAAATTAATTTACATATTTAGTGCCATACCAAGCAATCAACCAAAAATTATTTTATAGAGCTAGAAATATAGTAACAAAATTAATTTGGAAGAAAAAAATGTCCAGAATATCAAGGGAATTAATGAAAAGAAATGCTAGGTAAGGTGGCTTAGCCATACCAGATTTTAATCTGTATTATAAAGCAGCAGTCATCACAATGACTTGGTACTGGCTGAGGAATAGAGTAGTGGATCAGTGGAATATATTTAGTATATGAGACACAGCAGTCAATGAGTATAGCAATCTACTGTTTGATAAATCCAAAGACCAAAGCTTTTGGGATAAGAATTCACTATTTGACAAAAACTGCTGTGAAAACTGAAAAATAGTGTGGCACAAACTGGGCGTGGACCAGTATCTTACAGTGTATACCTAAATGAAATCTAAATGTGTGCATGATCTAGGTATAAAGGCTGATACTATAAGTAGTCTTGGACAGCAAGGCATAGTTTACCTGTCATATTTATGGAGAAGGGAAGATTTAATGACAAAACAAAAAATAGAGAGCATTATGAAATGTAAAATGGATAATTTTGATTACATTAAATTGAAAAGTTTCTGTAAAAATAAAGCCAATGCAAACAAGATTAAGAGGGAAGTGGGAAGTTGGCAAAGAATTTCTTACAGTGTTTCTGATAAACCTCATTTCTAAAATATACAGAGAACTAAGTCAAGTCTATTAGAATACAAGTCATTCCCCAATTAATAAATGGTTAAAGGATATAAATAGGCAATTTTCAGAAATTAAAGATATCTATAAGCATTTGAAAAAAATGCTCTAAGTCATTATTGATTAGAGAAATGTAAATCAAAACAACTCTGAGGTACCACTTCTCACTGCTCATATTGGCTAACATGACAAAACAGGAAAATGATAAATGCTGGAGAGGATGTGGAAAAATTGGAACACTAATGTATTGTTGCTGGGATTGTGAACTTATTCAACAATTCTGGATAGCAATCTGAAACTATGTCCAGAGGGCTATAAATAAGTATATGCCCAGCAATACCACTTCTAGGGCTTTGTCCCAGAGATATTATAGAAGTGGGAAAAGGACCCATAAGAGCAAAAATATTTATATTAGCCCTTTTTGTGGTGGCAAAGAATAGGAAATCAAGGAGATACCCATCAATTGGAGATTGGCTAAACAATTTGTGGTATATGAATGTAATGGGATACTATTATGCTATAAGAAATGAGGAAGAGATGGACTTCGTAATAACCCTGATAAAGTTATATAAACTGATGTTGAGTGAGGAGAGAAGAACCAGGAGATCTTTGTACACTTTTACAGACACATCTTATGTATGACTAACTTTGATAGACTGTGTTCTTCTCAGTAATGCAAGGTTATAAGACAACCCCAAAAGACTCAGGATGGAAAAGGATATCCACATCCAGAGAAAGAATTAGAGTCTTAATGTAGATTGAAGCAAACTACTTGCTTTCTCTCTTGTGTTGTTTTGTTTTATTTCTGCTTTCTCCTTGTTCACTCCATTAGTTATAATCCTTCTTTGCAACTTGACTAATGTTTAATGTGAAGGTATTTGTAGATCCTATATTTGATTGCATGCCACCACCCTGTAGCTCAAAATCTCCTGCTGGTCTGTTGAGGTGGGGTTTGTTGCTGGTTTTCTGGGATGCCTCTCATCCTGTATTGGTCCCTTTCAGTCATGGCAAAAAGGACCTTTCCCTTAATCCCCTTTAACCTCCTGAGCCAAAAGACTGCAGTATACTATTTTTCTGCTGTCTCCAGTGTTCCAGGATTTTCCTGAGACAATATTCTCTGGATTTTCCAAGGTCAACAAGGGAGAGAAAGAGCAAGTTACTATTCACTCTACCATCTTGGCTCCTAGAAGTTTAAATAGGTGACTTTCAAGCATTCAGTCTTTGGGTTGATATACCCCGGAGTAGCTGCTGCTGTCACAGGTCCTGCACATGATTGTGCTTCTCTCTCACCCAGTTCTGACAGATCCCACTCCTCTGTTGAGAGGTCTGGGAATTGCCACTGCTGCCAGTGATTCAGTCTGTTGTGATTCTGCTTTGACCTCTTTATGGACAGGTCTGTGGTGGTGCAGCTTACATGCTAGTCTGTGCTCCCCTCCCAGCCCAGGGAAGCAGATCCTTCCCATCAACCTTTCAGGCTGTCTTGGGCTGCAAATATGACATATTCTGTCTCTTTGTGAATTTTCTTGTTCTAAAATTTATTAAGATTTATTTTTAGAGGTATTTGAATGTGATTATAGGGGACCTCAGGTAAGTTCCTGGTTTTACTCTGCCATCTTGGCTCTGCCTCTCTAGCATCCAAATTCTTTTTTTTAATTAATTTATTAGTTTAGTTTCAGTTAACAAGATTCATTTCCATAGTTCCTTGATTTTCAAATATCCTTTACTTCCCTCCCCTCCACCCCCCGACAGCATATAGTCCAGTATAGGATCTGCAAATACATTCATATTAGACATTATTCCAATTACAAAGGCGTATTGTACTAGGTGGGATGAAAGATGGTAAAGAAGAAATAAAACCAAACAATGAAAATAAAAAGATCAATTAGTTTGCTTCCATCAGGATTCAGGCTCAGTTTTTTCTAGTTATATCTCTGGATGGCTCATTTCTCTCTTTCTTGAGTCTTTCGGGATTGACTTATATCACTGCATTGCTGAAAAGAGTCCAGTCTGTCATAATTGGTCATCACATATATGGTATGTCTGTTATTGTATACAAATTTCTTCTGATTCTACTCTGCTCACTCAGCATCAGTTTGTATAAGTCTCTCCAGGTAATTATGAAATCTGTCACCTCCTCGTTTCTTACAGCACCATAATATTCCATTACATTCATATACTACAACTTGTTTAGCCATTCCCCAATTGATGGGCACCCCTTTAGTTTCCAATTCTTTGCAACCACAAAAAGGGCTGCTATAAATATTTTTGTACATATGGGTCTTTCTCCCACTTCTATGATCACTTTGGGATATAACCCTAGAAGTGGTATTGCTGGGTCAAAGGGTAGCATCCAAATTCTTAAAGGAGAAGTGAAGTGCATTGTAGGAAGAAATAGAGAGTAATAATATACTAGTGGGGGATTTCAAATGTCCCCTCTTAGAACTCAAATAAGTCCAATCAAATAAAAACAAGAAAGAAATTAAGGAGATAAATAGAATATAAAAAAAAAAGTTACATATGACAGACCTTTAGAGAAAATTGAATGGTAACAGAAAGGAATATACTTTTTTCTCAGCAGCATATAGCCACACAAAAACTGGAAATTGGGGAATGGCAAAACAAGTTGTGGTATATGAATGTAATGTAATACTATTGTGGACGAAGACCAGACAGGCTTCATAATAACCTGGCGAGACTTATATAAACTGAGCTTGAGCGTGAAGAGCAGAATCAGAATAAATTTGTACACAACTACAGATACAACATATGTGTGATATCTAACTTTGATAGACTGGATTCCTATCAGCAATGCAAGGTTATAAGACAACTCCAAAAGACTCATGATAGAAAGAGATACCACATTCAGAGAAAGAACTACAGAGTCTGAATACAGACTGAAGCAAACTATTGCTCTCTCTCTCTCCCTCTCTCTCTCTCTCTCTCTCTCTCTCTCTCTCTCTCTCTCTCTCTCTCTCTTTTGTTTTCTTCCTTCTTTCTCATTGTTCACTCCATTTGTTATAATCCTTCTTTACAACCTGACTAATGTTTAATGTGAAGGTATCTGTAGATCCTATATTTGATTGCATGTGCTATGGAGGGTGGAGGAGAGTGTGGGGGAGAAAATTTGAAACTCAAGGGAATGTGAATGTTGTAAACTAAAAGTAATAAATAAAAAGTTAAAAACAACAACAAAGGACAGTGGAAAGATAGATTGATGTTAATTGGACACTAAATAATCTAATTCTGAAGAATAAGTAGATCAAAGAACCAGTCATAGCAACAATCAATAATTTCACCAAACAACAAGTAAACATACTAAAATCTATAGGATGTTGCCAAAAGAATACGTAGGAGAAAAGGTATTTCTCTAAATTTTTACATCAACAAAATAGGCAAAAGATACATATCAATGAACTATGAGAACTAGAAAAAAAGAATAAATTAAAAATTCCTAATTGAGCACCAGATTGGAAATCCTGAAAATCAAAGGTAAAATTAATAAAGTACAAACAAACAAACAAACCAAAACAAAATATTGAGCTAACCAAAAAAATCTAGGAGCTAGTTGTATGAAAAAAATAACTAATCAGAAGTCATGGTTAATTTGATAGAAAGGAAGAAAGAAAGAAGGAAAGAAAAAAGAAAGAAAGAAAGAAAGAAAGAAAGAAAGAAAGAAAGAAAGAAAGAAAGAAAGAAAGAAAGAAAGAAAATAGAAAGAAAGAGAGAGAGAGAGACCAAGTATCCAATATCAAAAATGAAATTATTGAAATTACCACTGAACCAATGGGGAAGAAATTATGGTTATGGAATATTTCGCCCAATTGTATGCCAATAAATCTCACAATCTGAGCAAAATGAATGAATATTTATGAAAATATAAATCACCCAGATTAATAGATCAAGAAATCAAATGCTTAATTCTAGAAAAGAAATTGAACAAGTCCTTAATGAACTCCCTAAGAAAAATCCTGAGGGCCAGATGGCTTCACAAGTGAATTCTACCAAACATTTAAAGAAAGTTGACTTCCATTATTAAATAAAGTATTTGGGAAACCTGGCAAAGAAGGAGTCATATAAAGCTCCTTTTATGGCACAAATAAGGTGCTGATACCTAAACCAGGAAGACCTAAAACAGAGAAAAATAGATCAATTCCCCTAATAAGTAACAATACTATAAAAATATTAAAGATATAAGTAAGAAAAATACATTATGCTAAAATGCAGCATAGACAATGAAGTAAAATAATTTTAAACATATATGTACCAAATGGCACAGCATTCAATTTCTTAAGGGAAAAGTTAAATGAAATATAGGAGAAAACAGACCATGAAACTAATACTACTGGCTCCTTCAATATTACCCACTCAGAATTAAATAAATCTAATCATAAAATAAATAAGAAATAAGTTAAGGGATGAAGAGAATCTTAGAAAAGCTAGATATGATACTCCTCTTGAAACAATTGAAAAGGACTAGAAAACAGTATACCTTTATTCTAAGCTATTCAGGGCACTTTCACACACACACACACACACACACACACACACACACACACACACACTCACACACACACACAATTTATTAAGGCATAAAAACCTCACAACCAGATGCAAAAAAGGCAGAAATATTAAATATAACTTTGCCAGACCATAATGTAATGCAAATTACATTCAATAAATTGCACTGGAAGCATAGACTAAAAAAATCATTGGAAACTAAACAATCTAATACTAAAGAATAAGTGGGTCAAAGAACAAGTCATAAAAAATCAATAATTCCATTAAAGAAAATTACATCAATGAGACAACATACCAAAAACTATGGGATACAGTGAAAGCAGGACTTGGGGGAAATTTGTATCTCTAAAGATATAGATAGATAGTAGATAGATATAAAGAATTATACAGAGACACACATACAAACATATACATATATATGCGCACATATATGGGAGAAAGTATAGATAAACAAAATAGGCATGCAGTTAAAAATTAGAAAAAGAACAAATTAATAATCTCCAATTTAACAGCAAAATTGAAAATTAAAGGAGAGGTTAATAAAATTAAAATTTTTTAAAATGAACTAATAAGTAAGACTATCAATTTTTTTTATGAAAAAAAAGACAATCTATAGGCATAGTTCAATATCTTTCACCATACAAAAAAGGTAAGGTCAAAATGGATAAATAACTTAGACCTAAAGCAAATTAATGTAAATTACGGAAGTAAATGTACCTGTCAGAACAATGAAAAAAGAAGGAATTTATCACCAAACAAGAGATAGAGGGGATCATGAGAAATAAAATGGATAATTTTGATGACATGAAATTCAAAAAGTTTTGTACCAACAAAAATAATGTAGCCAAAATTGGAAGGAAATTGGGAAAACTGTGAACAAAGTGCTCTGATAAGTGCCTCCTTTCTCAAATATATAGGGAATGAAGTCAAATGTATTAAAATATGAGCTATTCCATAATTGATAGTCAATGTATATGAACAGGAAATTTTCAGAAAAAAAATTAAATCTACTAATAGTCATATAAAAATCATTGATTGTAGAAACACAAATTAAAACTACTCTGACATACCACCTTACACCTATCAGATTGGTTAAGATTATAGTAAGGAAAAAATTACTAATGTTGAAGTTGATGTGGACAAATCAAGATGCTAAGTCATTATTGGGTAGCTAGGTGGTGTAGTGGATAGAAGGTTAGGTCTGGAGTCATCTTCTTATGTTCAAATCTGGCCTCAGATACTTATTAGATATGTAACCCTGGGGACATCAGTTTCCTCATCTGTAAAATGACCTAGAGAAGGAAATGGCAAACTACTCCAGTATCTTTGCCTAAAAAATCCAAAATAGGTTCACAAAGATTTGGAAATGACTGACAAATGACTGAACAGTAAGAATGCATTATTGTTGGCATCACAAACTGGTCAAATCATTCTGGAGAACAAACTGGAACTATGTCCAAAAAGGTATTAAAACTATGCATATCCTCTGCTCCAGCCATGCCACTACTGGGTCTATATCCCAAAGAGATCAAAGAAAAAGAATACAAGCTATTTGTACAAAAATAATTATAGTTTTTCTTCGTTTAGTGGCAAAGAATTGCAATGTGTGGCATATGATAGTCATGGAGTATTGCTGTGCTATAAGAAATGACGAACAGTATGATTTCAGAAAAACCTAGGAAGACTTGTGTGAACGAATAAAAGGGAAAGAGTAAAACCAAGAAAACGTTGGGCATAGTAACAGCAATAGTATAAAGATAATCAATTTTGACTTATTTTCCTGATCAAGGACAACGATCAAAGACAATTCCAAAGACCACTCGATTAAAAAATGTTATCCATCTTTAGAGAGACAACTTATGAATTCTGAATACATAATTTTTATGCTTTTTTCATTTTTTTGTTTTTTGAATGTGTGTTTTCTTTTGTAACATGGCTAATATGGAAATGTATTTTTCATGGTTTTATCTTTATAACTGATATCATATTGCTTGCCATCTCAATTGGTGGGGGAGGAGTAAGAGGGAGGGAGAAAATTTAGAACTCAAAATATTTTAAATGAATGCAAAACTTTACATATAATTGCAAAATATTTGATGAAATGAATAAAATTATATTTAAAAATATAAATACAAAACAGAAAAAAGAATCACTGGTATTAAAGTGTACATCTTGGCAAAAAGGTGTTAATTATTGAGGAATAAGTACAAATATAATAAATTCATACCTAGTGTGCCAAGTATAGAGATATGGTAGGCTGGTTGTGGTGAGTGAGGACTGAAGCTGGGCCTTGTCATCACATCTATCCTCTTGGAGCTGACAGTTACAATATATGCTATCTGTGGAATGAAACCTATTCTGTAGCAGCCAAATTACTCTTTCTATACACACTGCTTTGAATTCCACATACATATACAAATTATACAGACATTTTAGGTATTAAAAATGCAATATGGTTCAGAGGATAAATTACTGTCACTTAAGTGCATGTTAGTATAAGCCCAGCTTAAATTACTTCTTCCATAGGTAACTTCTCTCAGAGTAATAATTAATTCTTCAAGGACCTCAGAGAATCCTTATGTTATAATACTTGACTGTAATTTCTCACAAACTCTTACTCTATCATAGTTACTTCTCCCAATCTCAGAAAGGTTCCATTGGTCCTTTTACAGAGACTCACACAGATTCCACTTCAGGTACCTGTCACTCCTGAAATTCGTTATTCTCCTAAAGGCATATTTACAGTATTCAAAGTACCTGTGAAATTACTTAAGTAAGCTGGGCCTACACTACCAAACATATGAATGGCATCCATCTTAGCCTCAGAACTATAAAAATAGCAACAAAAATGTAAATATTAAATTTCATAACTTCATATACACAACCCACATTATATATTTTAGAGTTACATTATATATATATATATATAGTTACATTATATATTTTATAGTTATTGTATGTTTTGTCTATCAGTCTAAGAAAGCAACAATATGATGTAATCAAATCCCAACCAATACTTAAATAAGGATTGATTTGATTGCTCAAGATTTTATTTTTCATTTTTTGATTCCATTATAGAAATGTTTCACCATGGAGGACTACTTGTAACTGAAGTTTTTGATTTTGAGAAAGCATTTGAGAACAAGAATCTGAGCTTTGCAATCCAAAATAAGTATAAAATTATTGCAAGGACATATGCTTTCTGTTCCAAAGATCTTTCTGTTGCCTGGTAGATTACTAGGATTAACAGAGTACAGGAAAATACTGAATTGGGGTTTGTAGTAATTGGAGGGGTGAATTACCATGTTATTTAGTTTGTGGAATCATAGCTTTAGAAATGTAAGGGAAATAAAAAGTAAATCTCATTTTATTACTTATAGCCAGAATGAGAAAGAGGTAAGGTGATCTGCCCAAGGTCACAAGGCTAATAAGTCAGAATTTGAATCCAGGTCCTGCCATTCCAAAGCCAGCTCTCCTACATGCTACCTTATTAATACCACTACAATAAGAAGTGACTACCCTTTTCCAAAATTATCTCTCACTCCTATTCATTCATAAGCCTTCTAGTCCTTTTCTTTAGATCATACTATGAGCATTTTTGCCTCTAGACCTTTTCATATTGGCATTCTTCATTTGGAATCCTTTTAGTTATTTTTTTTTCTATCAAAAACATCCCTTCACTTGAGTACCAGCTTTTCTCATATTCTTCATTAAGCATTCTAGCCAAGAGCAAACTCTCCTCTCTCTGAACCCTAAGAACTTACTTTCTATACCACTAATTTGCAACTTAAACATACATCTCCTGATATCTCTCCTATTTCTCTAAAATGTTTAAGTTTTGAGAAATCTGTCTTTTCTTAATTTGATATTTTTTGAAATAAATTTTATTTCTTAATAGCACATATGTACATGTATGTGTATGTGTAAGTGTGTACACACACACACAAATAATAGACACATCTTTATTAATAGAAAGATGGAGACATATTTCTATATATCCAGAAAGGTACCTCTCAAGGAACCTTTAGAAGTTCATTCAAATTAAACTCCACATTTGATATGTAAAATAACTGAACATCTCTGAATTTAAGAGATCTTACACATGTATACAGTTAGCCAAAGGTAGAGTCAGGATTGTAACTTAGCTCTCTTTTGTAGCCACCAGAGTGCTTTGAATATTTCCTATATAGATACATATGTGAGCACAGGTTATCAGTAAATCAACAACAATGAATTTACGTATTTATTGAATACTGCCAACTACCTTACCACTGACCCCTTGTCCACCCCTCCCCAGTTACCCCTACCTGGAACAGTACTCTCCAGAATATCTCCAAGGCTTTACTGAGCATTTTGCCACTTGTTCTGGAATGTTCAGGGGCATTTTTTCCATTTAAATCCTTTTAACATCTCTAAAGCATGATATGGGAGCTATATAGCACAGTGGATAGCACACAGGCCTTGAAATCAGGAAAACTCATCTTCCTGAATTCAAGCTCAGCCTCAGACACTTACTAACTTAACCCTGGGCAAGTCACTCAACCCTGTTTGCCTCAGTTTCCTGATTTGTAAAATAAGGTAGTGAAGGAAATGGCAAACCACTCCAGTATCTTTGCTAGGAAAACTCCCAAAATGAGGTCATAAAGAGCCAGACACAACTGAAAAACAATTGAATAACAATATAACAGGAAATATGAGTAGAAATTCCTGTGGAAATTGTGTTTTCATATGCCTTTTCTTATCCACAATTTGAGCTAACCTGGATATTACCAAGAGATCCTGGTAAAATAAAAGATTCAGCCTATGTCTGATGGTTGAGAAGAACCATGGTTTTATAGACATGTGGATGTTGGTTGTTTATTATCGATAGGGAGTGGAAAGCATATTGGACCTCATGTTTCACTGGAACAGGAAATTCCCAAGTGAGAAATCTTTTTTTACTATTTAATGTCAATATTTCTCTGAAATTTGTAGTCAGAGTTTCTTAAAGCTCTGAGAGGTTTAGTTACTTTTTGAGGGTAGCAAAATCAGTATTAGTCAAAGATAATACTTCAATCCAGGCCTCCCCAATTTAAAGAAGGGTTCTCTATCTACTCTTCAAGCTGTTTGTGTTACTAAATGTCACTTACTTACTGATTCTATGTTAAAAGTAAAATCATTGAATGGAGTATACTGGCATTTGCTTCTGCATGCATAAGAAATTAAGGTTATTATGGGAAGGGGAAAAGCTATCTGTGAGGTACTGTGACAAGCATTTTACAAATATTATCACATTTGATCATCATAATCCTGGTACGTAGCTGATATTATTATTATCCCCATTTTACAGATATGGAAATTGAGGCAGGCAAAGCTTAAGTGGCTCATCCAAAGTCACTCAGCTAGTAAATATTTGAGGTCGAATTTGATTCCAGTTCTTGCTGACTGCAGGCCCAGATTTCTACAAACTGCTGCCACCTAGCTGTCATAGAACTAACATTTATTGAAATATAATAAATTTTTTAAAATGAGGTGGGATTAGCCATAACTAAATTACAATTGGTAGAACCACAAAGTCCACATACCCTTATACAATGACTAGTACTGCCCCAAAGAGACAGAATTGAAGAAAAAAATGTCTACAACCCTCTAGTAATTAGGCTGCAAAGTATTTACTCAGCCTTTCCACCATAATGGGCTAAGGACAAACTATTAGACTAAGTCTCCCAAGTGAGGAAACTATTCATGTCACCTCACAATTGCACTCGGGCAAGCGATTTAACCCCTCTAGACCTCAGTTTCCACATATGTAAAAAGGAGGTGATCATTCTAGTATTTATCTCTCAAGGTTCTTATGAGAATCAAAGGAGAGAATGCATACAAAACACTTTGTAAACCTTGATGAATATAGAAGTCAGTCATTAATATAAAATATCTTTAAAAAATATGCTCACTCTTTGGGGGTGGGAGGGCTAGCTTAGACTTTTGATTTCCTTTTTTAGAGAAAGAAATGAAAGTTATTAAATGAAAATACTTTCAAATTATTCATTTTGTATTATCAAATCCTAATACCTTTAAAATTTGGGGATGGATAGGGTTGCTCTGCCATGCTGTATATAAAAATAATTCTTTGAACTTCTCAATATCATCCAATACCAACTTGTTTCAGTAGTGTCCTAGTCTTAAATTTCAATCTAATTTCACCAGGATTTTGGCCCACACTTATGTTGGTTCTTGTATTCCTTTTCAGCTCTTCCATTTATCTTGTGAATACCCTTTTAATAGCATGATCCACTTAGTTTAGAACCTCATGTTTGTCTACGCTCTGGTCTGAAACTTTGCTATGATGATCTAGTATCTCATTGTTTTCCCAGTCCTAGAATAAGCTTAAGGACACCAGACAGTGATCTTGGCTCCTCTGAAGTCATAGTATTAGAACTCATTGATTGCTCTAAATGAAATACACTTAGTCAATACTTTCTTTTTCTCTATAATATTTCCTTGTCTGTTGGACATATAGCCTTCCACCTACTTCTACATAGCCTCTGACTCTGGTAGAGGCAGCTAAGACTGAACTGAATTACAGATAAACAATACAAAATGCCTTTTCTTAGCAGTTGAATAAATAATATTTTTGTTTACTTTTTTTCATTCTTTAAACTTACATATTGATTTGCCTGGTACTTTGATATTAGGCAGTCTTCTTGTTGTCAACTTCCTTTTGCTAATTGTATCTCAGGTTGAGTCAGATGAATTTCCAAACTGAAACTCATTTGGTTATGTCCTGTCCACATTTGTGAAGGGTCATTTATGTTATTGCTCAGGCTTGTTGATGTTTGCAACAGCTTCCAGCTCAGAATCATCTGCATATTTCATTAAAACGATGCTTACCCCTGACTTCAAATCATTATTAAAGAGTTTAAATGAAACTAGAGCTGTCAATCACAGGAATATAAAAAGTAAATTGCTAGGGAATGCAATGTATATTTCATCATAACCATCAGCCTGTAAACCTAGCACGGGCCTCCAGGTCTCCTTTTTTAACCAAAATTATAATAATTTTAACCACATCTTCATAAATCATCTTAGTGTGGCACCGCTGACAAACTCTTTAATGTAGCTTTCATAAGAAGGGCTGTATTAAAAATGAGAATAAGAAAAATGTACCCATGTAGATGCACTTGCTTCTGTTCTGTTCTTCCACTAAAGCTGCATTCTAAAAATAATCTCTGAAAGGAGAATAGGAAACCACCTTGTAAAGTATGGTGACAAACATTGTCACTATATTAGGCGAGTTGCCTAAAGAGGCTATTATCTACACTTCTCAGTAAGCTAGCTCTTATGGAAGATCCAAATGGAGGGGAAGGGGTCACAGCAGGCTTGTTCCACAGCTGCCTGTCCTCTTGAAGCTATAATGATGATTAAAATGATGCAGCTTGAACTAGATGGAAGAGTTTCAAAAATCCCTTGTTTGCTCATAGAGATAGAAGTACCCTCTTAGTAAACCTAATTTTCCTATTGGCATATTACAAACATTTAATACCATTTTGATGTAGATCCTGGGACCATGGATGTGGGCCATTTAATATAATGTTTTTATGTATTGTTCAGTTTCTTTTTCATTTTAGTACTTTTTATCTTTTTAAAAATGCTTTGCTATAAAGGGATGTTTGTCTGGGAGGGGGAGGAGAGAAAACATTTAGGTCGCATAAAAGACATAAGTATATCAATAAAATATTTTTTAAATAAATCATACTATATTGAGTGGTAACATGGGAGTAGGGGGTAGAGAGCCTGACATGGAAGTCAGGAAGGACTAGGTTCAAGAAATAATGTCAATGTATGTTATATAGCTGTGGGTAGGTTATTGAAGTCTCAGTGTTCCAAGTCAACTCTCTAAAACAATAAACTGCAGAAAAATTACTGGTCTGCTGGAGTGACAGGAGTTCCCCATAGAGGGATGAAATCTCATGTTTGGACCAAATTTCCACTTAGCCCTTGCTTAGGGCATTAAGGTTCCCAAAGAGTGCTCATTACCATTATCCCAACTGTGATTTCAGCAGTTTGTTCAGATCCTATAACTATTTTAAAGATAAAGGACCTCTGGGTCAGAAACATGAAGACACTTGGACAAGGTTAAATTGCAAATAAATAGCATAGTTAGGAATTGGAATCTGATCACCTGCCTGTCAGTCTGATACTTTCTACCATGTCAGGCTGCCTGACTCAAGGAATATAGACAGAGTACTTAGCCCACCAGGTAATAGTTTTAAGAATTTGAGGTGTGCCAAAAGATCATACTGTCTTCTGTATTAATTTTCTGTGGTCTTCAGAATTCTTTCCAACTGGAGTCACTTATTAGAGAAATTTTGGAAGTTTAACTTTATGAGGTGTTTGAAGACAAAACTCTAAAGGCAAGGGGTGTTTTTAGAACCTAGCTACAGAGGCTTCTGGGAACTATAGTCCTACAGCTCAACCTTTGTTTATTGTTGTTGGTTTGTCTTATTTTATTTTGTTTTTTATTTCTCTATGAAGGACTGGAACTGTCTTGAACTCTGAGTCATCAAAGGCTATGGTAATTGAAATATTACTCCAAATTTTTTAACTCAATGATGAAACAGTGGTGGGAACAGGTTACAGTATGAGTGGTAGTAATATGCTAGAGAATAAAGGACATCAAATAGAAATTGGAGATAGAGACAAGACACTGGGAGACAGGTATTAGAGGTACCTACCATTGAACCAACGTTCAGAGCTGAAAGTTAACTTACATCAGCCTGCATGCTATTTTCATGGGACCACTACAGGAACCCAGTAGGGCCTGCAATGTAACTCATCCATAATAGAGTGGTGATTATTGAATTTCCATCTTGGAGGATAGTTACAAGAATGTGAAGTACACTCTTCCTCCTCTCCCTCCCTCCACCCCCAGTAGGTCAGAAGGAAGTTCCAAAACTTATTCAGCTCTATGTAGTTACATTTCTAATTTTTAAGTAATTTGAATTTCTTATGACACAAACTTGAGCTTTATTTTGTCTTATTTGCAAATAAAGGGAAGCTTCAATAGGGAGAAAGAGTATTTTAACTGATATATAGAGATTCAGAAAGTACCAGGGTTCAAGCCTTGCTTTCCTCAAATGCCAAGCTTTCTGTTATCTGGGGGTTAAGCCAAGTTGAGAATCTTATGCATCTTATTTTTAATAATTTTGGATAAACTCCAAAGGCAGAACTAAAATAGATTTTGCATTTTCTTTCTTCCTCTCAAAATAAACTGAGTCAGAGTACCATTTCTTCAGTGAAGGATAAGACTAAGCTATTGAACCATATCAACCTTCTTGCTCTATTCATTATTTCTGGATTCCCCTGACATTCACAGAAAAAGCTGTCTGCAGAGATGGAGTCAGGAATAAACACTAAGGAGTGTGACTGAATCATCCACCCATGTTCACATTCCAAAATGGGGGTTGGGGTTGGAAATAAGAGGGATACAGTAGCATTTGTCTTTCATCTTCACCTATAACCTCAAGCTAATACCCAGACAGGCTGAGATAGCTGCACATTCATTTTAAATGATACCATACTGGTATATTATGTATGATGTACTCTAAAATCCTAACTCTGATACCTTATCATGCATGCAGATAAGCTAGGTTCTTGAAGACTCCTAAAGTGAGGTTCAGACTCTCGCATGGTGGAACAGGATTAGGAATTTTAAGATCTTCCCTGCCCTTAATAGACCTAGGGGAGAGTTTGAAGACCTCCCCTGCTTTGAAAGCAAACTCTGCCCCTTAATAGGCTGAATATATTTGATAAAGGGTGCAGCAGAGTTCACTGGAAGCTTTCCTTCTGTGAAGATAAACTCTGCCCCCTAATAGGCTGAATGTAGTCACATGCAGCCTGTGGTAGGAGGAGTTTGCTGAAGGGAAGCAGACCCCACAGGAAACTGGGAGCCAGAGCCAGAGAGACAGTTGGGGAGAAAGGATGTTGATGCAAGGAGAGAGGGAATGTAAAGGGATGCTGTGGTTCTCAGTGTTATTATGGCTTCTTAATATATTTGGTACTATGATGGAATTGGCTTACTGGTTTTGGGATTGGGTTTTCTTGTGTCTAAATAAATGTTTCAGTTCTGTTGTCTACCTGGAGAATCTGGTATATTTTGTGATTGAACATGATGCGATATTTATAGCCATGGTCTTTATTGTTATCGTGGATGCTGTAAATATTTCATTGGCACTATACATGGTGGAATGGTTGTTCAAATCTAACAAAATGAAATTTAATAAGCATGCATGTGAAAAATGTATCCTTTGGTCATTAAGAAAATCAAATTATACAAATACTGAATGGAGATGGTGCATAATTTCATTCACTAAGAGATCCTTCTTCCTCCTCCTCCTCCTCTCAATCAAACAACATTAACCCCTTTTACTAAAGAATATGTGCCTCTTCTCATCAAGGCAAACCCCCACTACATGGAAAAGTTATCCCACGGCATATTTTCTTTTCAGCTGATTGCCCCAGCTCCTGCTATCATTTGTAGTCTCTCACTAATCTTCAATATCTCCCTGTATAATGTCTATTTCCTTTCTGTCTATGAACATATTTATGTCTCCCCTATTTTCAAATAAACCTCACTTGATCTAACCATACATAGTAGTTAGCATCCTCTCTCTTCTCCATTTTGTGGCTAAAGTGCTTGAGAATGCCATCTATAATTGATGCTCCCACTTTCTTTCCTCTCACTCACTTCTAATATCTCCATAGTCTAGGACCTGACCTCATCAGTCAACTAAAGTTACCAATTATATCTCTAATTGCTGAATCTAAATGGCCTTTTATCAAGCCTCAGTCTTCTTGACCTCTCTTCAGCCTTAGGCACTGGTAATAATCCTTTTCTCCTTGATGCTTTCCTCTTTAAGTTTATCTTTTCATTATATTTTTTTCATGGTTCTCCTTCAACTGTGTGACTACTCCTCAATTTCCTTTGCTGAATTTTCATCCAGATCCAGGCCACTAACCATGAGTGCCCTTTAAGACTTTGTCCTGATTCCTCCTCCATTCTCCCTTTATACTATTTCATTTGATGATCTCATCAGCTTGATCAAATTGAACTACCATCTTGATGAAAATGATATTCAGATCTATTTGTCCAACCTTAACTGATGTCTAATTTCCCACCTCTAACTGCCTATTGAACAGCTTGAAGTGGATGTCTTTTTTTTTTTTAAACAAATGCTTTATTAACTTCTGGTTTACATCATTCATTTCCACCAGATTATGAGTTACATTTTCCCCCTGTTTTTCCCTACCCACCACCCCAGAATAGCAGCCCCACCAGATATCCCCTCATCCAATCTGCTCTCTCCCATATCTTCTCCCATACTCCCTTCGATTTTGCCATTAGGGCAAGGTGAATCTCTGAGCCCCACTGCCTGGACATCTTATGAAAAATTTAATTTTAAAACTTCGATTTTCAGATCCATTCCCTTTCTCCCCTGTCACCCACTCCCTCTGGGAAGATAAGCAATTCAGTATGTGTTGTACATGTATATCTATGCAAAACATTACCATAGTAGATATATTGTAAAAGACTGCTTATATTTCCCTCCCACCTGTCTCACCTCCCACCTGGTCCATTCCCTACTTTGATCCTGTCCCTCTTTGATAGTGGGTACTTCTAACCTCCCCTCTCCCCAGAATGCCCTCCCCTCCATCATCCCCCCTCTCATCCCCCTTTCCCCTACTCAGGAGAGTGAGTGAGGGTAAGATATTCCATTTAGTATGTATGTGATTCTCTCCTTGAGCCAACTTCAATGAGAATATGCTTTTGCCTTTTTGCCTTCCTGTTCTTCCCCTCCCCTGCAACTACTTCCCCTTGCCTCTTCTACATGAGATAGTTTGCCCTACCCTGTCTCTCTCCATCTCCTCTTGCCACTTTCCTCCCTCACCTCTTGACTTCACCCCTTAAGAGTCATCCCTTCCTTGGGGCGGCTAGGTGGCGAAGCGAGCAGAGAGCCAGCCCCGGAGCCAGAAGGACCCGAGCTCGGATCTGGCCCCAGACACCCAACACACAAACAAAAACCCAGCCACGTGAACCTGGGCAAGTCACCCAACCCCAATTGCCCTCCAAAAAAAAATAATAATCATCCCTTCCCATCAAATTCAACCTGTGCCCTCTATCCATGTATACCTGTGAACATATGCCATGTACCCTTCTTCAATTATTTTCATAATGAGAAAGGTTTCATCAAACACAGTTATTGTTTTTCCATGTAGGAATGTAAATAGTCCAACTTTGATAAGTTCCTTTTGATTTCTTTTCCTTGATTACCTTCTCAAGCATCTCTTGCTTCTTGTGTCTGGATGTCAAATTTTCTATTCAACTCTGGTTTTTTCATCAAGAATGCTTGAAAGTCCTCTATTCCACTGAATGACCATATTTTCCCCTGAAACAAGATACTCAGTTTTGCTGGGTAGGTGACCCTTGGGTTCATTCCCAGCTCTTTTGCCCTCTGGAATATCATATTCCATGCCCTTCTATCCCTCAGTGTAGAAGCTGCCAGGTCCTGGGCTATTCTGATTGTGTTTCCACAATATTGAAATTGTTTCTTCCTGGCTGCTTGTAGTATTTTCTCCTTGATCTGGGGATTCTGGAACCTGGCTATAATATTCCTGGGAGTTTTCTTTTTGGGATCTTTTTCAGGAGGTGATCTGTGGATTCTTTCAACCTCTATTTTGCCCTCTGGATCTAAAACATCAGGGCAATTTTCCTTGAGAATTTCTTGAAGGGTGATTTCTAGGTTCTTTCTTTGATCATGGCTTTCAGGTAGTCCAATAATTTTTAAATTATCTCTCCTGGATCTATTTTCCAGGTCAGTGGTTTTTCCCATGAGATATTTCACATTGCCTTCTCTTCTTTCATTTGTTTGGATCTGCTTAACAGCATCTTGATTTCTCATAAAGTCATTAGCTTCCATTTGCTCCAGTCTAACTCTGAAGGAATGAATCTCCTCAGTGAACTTTTGATATTCTTTTTCCATCTGGCAAATTCGACTTTTTAAGGCATTCTTCTCCTCATTGCCTTTTTGGGCCTCTTTTGCCATTTGAGTTAGTCTATTTTTTAAGGTGTTATTTTCCTCAGTCAGGCTGTTGACTGTCATTTCATACTTTTCTTGCATCTTTTTCATTTCTCTTCCCAGATTTTCCCCCACTTCTCTTATCTGCTTCTTAAGGTCCTCTATGGCCTGTAGCCAGCTTGTATTTTCATTTGGGGCTTTTGGTGCAGGAGTTCTGACCTCACAGTCCTCCTCCATGCTTTGATCCTCTTTGCCCCTAAAATAGGAGTCCAATGTTGAACTTTTCTGTTTATTTTGTTTCATTTGCCTAGGCATGTTGCCACTTAATTACTTGATTTTTGGGCTTGTTGCCACAGTAGGACTCTGCCACCAGACAGGGGAGCTTCCGCCCAAATGTGGGGTCTTCACAACTTCCGCCAGTTGGGTGGCCTCTGTAAAGCCTCCACCCACTCTGGCAAGTTGGATACCCACACCAAACTTCCCCCCCAGACCACAATCCAGATCCAGGCAGTTTAAAGCAAAAGCGATTAACCCCCAGACTGATTGCTGGATCTTCCTACAGTTTGCAGACCAGGAGCTTGAGCCACTACTGATGCTGCAAAATGGCTTCTGTGCAGCTGTTTCTTCAGCAGCTTTTTGCCCCCAGGGGAGGAAGCCACGTGTTCCCCAAATACTGGTCCCAAAGTCCATAGGGCACTAACCTCTCACTTTGTCCTAGGCATATCTGTGCTGATAATTCTGGAATCGCCACTATTGCTGGTGTTCTGGATTCCCTCCAGCCGGCTGAAGGCCCGGCAGCCCTGGGTCTAAAGCCTCGGACCTGGGCTCGGCTCTGCGGGCTGTGCTGTCGGTTCCCAGCTTGCTGTGCTGCCTGCTCTCAGAGTGCTGTGCTGGCGACTCCCTGTAGGGCTGCTGGCCTGTCCTCAGCAGGAGGTTAGCTTCTCTGTGCTGTTCTGTGGGTGCTGTGGCTCCAGAAGTTGTTCGGAGCTCCCTTTCACATTGTTTGAAATTTGTGTGGGGCAGAGCACATTGGAAATGCTGTTTCTACTCCGCCATCTTGGCTCCGCCCCCAGAAGTGAAGTGGATGTCTTAAGTCCAGTATGTACCAAAATGAACTCATTATTTCTCTTCACCAAACCCTCCCTTCCTTCTTACTTCCCTCTTAATGCTGAAGATTCTATACCGTTCCAATCACTCAGGTTTACAACCTAGGTTTCATCTTCAAATCTTCAGTCTTTTACACTTCAATATCCAATCAATTAGCAGATCTTGACATTTTCAGCTTTATAGCATATCTTGTATATGTCACCTACTTTCTCCTGACAATGTCACTACCAAGATGATATAGGTCCACCAAGCATAGATTATTCAATAGCCTGAACCATTGATTTGATCATATCTTCTCCACCCCTAACCTATTAAATCAACTCCAGTGGCTGCCTCAATTCCATCATCAAATACAAAATACTTTGATTAGTTTTTAAGACCCTTCAGGTGTTGCCACCTTTCTAAATTTCTAGTTTTCTCAATCTTCATGCCAATTCCTTTATCCCAGGTAGTATGCAATACAGTTACTGCTATAGAGAGTTGGGAAAGAATAACATGTAAAGTAGTGAGGGTGTGTTAAGGCTAGGTAACACACATTCCTAGGGAACCTAGTCTCAGCATTGTTCTGTCTTTCGTCCAGAAACACTGATTATATATAATAGGACATGGGGAGAAGGTGGATGATGGAGGGTTCAACCCTAGGATTGAGATTTAGCAAGGTACCGTAAATGAAAAGTCAAGAGGAAGAGAGATTTAAGGGTAGAAGTTCTTTAATAGTTTAGCTATTCAACCATATGGAGAAGAACATATGAAGTGCAAGGTAGCAGGCCTGCACATCATGGCTAAGAAATGAAGAATATTTAAGGACCAGGCAGACAGGAAATAAATAGAAAGACACCAGGTTAGTGTTAGAGAGAAACATTTTGGAGTTCTATATGACACAAGTGGAAAGTCACATGTGAAAATCACATCAGGACATTATGGTCTCTCTATGTCCCTGACTGAGGTTATGGGGCGAAAAACAACTTAATGGAGGAGCTAACCTATGAACTAAATTTCAAAGGAAAATAAGTGTACTGAAAAGGATAGCTAGGCATGGAAAACACTTCAAACATGTATGGATGTGGAGATTACATGTCAAGTTAAGGCAAAGAACTTGTGTTCCAAGGATGATAAAAAGGGAAATGCAATTTGAAATTTTACGGGGAAGGCAGATCGGAGCCATATAAATATAGTCTCTCTAACCTGATTGACCTTGCAGAAAGAAACAATGAGTATAATGTGGAAGGGGGATATTTCCTCTATCACTTAGCACAATGCTATTTTCGAGTTAAATTAGAAGGTATATTGGAACCACATAAATATAGTTACCCTTTAAGAGTGATTTAAATGCTAGACCACGCAGTTTGTATTGTAACCTGGTAGAAAAAATAAGAAGTCCCTAAAGGATTTCAAGCAGGGTAATGAATAGATCTATTGTATATTAAATATATGAAACTAAACTTCTTAACTTGTTCTGGATTTGTGACTATTATGCTAAAAAGAACAACTAAAACTTTTATTGCTTTCAGAGAAGGATATATTTTTTTTATTCTATGTTCTTCAGTCCATTTTATTTGCAATGCATTTGCTGTGACAATTAATCACATGGCAAATATAAACTCAAATGAACTTCTGAAGATGAACTAATGCCAACAACTTCCCTGCATTTGTAAGTTGTGGCCAGCAAAGGTTTGATGCAAAAGTGCTTTAACACAAAAACCAGTCACAATTCATCTACAGCTAACCTAAGGAATAACTTCCACTAATTTTCAGTTTTAAACCTTTTAGAATGAAAGGGAAGCAGTTTGCTGCAGAAGTATAAGAACCAGGCCTCCCAGGCAATTCTCAGCCTCATTTCTAACTAAAATATCAGTTTTACCTAAAAGCATTGCCTTTGGGATTTCATGCATTAGAAAAATAGTCTAGAGAGATGAATGCATTGCAAGGCAATATTAAACTACATGAAAGACCTTCCTGAAAGACAAATAGTCACCGGACAAAACTGAAGAAAACAACCTAGTTACGGTTTCAAAGTTCTTATGTCTTCTTCAGTGTGTGAGAAAACTTATGGAGGAATTAAAGGAAAACATAACTATTGTTAAATTTTTACTCTTAAGTAGGAAAAACAGAACAAAAAAAAAACACTTTCTTACAATTTTTCCCCCTTTGGCATGACTTTCCATGGATGGGGTCTCGGATAAGATCTATTCTGGATAAATATCACACCTCCTAGACATTGATTCGACCTGAACCTCTCATACCTTGTGAATACAAACCATTCATATTTAGAAGGAACACCTATACACTCAAAGTCAACAGAGGAAAAGCAAACATTCACTTGTCACCACTGCTATAATATAAAAAGACAAATTGCTACCTTTATCCAGGGTCCCTACCACAAAAAACCTAAGTACTCTGACAGAGCCATTAAGCTAACGCAACACCTAATGACATTCAAAGCCTTATGCCTCAACCATAAGTGAAAAGCAGAAATTATTACCCAAAGAAAGAAGAATAGCTAACTATTGCAGCCCTACTCACATTTTCCATTTGGGATTTGTTATCCAGAGCACACTCTGTCTCTCAACCAGTGAAACAGACCATGGGATGGCCAAACTGGTCTGAACAGTTTTTGTTTCGTCTTTCTGATTGAAATGACTTGCTAACAGTATATCACTTTTAAGCTAAAGCCATATGGATGGTTAAAAATCAATGCAACAGTTCAATGGGAGCATTTTACCTAAGTCACAAACTCATCAAAAGCCCAAAATTTCTACATATGATTGCCTATGTCTGGATGTGTGAAATGAAACATTGAATTTAGCTAATTATCGAAATAATTTGAATTACAATACAAGCATCACTTATCTAAGCATTCGTATACATAGCTAGATGTAGGACCACAAGTTTCAATCATGCTGGTTCAGCAGTAGTCATATTAATGCCACATAAACAATGAAATTTGGGCTTCCAATTCCTGTGCAAAATGAAACAAACCCTAGGCTAATTCAGGTGTTTCATAGACAAAATGTCTTTAGACATCCCTAGATATCCTTCCCCCTCCCCCCATCAAAATCCTTTACTTTTTTTTTTCTAATATGAAAAGGCATCAGATAGATAAAATATCTTGTATTCAAACAGCATTCAATTTACTAAGTATTTATTAGCAAGGTCCATCTATTGGGAGAGACTTTTACAACGAAACTATTAGAGAACAACAACAATAACAGCATTATCATCAACATTAACAACAACAACAGCTAACTTTTAAGTAGCATTTATTATGTGCTAGGCATTGGGCAAAGCACTTTACAATTACTATGTCATTTGATTCTCACAACTATCCCACGATATCGTAGGGGCTATTATTATCCTCATTTGAGAGATGAGGAAACTGAGGCAAACAGTACTTAGGTGATTTGTCCAAAATCAAACATCTAGTAAATGCCTAAGGTTAGATTTGAACTTAAGTCTTCCTGACTCCAGGCCTCTGTCTATCCATTGCTTCACTTAGCTGTCCACAATCACAATGTAATTTATAACAAAGACATTATGTGAAAGATCTGTAATTTCCTAGTGTTGGGGCATTGCAAGCCATCTATGGACTTCATTGGCAAGTTCTAGAAAGGTGATTTAGGGCTTACTGACTTAAGTTCTATATAATTAACTTTGTGAATAAGTCCTAAGTTACTGTCTTTTTCAGAGATTTTTTTCCCTAATCAAAAAGCTAGTAATTGTCAGAAAAAGGAGGTCTCTCTAATTCCAAAATTAACAATCTAACCATTGCACTACATGACCTCAAAAATAAATTGAAAATAATCAAGTAACCAAAGGACATAGTTCTTTTTTAATGGTATTTTTTTATTTTTTAAATTAAATATATAGTTTTTAATATTCATTTTTAAGGTTTTGAGTTTCAAATTTTTCTTTCTTCCTCCCTGTCATATACCTTCCCCAAAAAAGACAAGCAAGGGGGCGGCTAGGTGGTGCAGTGAGTAGACCATCAGCGTCCTGGGTTCAGATCCGGCCTCAGACACTTAACCCACACAAACAAAAACCTAGCCGTGTGACCTTGGGCAAGTTACTTACCCCCAATTGCCCTCCAAAAAGCAAAAAAAAAAAAAAGACAAGCAATCCGATATAGATTATACATGTGTAATCATGTAAACATATTTCTACATAAGTCATGTTGTGACTAACAAAAGTGGAAAGCCACAAAAAAAAGTGAAAGTGGTATGCTTAGATCTGCATTCAGACTCCGCAGTATTTTATCTGGAGGTGAATAGCATTTTCTATCGTGGGTCTTAAAAACAACAACACAATTATTTATTTACTTTAAACAGAAAAAGACACATCATAAACTTAAGTACTAAAATGTTGATACAAATTAAGAAAAAAAAAACAAAAACATTGTCATGTGCACAGTAGCAAGAGAGGATTCAAAATATACAGCAATAAATTTCCTTTTCAAGCAAGTCTACATAATAAATGCTACACATATTGTTTTCAGAGCTCTCCATCTTTTCTTTGCTTCCTTTTAAGTTTTCCTTTGGTCTCTGCTGTGCATTTTTTTCTTTGTTCTTTTTTCTACCTTTTCTTTTTCCCTTCCCCAAGAAGGCTACATTTAAGAGCAGATTAGATGGATAGATAGATACATAGATACATAGATACATAGACAGGCACATACATATATAAACATACATATTTATACATATACATATATGCACATACATATTTATACATATATACACATATATATGTACAAATATATACATATATACATACATATACTTAGATATCTAAAATCATGTGCATACATAGACATATACATTTATATTCATCTTTGTAAGGCCATGCTATAGTTCTTTGCCCTCTGTTTCTCTGAGGGTAGATAACATTTTCCTTGATAAGTCCAAGTTTTTCCATATTTTTCGAAGTCCACAAACTTACCATTGCCTACGCCATAGCAATATTCCAACCTTAATCTGTCGAGTTATTTTAAATAGTCTAAAACAATATTGATTAATATGTCTGACATGTAGTGCAGTTTCCCTATTTTTCTCTTTTGATTAAATCTATTTTAGCTTTAATTTTGTCTTAGATCATGGTTACTAGCCAAAATAATAATTTTTCCTGAAAAAATTCTACTCTTGATTCTTTTTGTCTATATTTATCTCATATTTCCTATGCCTCCTGACTCCTCTGCTTTATTTCTACCAGCTACCTTGTCTTCTATTACTTAACCTATCCCCCTTCCAAAGATCCCTCCCTTACCCTCTCCTGCCAAACTTTCCCCATTACCCTTTTGTTTCTGTGTGAATTTACAAGAGTTTTATAGCCTTCCAAATATATGTTATTCCCTCTTTATCCCACTTCTATTAATCTGTACAACTTTCTCTACCCCATCCTATTCAATCTTATTTCTTTTAAAATTCAGATTTTTGTTCCCTTCTAAGTGTTCTCTTTAAGCTAGATCTGATGTGAATAGGGTCCCTCTAAAAAGCCCTCCCTTATCCTCTCCCCCTCTCTATTCCTTTTGCCTTATTTCTTTCTAAATTTTCTATATATTTTTTCCTTGTTTAGTACATTTCAAATGAGAGTAGGGTTCCAGAACTATCAGCCCTACTGACCCATCTAATTCCTCTGTCTCTGTTCTTCCTCTCCCAACTCATTTGTATATGATATTTCTCTTTTTACTATTTCCTTGATGGTATTACTTTTTAGAGTCATATCATACTTAGCTCTACCCCAAACTTTCTTCTGAAGTACTTAATTACTAGTTAGAATCTTAGTCATACAGTTCACATTTCCTTGTATAAAAAGTATCACTCCTACATCTATTTTCCAGCTCAGTTGGGTTTTATCAGTGCGGTATTTTACATTTTCTTCTATTTTTTTCATTCTTTTAATTTTGTTTTACTGATTTCTGATGTCTCATAGTCATTAGCTTCCTCTTGCCCAGTTCTTATTTTTTTAGGAATTATTTTGTCAGATTTTTGCTTCCTTTTCCATTTGGCCACTTCTACTTTTAGAATGGATTTCTTCAGTGGATTTTTTCCCATTTGTCCAATTCTATTTTTTAAGGATTGGTTTTCTTCACTCAATTTTTCTGCTTCTTTTCCCAAGCTATTGTCTCTTCTTTTATATAATCCTCTTGCCGTATTCTCATTTCTTTTCCCAAGTTTTCTTCTATTTCTATTATTTAATTTCAAAAAGAAAAATAAGCTCTTCCAATAGGAAACTTTTGGGTTTCAGACCAATTCATATTTCCCTTTGAGGCTTTGCATGTAGGCATTTTGAAATTTTTGTCCTGTTAGGAGTTTGCATTTTCATCTTCCCTATTGTCATTGTAGTTCTCTACGGTCAGGCCTCTTTTTTTCTTTTAGCTCATTTAAAAATAATAGTTAACCTCTACTCCTGGGGTAGAAGGATCACTGCCCCAACCTTCTTGTGCTAGCAAGACCTGGTAACTGGCTTTTTGTGCCAGGGCCTCTGGGGTTAGTGGCTTACCCACTGATTTAGAGTAGCCTGGCCTAGTTGTACCTGTTGTATCCTGGGTTCTGGGACTGGCATTTAGCCTGCTGGGCTGGGGCTAGAGGCCTCTCAATTTCCCTGCCATGCTACTGACCTGCTGAGTCAGGACCACTGTGGTTAACAGCCTCCCAAGTTTTGTCCAGACACTGCCTTCTCTGGGCTGTGCTCCCCTTTTACGCAAGTGAGACAGGCTTTTTCTAAAGTCCTTCTAAGTTATCTTGGACTGGAAAATTGTTTCAGTACATCTTTTAGAGGATTCTGTTGCCCCAGAATTCTTTCAGAGGCTTAATTTAGCATTGTTTCTGAGGTAAACTGGAGAGACCTGGAAACTTCTTGGCTTCTCTCTGCCATCTTGGCTCCACCCCTAAAAGTATTTTGTTCTGACAGAAAATGGTCAGACAATGAAGAGAAAAGTCATCATCTTTTACAGCAGAGGTCTTTAATCTATTTATCCTATTTTCATCGTGAGAAAAGTTTCATCAGTTACAATTATAGTTTTTCCATCTAGGTATGTAAACAGTTCAACTTTGATAAGTTCCTTATGATTTCTTTTCCATGTTTACCTTCTCACTCTTCTCTTGCTTCTTGTAGCTGAATGTCATATTTTCTATTCAACTCTGGTTTTTTTTCCTTCAAGAATACTTGAAAGTCCTCTATTTCACTGAATGACCATATTTTCCCCTGAAACATGATACTCAGTTTTGTTGGGTAGGTGATTCTTCATTTTAATCCCAGATCCTTTGACCTCTGGAATATCATATTCCAGGCACTTCGATCCCTCAGTGTAGAAGCTGCCAGATCCTGTGTTATCCTGATTCTATTTCCACAATATTGAAATTGTTTCTTCCTGGCTGCTTGTAATATTCTCTCCTTGATCTGGGAACTCTAGAACCTGGCTATAATATTCCTAGGAGTATGCTTTTGGGGATGTTTTTCAGGAGGTGATTGGTAGATTCTTTTAACATGTATTTTGTCTTCTGGTTCTACAACATCAGGGCAGTTTTCCTTGAGAATTTCTTGGAGGATGATTTCTAGGTTCTTTCTTTGATAATGGCTTTCAGGTAGTCCAATAATTTTTAAATTATCTCTCCTGGATCTATTATCCAGGTCAGTGGTTTTTCCCATGAGATATTTCACATTGCCTTCTATTCTTTCTTTTTTCGGATCTATTTAGCAGCATCTTGATTTCTCATAAATTCACTAGCTTCTATTTTCTCCAATCTAAACCTAAAGGAATGATTCTCCACAGTGAGCTTTTGAGATTCTTTTTCCATCTTGCAAATTCTGTTTTTTAAGGCATTTTTCTCCTCATTGCCATTAAGTCTATTTTTAAGGTGTTATTTTCCTCAGTCAGGCTGTTGACTCTCTTTTCCTAATTTTCTTGCATTGTTCTCATTTCCCTTCCAAATTTTTCTCCCAAATCTCTTACCTGCTTCTTAAGGTCCTCTATGAACTGTAACCAGCTTGAATTTTCCTTTGAAGCTTTTAGTGCAGGAGTTCTCACTTCACTGTCTTCCTCCTGTTCCATGCTTTGGTTGTTTTCGACCCCAAAATAGGTGTCTAATGTTCGTTTCTTCTGTTTGTTTTCCTTCCTTTGCCTGGTCATGTTGCCACTCAATTACTTGAATTTTGGGCTTTCTGTCACAGGAGGACTCTGCCACCAGATAGGAGAGTTTCCATCCCAAACACCAGGATTTTCTCAGCTGCCAGAGGTATTAGTTGGGTGCGCTCTCTGAAGCCTCCACACACTCTGGTAAGCTGGTCACACACCCCTAGACCTCAATCCAGATCCAACAAGTTTAAAGCAAGAGGGATTATGTCTCAGACTGGTTGCTTGGTCCTCCTACTGTCTGCAGGCCAGGAGATGAAGCTGCAGTGTGGCACTGGCTTTGCCAAGGTGTATCAGAGGCTACTTGCCCTAGAGCCAAAAGCCAATGCTCTCCTAACTACTGGGTCCCAAAGTCCATACTGCACTGACCTCTCAATTTTTCCTTGGCATCTATGTGTTTATCATTCTGGAAACAGCCACAGCTGCTGGTGTTCTGGAGTCCCTCCAGCTGGTGTTTGGTCAGGCCCACTCTGGTGCTAAAACCTCTGACTCATACAGGCCTGGGCTATGCTCCCAGAGTGTCATGCTGGCTTCTCACTGCTGGGTTGCCAGGCTGTTGGGATGTCCTCAGCATGAGGTTAGCTTCTCTGCGTCATTTTGTGGGTTCTGTAGCTCCAAAGTTTGTTCAGAGTCCCTTTTTACATGAATTGGGGAAGGTAGAATCTGGAGCTGCATGGAAGTCCTGTTTCTACTCTGCCATCTTAACTCTGCCTCAGGAACAGATATCTTTAATCAAGATAAAGAAGTTTGCAAACTGGGTTCGCCCATGAGTGCTGAGCATGGTGGATTTCCCAGCCAAGAGACCCATGGAAAAGTTTTTATACTTTTAAGAGGGGAGGAACAGGGTGGTAGCATGAGATAGCAAGGCCCGGTCATGACATGCCAGACACCTTAAGCAAAATGAACAAGGAAAACCATTCTGGCTATTTTGCCCTTAGAAGGGATAAGGATATCAGGATCTGAGGTCTTACTCAAGCTGGCTTAGTTTACAAGGAAAGTTTCTAGAGTGGGGACTTATAATGTAACTCAGCTCAAGCCAATGGACACTGTCTTAAGTGTTGTTGTCCTGCATTTTGGAAGAGGACCATGACATCATGGAGGTGATACTATCATATGTAAGTGAATTGGATTTAAGTGAGATAGGGCTGTGCAAAATTACCAGCCTCACTTTCTCCTCCAGAGTCATCTATAGATTAGGACAACGGGAGATGGCCCAGGATGCAGTGAGAGAGCTTGGCTTTTTAAAATCTAAGGTCTTTTAGAGGTGTCAATTTGACTGAGGCAATGACCATTTAATGATTAAGGCTTAATAAGAAAAGAGGCAGAGAATTTCCTCTTTACCTTGTCAAATCTGGAGGAAAAGATGCTCAGAGTTTCTGGCCAAAACAAAAACAGTTAATATTTACATTCTTAAGTGTAAAAATACAAGGACATTACTATAATTCTGACCTTTCTAGTGTGATTAACAATTTTCTATCAGATCCATCACACACATGCACACACACACACACACACACACACACACACACACACACACACCCCTTATGAACCACTCATATAAAGCTTTAAAAAAAAGAGAGATTCTAAGAGACACAGGGATTAAACTAAACTAAAATTCTCAGTGAAACAACAACACTCAAATTATTTTTAAGTGTCAATAAGATAACTCACAAACTTACCAACCATGCCTTCTCAGTATGGAAATTATGTACATTGTCATTAAAAATAATAACTAGCATTTGAATAATTCTTTAAGGTTTTCAAAGTACTTTGCAAATATTATCTTAACCCTAGTGGAGGAATAAGTTCTATTTTTATCCCTAATGACAGAGGAGGAAATTGATACAAGCAAAGGTTAAGTGACTCAGGGTCACATAGGTAGTTATTGTCTATGTCTGGATTTGAATTATAGAGTATAAAATATTAAAAGATCTTGGTGGTATATAAAAGAAATGGGAATGATTTTCTCATGTAAAACACTTATCTTTACAAGGTTGTATGCTTATTACTGAGTCAAGGAATTGGAATGTGGGGGAAATGTTTTAGATCAAAAGTACAAAAATGTTAAAAATCCTTCTACCATACAAACATAATTATAGAATGGAGATAATGGGGTTTGCATTTTCCCATGTTAAAGGACTGAAAAGATTTATAATAAAATCCATGTTAAGCTCTTAGGAATCTCCAGAAGAAGGCAACTCCTATAAAATATAGGTGTTATACCTAGTTTTATATCAGTTTGGTTTGCAATGAAAAGTCAATCTTACCTCAGGAATTTCAGTCTTAGCCCCTTATATTGAGGGCCTATCATGGCAGTGTGCATAAGGAATAACAGGTACTCATCTGTGATGATGATGAGGGGTTAGTGAAAAAGAGGAGTCATAAAACAATGATGGGGAATCCTCCATGCAAAAGAATAAAAAGGGTGAGGTAGCTGGTTTGAATTTTTTTCTTCATTCCTTGGTTTTCATGGAATATAAAGTTAAAATGGAATATTCTGAGTTTAGGTGTGGGTAAATAAAGCCAGGCAGATGAGGCAGAATTTAAAAATTAACCCTTGATCTCATAAAATTTCCCTTATATATACATACTGGAGTAGATATCTGATATGTTTCAGTTTACTACGGAATTGATAGAGTATTCTAGAAGCAGCAAATATTGACTTTTTTAAATGAAGTGAGGGCTTGCCATTCAGGTACATTAAAGTTCTTAATGTATTTGTTGCAAAACAGATACAGGTTAAATGAACAGTTCAAGAGACTATATTATTATACTTAATTGAGGTGTTAATGATTGGGTTAATCAAACATAAAGTCATATTTAGGATAGAAAATAATGTTTATTAATTTTAATATACATATAAATATATAAGTGATACAGAAAAATACAAATGCGACTATTGATTTATATATGTATACATTTTGAATACATGCATATATATTTATCTATGCATTTATGGATACATACACAGTTATCCGTTGCATAGCACAACTTTCCCCATCTCAGTTTTGATATAGCACAGTTTGGCATAGGAAATTAAATGGGAATTTAGGAGGAGTTTTGTGGAAGCTGCAGGTAACACACAAAATACAGCAGACAACACAGAAATAGTTTAAAAACTCAGAAATGCATAAAACTGTGTGTAGTATTGTATAACATCAACATATATTATCGTTTCATACCATAATAATTCAGAATTCCTCTCTGGTATGAAGGGAAGACAAAAACAATTTTACACAGATTTTCCAGATTGAAGATATCCTTAGCCCCTGCTATATGGAAGAGATAACTGTACATCTTCATTCCCCTCTTTACCCGGTTCTTGACTTTCTGGACTTTAGAACCATTTTTATTCCACTGCTGACTCATCATGGAATTTCTTTCAGCATTTAGGAACAGACTTCAATCCAACACCTCCCTTCGCCCATTGCTGAGTTACTTCTGGAGCCTCCGTTTTGTGAAGAGGCCCAGCAAAGCCTGCCTTCATTCACTTTCATGCCCTCCTCCTGACTTTTTTGGATTTCAGAACCACATCCTGTAATTTGCAGGACACTTTGGCTCTCATTGATTGGCCAACAGTAGGTACCAACCCAAGCCTCATTTGGTCATTGGTTGGGCTCTGATGGTTCAGAGTGAGTTTTAATAGTGATTGTTTCTCTTTTGGCCAGAAATCCCTTCCCCGACAGATCATTTTTTTTTTTTTTTGACTAGGCAAAAGAGGCCATTCTTTGCCTCATTTCTCACCTAGTCTTACTCACTGAATGGGTATTGCCTCAGACAAGATGAGAGCTGTTAAAGACCTTACTTTAAAAAGGCCAAGGTTTCCACTGTATCCAGGGCCATCTCTAGTTGTCCTGATCTATATCTGGCCACTGGAACCAGATGCCTCTGCAGGAGACAGTGAGGCTGGTGACTTTTACAGCCCTGTCTCACTTAAATCCAGTTCACTTGCAAGGTATGGTAATAGTCCTCTTCAAGAATGAAGGAGAAACAACAACTTGCAGGAAAAAGATGCTGACTTGAAATGTAGAGAGAGTTTTCCCATCTAGGAGTATTTTTTTTAACAATAGAATCATAGATCCAGTTCCTATTGCAATTATATGGTGGTGGTTGTGGTGGTGGTGATTGGACTTTCTTAAAGATGACCAAAATGTCATCATTATGTTGGGGTTGAGATAGGGTGTACAGGTAGAGCAGGTCTAGCTATTCCGACCAATAGGAGGTCAGGAGGCTCTACAACAGGTCAGGCACAAATAATCCATATGAACATTTGTTGTAGAGATGTCTGTAAATTTATGCACTTCATGTTTCTTCTGAGCTACTGCACATAGCACAGTGCCTTTTCTGATGTGCAGTTTTGTGAGAATGTCTGCTGTGTATCACAATTGATTCCAAAGTTCTTCAGAGAAAACTTGAGAGAAAGAAAGAGAGAAAATACACAAATACATAAATATGTATATATGTGTACATATACATACCTATACATATATACATACATATGTATGTGTGTATAATATGTGTATGTGCATATATACATGCGTGTGTAAAACATTCACATATACAAACATACACACATGTATATAGGGGCATCTCTTATTTTGGCCTGCTCAATTACCTTTGCCAAGTTTTAAGTCAGAATTCTCTCTGAACTACAGTCTTTAATGTCTCCATACACAGCAAAAGAGAAACAAGTTTAAAACTGTAAGCCCAAGCTGCTGGTTGTGAGAAGGAGGTAGAAAGGTTATGAGGAGATTCCATGACTAAAACTATGTCATAAATGGAGGAATATAGGGCTGTAAAAACTCTTCTGCGACCTGTTTTGGTTTAATGATCTTCCAAGCACCATGCAATTAGTTTGTCTTGCTTTTCAGTACCAATGTAGTTAATAAAACTTCTCAAGGTATCTAATGGAAAGTCTATCTCTGTATCACCTTGTGACTTTAACCCAGTTCAAGATATAGTAGAGATATGGGTTTGAAGGCTAAAAAAATAGGTTATGGAGCTTTTTTCCAGTGCTCATATAATTGGTAAATTTCAAGACTGGAAGCTATTTCTAGTTCTTTTGAGTCTCTATGACCAGTACCAACTGTTATTCTTAATGAGTTAGGATAAACTATATGCCATGATGTGGACAGGATTAGCAAAGTTTTTCTGGGCAGTTTCAGAGATCCTTAAAAAAAATAATGTATAGGAGAGATGTGACATGGACAGACACATGTCCAGGTTTTTTTTTTTTTAATGAAAGTTGTATTTTATTAGCCAGTGAGGTTGACCTTATTCCTAGCAATATTTTAGAATGCATTATTAAAGGGTTGTTTTCTCAAGCACTTAAAAAGAAAATGGCTGGTCACTTGGGGAGACCACAAGTTCACATGGAGCTAAGCATGTCAGAATAATCTAATTTTCTTTTTTGACAAGGTTCCTAGACTGGCAAATAAAGAGAATGTCATAGACACAGTGTAGCTGGATTTCAGCAAATAATGGATTTGATAAAGTCAGTATCTCATCTCTCATAATATCCTTAGGGACAAATTGGAAAAATGCAGGCTGAAGGATGGCAGAGTTAGATGGATTCAAATCCTAATAGTGGTGATTATTGAATTGATGTTGACCTGGAGGGGGGTTTCTAATGGAATTCTGCAGTGCCCTGTCCTTGACTATTCAATTTTTTTATGAATTTTGATCAAGGAATACATAGTATGCTTATAAAATCTACAGATGACATGGGGTTTAGAGGGATTTCTAATAGAACTAGTACAGCAAAAGATCTGGATGGGCTAAAATAATAAAACACATAACATTTTATTAGTTGGGATTTAATTCAATTAAATTAATATTTATTAAGTGCCTACTATGTGCATAGCAATATGGTACATGCTGTGGATATAAAGATGTAAGTGAAACAGTTCCTGTTCCCCAGAATTTGTACATAGAAAAAAAAAATTATGAGATAATTTAAGCAGTAACAACTGGATAAATCAGAAATGGCTTCATATAGGAAATGGCTCCTAATATCAATACTGTATTTTTTTTTAAGCAATTGGAGTTAAGTAACTTGCTCAAGGTTACACGGCTAGTCATTATTTGTGTGTGGGTGCTCATTTTCTGAGGCTGGATTCGATCTCGGGTCATCCCAACTCCGAGGCCAGCGCTCTTACTCACTGTGCCACCTAGCCGCCCCGTATCAATACTGTATTTATTCAAATACTCAGAGATCTATGATTATAATAATACAAGTTTAGGAGTTCCCTCTAGTTATATAGATAGCAACCCATCCATGCTTACCCATTTTATTTAACTCTTATCCATGTCCTCCCAAAAATTTACCACAGGGAATCCACCTAACATGCTAAACATCTTCCTCAATTGCTTTTGACATCATGAAGATATCAGTGAAATACTCTGGCTGGCTGCCTGTTATCCCTCACCTTTTACACATGGTGATACCATCATCTTCCTGACATATATACTTATCATTGGAACTAACAAAAACAAACAAAACAACCTATTCCACAGGTAGAAAGCAGGTGATGTGTAGGTAGATAAGGATTTACATTAAAAATAAATTCCAATGTAACAACATATCAATAGCAGGACATGGCAATGAAAACAGCTAATGTTATTAAGAGTATAATGTCTCAAAGAAAAGAATTATCATCATCACAATTTTCAATATTTTAATTGGCATTTATATGTTTGTTACATTAAAATTTAAAGTGTTTTACATATAAGCTGTTTAATTTACATATATATGTTCTATTATATATATATATATATGTTTAAACCTTCAAATTTTAAATGTAAGCCTTTAAAAGCATTACATATGTGTATCTGTGTGCGTGTGTGTGTGTGTGTGTGTGTGTGTGTGTGTGTGTTTGTGTGGAGAGAGACAGAAACTGAGAGAGAAATTAACACTGTGGTTAACTAGGTACTACTGTTTGGCAAAGGCTTTAGGACCTAGCCATCAGTTCCAATCCCTGTGGCCTTTCCTTGCCATTATGATTTGTCGAGGGTTCATTGCTCTGAGATTTTTGGCTTCTTTAATAAGACAATCAGCTTCCATAACTCTCATATTCATTGGCTCATCGCACTCAATCCGGGTACTCTAGAGACAGTTCTATTGTTGGCTCTCAACTTGGGATTCTTTATTACTTTCATCCCCACCCTCCACAATGGAGGAAGTAAAGAAAGTACCTGATATACAACAGAAATCAGGTATGGAACAGATAGTTTATTACCTCAAAGAAATGGCAGGGCTAAGTAAGAGAAAATCATGGAATTATTCAAACAGAATCCATCATTTTATCACTATTAATACAACCAGATGCAAGAACTCATGGAGATATAGGTAGTACAGGGAGTTGGTTTTGGTTTTTTGGTTTTGTTTTGTTTTTTTTGTTTTGTTTTGTTTTTTACATTTTGTCTCTACCTGAGCATAGCGTAATCAAACATGAAGTGTAATTCTCTTTCCAGTGCCTTGACTGTCTCTCTTATCTTGACTCTTTCTACCACTGCTGTTGTATCCACAATAGCTCTGGGTAGCTGTTTCTGCTGCTGCTGCTGCTGATGATGATGATGATTCTGCCCAGCAGTGGGAGAACTTCTAGGACACTTCAGTGCCTAAAATGCTGACACTAGAGGAAGGACATGCAAAAGAGAAGAAAAAGCAGCCAGTGACTATACTGACTGAGTCTCTGATTTATATAAGGAGCAAGACTCCCGGCCATTACGTGGGAATAGAGAAGGGCCTCCTTCACCTCTGCTGAAATCTCATATTGCTGCTTGGAGTATAGAGGGGCAGAGGATTTTGGACCCCAACCCAGTGGTAGACTGATAAACTTTTTAACAACTTGCTCTCTGAAATGAATGTACTAAATATACTTTTAATTTTAATCTCCATCACTAACATTTCCCAAACATATTTTTTAATCTAAAAATCAACAATACAATAAATCATTCACTGATTGGTAATGTTCCCTGATATGTGGGATGTAAATACTTTTAATAATGAAAATTCAACAACCTGGTATTAGCTGGCTCTAGCAGACCTTTGATATTTGGGTCACAAGAGTGGCAGGTCAAAGATGAAATGACTGAGGAAATAAAGGTTCAAGCTTCTGAGCATATCGATTTATTAAGCAATGCACTCTAAATGCATAAGAATTCAGGACCAATCCCCCTCAGCTTTGATTCTGGACCCTGAATATGGGTGAGAGCAGAGGGGAAAACAGGTTTTATTCATTAAAAAGAATTCATCAGACAAAGCCAAGTAATTAAAGCAATTAAACAAAATACAAAATTTAACTAATATGATTTCTAATTGGAGAAAAGATTTAAACTTTCCAAGTTGAGAGGAAGAAAAGGAACAGGTGCAATTCTTTGAAATCAGAAAGAGATGTCCCATTCCCCCTAAGTATTTATATTCAATCAAAGAACATGGAAACAATAACTGATTAACCAGTACAGTGCCAATATCAGATAAAACATATGGACTGTTTGAGTTGTATAATTGTGAAAAAAAACATGTTGCATTGATTTCCAGATTTGACTGGACTCCTGGTTCTTAGTTAATAACCTAGGTCCTTAGTTAAGGGTCCCTAAGCAGCAGATGGAGGTGGTTCAGCTTTCCAATCATGCAAGGCTAGATTCATATAATGCAATAAAGTTTTCTCACACTTCCCATAATTGAATACAGTTTTTTTCACAAGACAGAAATTAGACTAGACCCATAGTTGAATAAAAAGGGAACTGAGCTAGATCCAGAATTGAGTCACAAGACAGAGTCAGTGTGGTTCACTCAATGCCCACAGATGTTGAACTTCTCTTCCACCAAATGTGTCATCCAGAGTCATTAACTCTGCCTACTCAGCAACCAATTTGGGGAATTTGACAGAGTAATGAGGGAAGCAGGCAGAAAAATATCTGAGCATGATCAGGTTTCCACACTGTCCCAAATGGAGGAGGGGGAAATCTGTTACATAAATAGCAAGGAAGGGAATGAAGTAGTAAAGCTATTATTTGCCCCATATAGAAACGGCAATAATCTTTTCTACCTCCGAAATGGGGAAGGGTGATCTCTAATGTCCTATGAAGAAATTTAAGAAGGGATGTGGAAGCTAGCCTTTAGCCAGGGAATGGGTGGAATGAGGAAAATGTCCATTTTTCCAGGGTCTTCTCACAGCAGGTTCCTCAGGGCATGCTAGAGAATTTTGTGAAGAATATCAGCTGGCCTCTGGGAACAACAGGATTCTGTTAGAGCACCCAGGTTCCTCTTCCATCTTGGCATTCCAGTCCAATGGCTGGCCTCTCAATCTCACAGCAGTTTAGGAGCCCTAAAATGCCCCAGATACTAAGGTTAGTCACCTCTCTTTTCTTCTCCTTCATCACTAATGAAAATCCTGGTTCTGATGTATGTCCCCAAGGTTTCTGATGTCATAGATTTTCTCCAACAATTTTCTTCTATATCATAATTTTTAATCTGGACTGAAGAACATAAATTAAATTCAACCTGCCACTATCACTTTTTTTTTTTAAACAGACCAAGATTACTCATATTGAACAACTACAACAGAGTGATCTTTTCTGTTTGTTCAAATATGAGTGTGGTGCTTCATGGAAAGATCTTCTAAAATCTCCCCCAAACAGGAGATCATATTTTTTTATATTCAGACTATCTGGTTTTACTAACAGATTTTAATTATTAACAAAATAGCTAGATGAAAGGGATAATCCTTTCTCCATTCTCTAGATGTCCTCTAACAAGCACTTATAATTCCTTGCTAAGGAAAGGTGAGTGTACACACACACATACACACACACACACACACACACACACACACACACACACACACACCACATCTATATAAACCTTGTATACAGGGTGTTCCAAAAAGTCTTAGTGTTGTTTTAAGCCATTAAAGCTAAAAACTTTAAATTGCAAATTGGAAGTCACAGCTAGAGTCAATTAGATAATTTGTCCAGAGTGAATTACACCATACTGTGTTTTAAGCTATTAAAGCTTAAAATTGCACTAAGACTTTTAGGATTCTCTGTATTTAACTAACTCTCTTTCTCTCTCTCTCTCTCTCTTTTGCTTTCTTCCCCCCAGACATTGTCTCCCCCCTCCCCCTTTCGTTTTCTCCCTCTCTATCTCTGTCTCTGTGTCTCTGTCTCTGTCTCTCCCTCTACCTTTCTTTCTTTTTCCCTGTCTGTCTCCATGTGTGTACACACATACATGCCCACACTACACACACACACACACACACACACGTATATAGGATTAAATGTACAGAATTACATAATTTGTCTATAGTGAATTCCAGTAGCCTGTTTTAAAGTGTTTTATTGAGCACCTACTATGTTAAAGTAACAATTTACAACATAGTAATGGGGATAAATGTTCCTTTTCCTTTTTCAAATACTCAAACACACACACACACACATACACATACACACACACACAAACACACACCTTCATTCACCTTTCCTTCTTCATATATAGATATTTGCATGGAGAAACAAGATCTCAATTTAAAGGCATTATTTCATTGAAAGTACTGTCCAGAGATGGAGATAAAGATCATATTGTCCAGAGAGGGCAAATGATTTACTGCTGGCCACACAGCAACTCAATAACTAAACTCAGAAATGGACAAAAAGTCCTGGCTCCAAGCTCCTAGCTGCCAGATTCTAGTCAACACTCCTCACTTCCCCTAGTTTCTCTCTCCCTTACACACATATGGAAATCTATATAAAAGCCACTATTTACAGAATAATTCTGACAATTTAAAACCAAATTAAGGAACATGTACAAGGAAAATCTCTTCTTTTTTATAGGGGGAGGGTAGAGAGGAATGAAGCAGGGGATTAGAGAAGGAGTTGTTTTTGGCAAGAAAACTTTCCAGGGCTGTAGTGACAGTGACTTTACTGACAGATACTTTGTGCTCCATCTTAAATGAATGCCTGTTTTGTTGGTGCATTTGAAAATGCTCCACATGTTGAACAGCTGTCTCTTTGGGAGTTCAACATGTGTTAGATGAGTCAGCTCCAAGGTGTGCATTTACTTGGAGGAGGAGGGGAAAAGAAGCAAATGAACTGAAAACCTGGAGTGTTTATAGGACAAAGGCATATTCTTCACTTTCAATAGCAAAGCATATTCCATTCAGACAGAAATCAAAACTCCAGAATAAGATCTTAATGATTTTTGACATCGTATGTATCCAAGAAAAGTCAAAGTGAAGGGTTTGTGTTTTAGAGTTTTTTTGTCTATTTTGTTATTGCTGTTGTTCAAAAATAATAATCATTGACATGAATGGAACACTTACAAACTCACAAAATACCTTAAATATATTATCTCATTTGACTCCGATAACAATTCTGTGAAATGGGTGCTACAGGCTTTATTCTTTTTTTTTTTTTTCTATTTTATTGATGTGGAAACTGAGGCATAAAAAATCAAGTAATTTTCATGTGGTAATGATGAGGTATAGGTTCTGGGAAGCTCTTAGAATCTTCCCACTGGATCTAGCATTTGCCTGAGGCCCTAAGTCTTCCATTATCATGAGGACTGAATCTCTATTACCCTTAACCTAGCCTAGCCCTCCATTGTCCATTACCTCTGGTTGTTTCCTACCCTTGTTCCCATCAAAATTCCCTTCTCTTTGTTCCTGGAGTCAGACTTCAAACCCATCAAGATCCTCCCTGGAGCCCTCCTCCCATCACCCCAGACTACTAGACATTTCTGGATCCTTCCCACAGTCTTTCTGTATATAAGATCCATCTTGCCTCCATGAAGGCACTCAGATTCTATCTATACTGACAAAGGCTCAAGCTTCAATCTGGCCTGATCACATTAGTTATACAAATGCTCAGGCTCCTTAAGAGAGTACCTAATATGGCAAATCTTTAATAAACTGGGCTTTACTTTGACTTAAAGAAGACTTGTGTCAAATAAACTCGAGCTGGATTCAGCATGTCAGTATTTGGGGTTCCAAGCACCCCTGAACCTCCACAGTAACACATTTAGTAAGTATCAGAGGTGATATCTGAACCCAGGTTCTCCTGATCCTAGTTCAGCTTTCTATCCACTTGCTATCCAGCAATATTGGTTCCTACATCATTATTTAATATAGTTAATTTGTATAAAACACTTCACTTATAGACATTTTGGTTATTTGTGGTACCTTAAGTGAGGTCCTCTTAAGATGGCTTATTCGGGGTGGGGAGAGACAAAAACTTGAACCACATTGGGCCTACCATTTAAAAGGTAACAGTTATTGGATCATAAGTTCTACCAACCATAGTATTGGTCAGTATGCTTATATTAGATCGATCATTACATCTTAACACAGAGGGTTTAAGTTTGAATTTCAGTTTTGTTATTTAATACCTATATGATCTTAGAAACTGGATTTGAGTGAGGGAAGACTGTACAAACTCACCAGACTCACTTTCTCCTCCAGAGCCATCTGGGTCCAGTACCCAGATATAGATCAGGATAACTGGAGATGGCCCAGTATACAGTGAGAGACACTGGCCTTTTTAAGTGATGGTCTTTTCCAGCTTTGAGTGAGGCAATGCCATTCAGTGAATAGACCTAAGAAGTTGTAATTTTTTTTTCGTGCTTTTTGGAGGGCAGTTGGGCTTAAGCCACTTGCCCAAGGTCACAGGGTAGGTTTTTGTGTTAAGTATCTGAGGTCAGATTTGAACTCAGGTGCTCCTGACTCCAGAACCAGTGCTCTATTCACTGTGCCACCTAGCCACCCCAACAGTTGTCATTTATATACACTCCTAACCAGGATGGCCCCTAAAAATAAGCATTAAGTGGTGCTTGAGCAGGGACTCTTATTGATTGTCCAGTCAATAAGATGAATTGGGTTTAAGGCATGGTCTTTGACAAAAAAAAATCTGGCTAGTAAACTGGGAGTTATCTAGGTAGGTTTCCCCCATCAAAATTAACCTTCCTTTGGGCAAAACAACCTCAGGAAAGGCATGATACCCTATGAGAAGATAGGAGAGGATAAGAGCAGAGAGAAGGGGAGAGGGGAGAAGAGAACAAGCTAAATAGACTAACTGGAACTGACCAGTTGGGTCCCCATTCAGGCAATTGGAGCTATCCACACTCTGTGGTGATCCTTCCTGATAACAGGGAGATAATGACATCACTACCAATTGAATTGGATTGGAAGGAGGGAGGGCTATGCAAAGTTACTACCTTCACTTTCTCTCCCCAAGCCCTTAGGGTCCAGAGGCTAGATATTGATCAAGATGGTGAGAAATGTCCCAGGATGCAGTGGGAGACCTGCTTCTACTAACTGGGTCTCAGTTTTCTCAGCTGTAAAAGGAATAGTTATTCCTAGCTGATCACTTAGGTTCACTTCTTCTCCAAATCCTACGCAATGAGATTATTTAGGCAAATCTCCTTGGTTTTAAACACAAGGAAACTGCAATCCAGAAAGGTTTCCTGAATTGTTCAAAGTCCCACAAATAATAAATAAGCCAGGATTTGAACCTTGGTTTTCTGATTACTTTCTGAAATACTAGGCCTCCTCATCTACCAAAAAGGTTAAAGATTTATGAGTAAGAATGTGGATCACCATTATCACCTTTTATAGAGACAAAAAAAAAAGCTCTCTATAAAAGGCATTGCCCTAACATTCGTATCCCTAATATGCATGATTTTGATTGATTCCATAAGAAAATTAAGGAAATGGTCTTTATCCTTGTAATATTACCATAAGTAACATGTGAACTATGGCTAGACAATTTGGAATGATCATTAGAGAATGGACAAGATGATAGGAAACATTCCAATTTATTGTTTTTACTGCATTTAATTTATTGTTCTTTACTTTTTTCAATTCATTTCATTTCAATGAATTTTTCAATTCATTTCAATTCATTCAGTTCAATTCATTTAAACAGATATTATCTGAGGACTCATTATATGCAAACCCTGTACTTTTGTATCTAGAAGAGATAAAAGGCACTGAATTTATCTGTCAAGAGTGCACAATCTTTGATAGTTCAATTACGGATTTCTAATAAAAAGAAACAAGGTTCTCATTCAGCAAAATAAAAGAAAATAAGGAAATGACCAACTTTGAAACACTTTAAACCAGCCTTCACAGTGTCAGCCTAAGTAAGGAATGCTGGAGTTAGGTATTCAGAGGAGGTGAGTGCAGAAATATGCATTACCCCATTGCCTTAATTAAGTTAAAACTAGCCCCTTCTCCTGAAGGAGACTGCTAGATTATACTTCCTGGGTTGGGTCAATTTGAAGTCAGCCAAAGTGAGCCTGGGAAGAGAGGATGGGACACCTCCTCTTTCCACTCAAATGGTTACCCTGAGTCATGAAATGAGTAGCATCAGGAACATGCCTCCAATAAAAAAACCTCAGAAGGTCAAATTTCAATGACATGCCCCAAAGTATCAAGAGCCAGTCAGGAATACCTGAGTTCCAGAGCCTTTTTTTTACTCTCTTATAAAATGAGTGGGTTCAATAAAATACCCTAACAGGTTTCTTCCAATTTGTAATCTCAATTTAAATTTAATTTACATAATAACTGAATAAAACCTGTGTAACTTTAGGCAAATAATTTCTGTAGGTCCTCAGTTTCCTACTTTTAAATATGTTGAATTAGATCATGAATTCTTATCCTTTCAATTTTGTAAAATATATGGACACTAGCATTCTCTACATAATGCACATGTATTTAAGTATATGTGTATACATATATGTATGTGTGTATATTTAAATGTACATACATACATATAGATAGATAGATATTGATATGTTATAAAATGAAATGTTAATTGTCAGTTAAAGGTTAATGAAAATAAGTATGCTATTATATGCAAACCCTGTACTCTTGTATATAGGAGAGATATAAGGGACTGAACTTTGCTCAGAGCAAACAGCACAAGAAGTGCCCCAATTGGTGAAGGATGGGTAGAAATCTCCTTCGTGGGCAGAGACAGAGACATCAAGACACACACCTCAGTAGTCAAAAGACCCAGGACACCTTGAGGCCTCTACTGGGGAAACCACTGACTAATAGCATCGTATTTTAAATAATTATTATTGATGTCACCCAGATTCACAAACCCCACATCCCCCCAAATATATTCATAAGCTCTTTGAGGGTCTAAGGACTCCAGGTTAAAGATGCCTTTATTAAAAGAGTCTCTAAGGTCCCTTTCCAGCTCATGCTATTGCCATAAAACTGAAGTGTTGTTTTGTTTTCTTTTGTGAGATTGCCTTCAAACCTTTTCTCATCTTCTTCCTTAAATGTATTTTTGCTGTAGCATTCAAGTAATTCGGGTTCTTGGATAAAAATAATAGTATTTATATAGCACCTTAAGGTTTGAAAGGTGCTTTTCAAACATCTCGTTTAACTCTCACAATACTCCTAGGAGGTTGGTGCTATTGTTATCTCCATATTACAAATGAGGAAAATGAGGCACATATAGGTTAAATGGATCACACAGCTAGTAATTATCTGAAGCTAGATTTGAACTCAGGTCTTTGTGACTCAGTGTCTAGAGTCCTATCTGATGTGCTAACAGCCTAAGTGATCCTAGAGAGGAAAGGTAAAATAAGACATGAGCTTAACACTTTTTTTCTTCAATAATAATTATTTAAAATAGGAAGCTACCAATCAGTGGCTTCCCCAGTAGAGGCCTCAAGGTGTCCTGGGGTTTTTGACTACTTAGGTCTGTGTCTTGATTTTCTGTCTTCTCCCATAAGGGGCCAGCCTACCCATCCTTGACCAATTAGGGGCATGTCTTGCTCCATTTGTTCTGAGCAAAGTTTGTCATAATTGCTCCAGGAATAAAAATTCCTAGTAATGGCAGAGCCCCATAACTATAAGCCACTGAAATTGAACTCTGCTAGGACGCTAGACTGTTGTACTCCTTGATGGAGGAGAAAATAAGCACCATCTTTACTGAGGGAAAGAGAGAAGGAGGGGTATGCTGGAGCTAGATAATATCTGGTTCTTGAGAACAGATTGCTAAACTTTTAGTGTAAGCATTTTCACCTGGGAAATAAGCAAATGCAGCAAATCAGGAATTAATTTATTGTTTTGTTAATTGTCTAGGCTTGAGAAAATAATGGAGAAAATGTTAATGGTACAGATTAAACTTAAAAGTGTGTCAATGGCACTTTTTCTTTTTCTTTTTTTTTTTTTTTTTGCAGTACTAGTTAAACATTTGCCAGCACACCTCTAAAGAGAAGGGAACATTGGATGAATTATTAATTGTTCTCTTATATGGCAATTAACACATATCCAGCATCAGGATCATCCTGAGGGAAAATTGCCCATTTCTTATCTCCTATTCCCTTGGAGTCTTTATCAAACCTAGGTGACCCTATCTATTTAACATGTTGTAGCCCTCCCAGATAATCTTTTAGATTGATTAGATCAGAGAAATACAGCTATTTTGTTGTTAATTTCTTTCAGTCTTATCCAACACTTCCAGACCCCATTTGGGCTTTCTTGGTAAAGATACTTGGATGGTTTGCCATTTCCTTCTCGAATTTATTTTACAGATGAGAAAATTGAGGCAAGCAAAGTTAAGTGAATGTCTGGTATCATAGAGCTAGTAAGTGTCTGATTTGAACTCGGGAAGATGAGTCTTCCTGGCTCTACCCCTGGCATTCTATCCACTGCACAATTTAGCTACTTTAGATTCACTGGCAAAGTTTTTCTTATGGAGATATATTCATGCCAGATATATTAATTATGTAAATTTCTGAAACAAATACCTGCTAGGTCTATGTACACAAATGTGTACTTTGTGTTTAGAGAGGAAGTATCAATACTTTGTGTTGATAGAGGAAGACTGATCTTGCAGCATCCTTCAAATCAGACTGTCCATTCTATCTATATCTGGGGGTATGCTTAAAATCCTCTTACATAAACATTACAACAGAGTTGAGTGATTTGTTGGTCAAATGAAAATAACTTTTAGCACATTCTGAGAGAAAGACTGGAGTGGAAGAAGGGATTTACAAAACTTATTGAGCCTTTTTCATGTCTTAGCTTTTTTCTAATAGCCTTCCCTCTGTGATAAAAAGCATCCATCTCAAATTCAATCCTTTAAACCTTTTTCTTCTCACTTCTTTATTGATGTCTACTTTCCCATTTCCTACTGCAGGGCTATTGGTTTGGTTTTTGTTTGTTTGTTTAGCATCAATTCTGATATGGAGTCATTAACCTGCAAGCTTAACCAGCAAATTTAAAATATTTTGAATGTTGAGTCCAAATTTAATATATTTATACAAAATGACAGTTGCAAATGACCTTGAAATGGATCTAGAAATAGAACAACAACAAAAACATACCTTTGCAAATTTCCTTCATAAAACCTCTTCCTTTAAAAGCATGTAACACCCAGACCAGCCCTTGTTCAACAAATTCTAGTGGTTCCCTATCACATCCAGGATGGAATAGAAATTCTTTTTTGACTCTTAAAACCTTTCATTACCTCCCCTTTCCTACCTTTCTAGTCTACTTACAGTTACTTTCCTTCAGTTATCCTGGAATCCTTGCTATTCCTCCCACAGGACACTCCATCTCCCCACTCTGTTTTCACTGCCATACCCCATGACTCAAAATCTCTCTCTCCTCATCTCTTCCTCCTAATTTTCTTAAGTTCCCTTCAATAAACATGTATTTAATGTCTTCTATGTGTCAGGCACCACACTAAGTACTTCCTTCGGGTCTAAGTCTCCCTTTCTATAAGAAACTTTTCCATATAAGAAGCTAGATTTAATTTAAGATCATAGTGACTTCATTCTGAGACTTCTTCCAATTTATCCTTTATAGCTCTTTTTCACATAGTTTTAATTCAGAGCTATTTGCTAATATCCCATCAGACTGTGGGCTCCTTGAAAACAGGTACTGTTTTTTGTTTCCTGCTTTGTTTTGTTTTGGGTCTTTTTGGAGAGAGAAAGACCAGGCAATTGGTGTTAAGTAACTTGCCCCAGGGCACATGCCTAGTATGTGTGTGTGTGTTTTAACTGTCTGAGGCCAGATTTGAACTCAGGTCCTCCTGACTCCAGGGCCAGTGCTCTATTCCCTGTGCCACCTAGCTGCCCCAACCCCGGTTCTTTACCATAAACTTATCCTAGGCAGCATTAGAGGAGGCTGAGTTGCAAAGTAGAGAGAGCTAGGTCTGGGGTCAAGAAGATATGAGTTCAAATTCAGCATCAGGCAATAAATTACTAGAAAGTAATAGATCTGTGAAAAATAGTTATTAAGTGTAACATATATATATATATATATATTACACATAGACATACATATCTCTATCTTTCTATATATGCATACACACATATATCTATATCTATTATCTACCTATATCTATATAAACGTATGGATGGATGGGCATATGTATGTATCTGTGGGCATATATGTGCACATATATGCATGCATATACAAGTATGCATATGTGTATGCATGCACATATGCACACACATAAACACAGAAATACACATGCACATGTATATTTTAAAACATATATTTGGGTCTCTACCTTAAAGCCTTAGTCAAATACTGTAGCAGCAGGAACCCGAGCATCACCAGAGTGGCTGCCAACACAAGTTCTTTGATCTGCTTTTGTAAAGGAATAAGCTTACTTTAATCAAACAAACATATATTAGCTAGTTCAGGGGAAAAAGGTCAGCACCCCAAACTTCAGAGTATACAGACAGATCAAATAGGCTTCCAAACTAGCCAACCATTATATCAATACCAAATCACAGCTAACAGAGAGGGAAGCATCAACATCTGGGTTTTCAAAGCCAGGGGACTATCAACAGCTGCCCAGAGTCTCATCTGATCAAATCACACAACACTTCTCAAAGTGAGCCCCAAAGCAAAGCCTCACATCAGGAATTATATAGCCTTCTCCTGGGTCAGAGAATGTAACCACTCTCTTGACCCACTGCCCAATCACACAGCATCAAGGTGTGGTCATTCCTGAAAACCAAGCCTCCTACCACAGGATGTGACCACATTCAGCCCTTTAGGGGGCAGAGTACATTTTCAAATTAAAGAAGGTTCTCAGAATCACTTAAGCCAATCAAAGGGCCTAGGGGCAGGGAAGATCTTCAAATCTGCATTTCCATTACAAATACTTTAGCTATCAATTAATACAGCTTATGCCTTACCAGTGAATAGCAGGGCAGTATAGACAAATATGAAGCAGTCAGGGTAAGTAAAAGAAGAAAAACTTTTGTAATTGGAACAAAGAAAAGGGGGTTCAGAGTGGCAAATGCAAATGTCACCTCAGTGGATCAGGTAAGAAGCATTTATAAAAATGCCTATTATGTGCCCACTATTCTATGAGGAGTTTGAGATGTAAAGGAAGGCAAAACACAGTCCTTACCCTCAAGTAGATCACATTCTAATGGAAAAGACATGTAAACAACTGTGTACATATATGATATATTCAGTGTAGACATGGTAAAAATATATATACTTAAATACACTGTAGGAAGACACTATAGGCTATAGGAAATGGGATTTCAAAAGAGATTTCTATTGCTCAGAAATCTGATTTACTCCTGGGAACATTGATTATTTTCTGTTATGGAATAACAGCCTCAGAACATTCATTCTAAACCTGCCTTTGAAATCAATTCCATATATGATGTTAAGATAGAAGTTCAAAATTCAAACCGTGATGAACATCCTCACAACTCTGAATAAAATGACACACCCCACATAAAATTAGAGCCTCATTAGCAGGACATGGAATGCATGATGAAGGTAGCGGGTCATGCTTATACATATGTAGGAGAAGTATGTAGTAGGTATATGGAAAAAATTGAAACCCTGAAGAGAAGGAGCCAAACCATCCTCTGAAGGTAGTGTCCAAGCTGAACTAATGATATAAAGCTTCCCTCAGTATTGTATTCTCTACTCCTTCTTCCTAAAGAAGGGTGAAGTCCATTTGTTCGATTCCTCTGAACTTCTCCTCAATAACCTTCCTTTGATGCCCAAATTTTGGTATCAATTGTGTTTATGTTTCTAACAAGAAGAAAAAGGACAAAGTGGCAGAACTTGCTTTTAAGTATTGTGCTGCTACCAAAAAAAAAATGATAGAAAAAAAAAACCTCACAGTATCTGTGAATAAGCTGAAATATTCCTTTTTTTCCCAAAGAAAATATGAGCCTACCTACTTATGCATATCCTTTGCATAGCAGTGTCCATTATGTCCACAGAACCTTAATATCAAATTCAAAATAATATTTAAGACATAGAATGTCATATATAAAATATATAACCAAATTTATGTTATTTGCTCATATTATAGCTGACGCTAATGAAGATGGCCCACAGGTTTCCCCAAGTGAGGCAAGTAAAGTATAGAATTGACTCACCTGAGAACCTGGAGTGTGCCAAGATAATAAGAAACAATAATTTATATTACTAATGATAAGAATAGGCAAAAAATTACCATGAGCCTAATTGCTTATAAGAAATAATCTTATTGCACTCTGTTCATTTTTCCCCAGTTTTCATTAATTCTTCTTTGTACATCATAGTTATTTCAATGTGTAGCTTACTTGTCACTCATAACTACCTAGTTATCCTTCTCCTATATCAAGAAAAATCAATTGACATGGTGGCTAAAATCAATAGTATAAACAACTTTCCATATCCATAGTCCCCCATTTCTCTAATCAAAGGAGGTAGATGCATTTTGTCATCTCTTTTTATATATTATTACAATTTCTCAGCTTTCAATTTAATTTTGCTCTTCTTAGTTTACATTGTGGTACTAAAATAAAATGCATAATTTTACTTGTTCTGTTTTCTTTGCTATATATTAGTTTATAGAAGTATACTACAGTAGGATTCCACTACTCATTTTTCCCCATGTTCATTACTCAATTAATCAATGGTCATCCATTTAGTTTTCAATTTTTGCTCCCAGTAAAAGTACCGCTACATTGGGGAATGGCTGTACAAATTAAGGCATTTGAATGTAATGAAATATTATTATACTGTAAAAAATGACAAAATGGATGAATTTGGCAGCAGCAGGTCAGAACAAATTATACAACTACAATAATGTAAAGGAAAAGTTTAAAAGAAACTTTGAAATATTTAAGAATTCTGATTAATACAATGACTCCCGAAGACTCATGATGAAGTTCACTTCCTGCCTGTTTGCAGAGAGATAATGGAATGAGATATAACACTTTCAGACAGGTCCAATGAGTATATTTGCTTTGTTTACCTATTTACTAGTTACAAGGGAAAGTGACTAGATGATGGGTAGTACTACTGAGAAAAGAAAAACAGTGTTTCAGTGAGACATTAAATAATACACAGAAAAGATCAGAAGGAAATTCAAAAGGGGACATAGTCATTGTTTTTACTATCCTGCTAAATTTAATATAATTTGAAAAAAATGGAAACAGTAGGCAATACTTCACAACTTACCCCCCTCCCCCATTATTTTTGCTTACTGAAATGTTCATATTTGCTAAGGTCATGATAAATATGAGACCTTACTATCTGTATATCACCTAGTTGGGTCATATGCCCAGCAGTGGGATTTCTTTGTCAAAGGATGAGAACAGTTTTAGTAAGCTTTCTTATAATTCCAATTTGTTTTCCCATGGAAATGAACTAATTCAGAGGTTGGTTGGTAGTGATTGGTATATCTGTCTTCACTCAGCATCTATTTCTGTCTTCTATCATTTTTATCAAGGTAAAAATTATAAGGTGGAACTTCAAAGATGTTTAAACCTTGATTTCTGTCATACCTAGTGACTTGGAATAATCTTCCATATGAGCATTTGTAATTTATAGGACCTGAGACTTCTGCCTATAAAGGACTTTAGGTGATATTTAGTCCAACCTCTTTATTTATAGATGTGAAATAAGAAGCAGAGAGGTAATGTGTCTTGCCTGAGCTAGAGGACAATGTAGTATAATGAATGAAACATAGGGTTTTGAGCCTGAAAAACCTGAATTCAAATCTGGCCTACGGGCTGTGTGACTTAGGTTAGTCTCTTAATCGCTATGTACCTCAGTTTCCTCATCTGTAAAATGGAAATAACAATAGTATCTCCCAGAGTTGTTAGACAGATCAAATGCGATATTAATCGTGAAGCACTTAAAACAGCACCAGGCACATAAATGAGCACTATATAAATGAGGTATGATGATTATAATTACTTCACTTTATTAAACAGAGAGCATGTGATTCAAACTCAAATCTTCTGTTGTGAAGTCTAGCATTCTTGCCATTGCACTATTTATTTACTTATTTTTTATTTTAACAAATGCTTTATTAACTTCTGGTTTACATCATTCATTTCTGCCAGATTTTGAGTTATGATTTCTTCCCCATTTTTCCCCTACCCACCACCCCTGAATAGCAGTCCCACAAGATATCCACTCATCCAATCTGCTCTCTCCCATATCTTCTCCCATACCCCCTTCGATTTTTCCATTAGAGCAAGGTGAATCTTTGTGTCCCAATGCCTGCACATCTTATCTCCCAATTACATGCAAAGTAGTATTAATAATAGTTTTTACATATATTTGAAGCATTTAATTTTAAAACCTAGAATTTCAGATCCATTCCCTTCCTCCCTTGTCACACACTCCCTCTGGGAAGATAATTAATTCAGTATGTGTTGTACATGTATAGCTACACAACACGTTACCATAGTAGATATATTGTAAAAGACTGCTTATGTTTCCCTCCCACCCATCCCATCCCCCACCTAGTCCATTCCCTACTTTGATCCTGTCCCTCTTCAAAACTTCCAACCCCCCCTACCCCCTGAATTCCCTCCCCTCCATCATCCGCCTTCTCATACCCCTTCCCCCTCCACTCAAGCAGGGTGAGATATCCCATTTAGTATGTAAGTCATTCTCTCCCTGAGCCAAATATAATGAGAATAGGGTTTTGCCTTTTTGCCTTCCTGTTCTTCCCCTCCCCTACTCTTCTACATGAGATAGTTTACCCTACCCTGTCTCTCCCCATCTCCTCTTGCCACTTTCCTCTCTCACTTCTTTTTTTTTAAACAAATGCTTTATTAATTTCTGTTTTACATCATTCATTTACGCCAGATTTTGAGTTGCAATCATTTTCCTCCTGTTATTCCCCTACCCAACCTCCCAGAATAGCAGTCCCACAAGATATCGCTTCCTCCAATCTGCTCTCTCCCCTATCTTCTCCCATACCCCCTTCGACTTTTCCATTAGAGGAAGGTGAATCTTTGTGTCCCAATGCCTGCACATCTTATCTCCCAATTATAAGCAAGAGTATTAATAATAGTATTTATATATATTTGAAACATTTAATCTTAAGACCTCGAATTTCAGATCCATTTCCTTCCTCCCTTGTCACCCATTCCCTCTGGGGAGATAAGTAATTCAGTATATGTTGTACATGTCTAACTATGCAAAACATTATCATAGTAGATATATTGTACAAGGCTGCTTATAATTCCCTCCCACTCATCCCACCCCCCACCTGGTCCATTCCCTACATGATCCTGTCCCTCTTCTATAGTGGGTACTTCCAACCTCCCCTCCCCCCAAGGATGCCCTCCCATCAATCATCCCTCCTCTCATCCCCCTTCCCCCTATTCTGCTGCAGGTTGAGATATCCCATTTAGTATGTATGTCATTCTCTCCCTGAACCAAATTCAATGAGAATGTGGATTTGCCTTTTTTTTCCCCTTCCTATTCTCCCCCTCCCTTGAAACCACTTCCCCTTGCTTCTTCTACATGAGATAGTTTACCCTACCCTGTCTTTCCCCATCTCCTCTTGCCACTTTCCTCTCTCACCTCATAATTTCCCCCCTTGAGTATCCTCCCTTCCCAACAAATTCAACCTATGCCCTCTATCCATATACACACACATTCACATATGTATTCATATGACCACACACCCTTCTTCCATTATTTTCATAGTGAGAAAGATATCATCATTCACTGTTATTGTTTTTCCATATAGGGATGTAAATAGTTTAACTTTGATAAGTTCCTTTTGATTTCTTTTCCCTGATTACCTTGTCAGGCATCTCTTGCTTCTTGTGTCTGGATGTCAAATTTTCTATTCAATTCTGTTTTTTTCCTCAAGAATGCTTGAAAGTCCTCTATTCCACTGAATGACCATATTTTCCCCTGAAACAAGATACTCAGTTTTGATGGGTAGGTGATTCTTGGTTATAATCCCAGCTCTTTTGACTTCTGGAATATCATATTCCATGTGCTTCAATCACTCAGTGCAGAAGCTGCCAGGTCCTGGGCTATTCTGATTGTTTTTCCACAGTATTGAAATTGTTTCTTCCTCGCTGCTTGTAGTATTTTCTCCTTGATCTGGGAATTCTGGAACCTGGCTATAATATTCCTAAGAGTTTTCTTTTTGGTATCTTTTTCAGGATGTGACTGGTGGATTCATTCAACCTCTATTTTGCCCTCTGGGTCTAAAAAATCAGAGCAGTTTTCCTTGAGAATTTCTTGAAGGATGATTTCTAGATTCTTTCTTTGGTCATGGCTTTCAGGTAGTCCAATAATTTTTAAATTGTCTCTTCTGGATCTATTTTCCAGGTCAGTGGTTTTTCTCATGAGGTATTTCACATTGCCTTCTATTCTTTCATTTGTTTGGATCTGTTTAACAGGACCTTGATTTCTCATAAAGCCACAAGCTTCCATTTGCTCCAGTCTAACTCTGAAGGATTGAATCTCCTCAGTGAGCTTTTGAGATTCTTTTTCCATCTGGCAAATTTGGCTTTTTAAGGCATTCTTCTCCTCACTGCCCTTTTGAGCCTCCTTTGCCATTTGAGTTAGTCTAATTTTTAAGGTTTTATTTTCCTCAGTCAGGCTGTTGTATCTCAATTCATACTTTTCCTGCATCCTTCTCATTTCTCTTCCCAAATTTTCCTCCAGTTCTCTTATTTGGTTTTTAAACTCCTTCTTAAGTCCTCTATGCTCATATTTTCATTTGGGTCTTTTGGTGCAGGAGTTCTGACCTCACAGACCTCCTCCTGTTCCATGCTTTGATTCTCTTTGCCCCCCAAATAGTAGTCTAATATTTCATTTTTCTGTTTATTTTGTTTCCTTTGCCTAGGCATGTTGCCACTTAATTACTTGATTTTTGTGCTTGTTGCCACAGTAAGAGTCTGCCACCAGACAGGGGAGCTTCCGTCCCAAATGTTGCGGTCTTCACAACTTCTGGAGACATTAGTTAGGTGGCCTCTATAAAGCCTCCACAAGCTGGATACCCACCCCAGACCTCACCCCCAGACCCAATCTAGATCAAAGAAGGTTAAATCAAGAGCGATTAACCCCCAGACTGATTGTTGGATCTCCCTACAGTTCGTAGACCAGGAACTAGAGCTGCCACTGATGCTGCAAAATGGCCTCTGTGCCGCTTTTCCTCAGCCACTTTTCTCCCGCAGGGGAAGAAGCAGAAGTGTTCCCCAAGTACTGGTTCCAAAGTCCATAGGGCACTAACCTCTCATTTTGTCCTAGGCATATCTGTGTTTATAATTTTGGAATCACCACAGCTGTTGGTGTTCTGGGGTTGCTCCAGCTGGCTGCTGGCCCAGCCACCCTGGGGCTAAAACCATGGCTTATGCAGGTCTGGGCTCAGCTCCAAGAGTGTTGTGCTCAGCTCCCAAAGTATTGCACTGTGCTGAGCTGGCTGATCCCTGCAGCACTGCTGGGCTGTCCTCAGCTCGAGGTTAGCTTCTCTGTGTTGTTCTGTGGGTGCTGGAACTCCAGAAGTTGTTCAGAGTCCACCTTTTATATTGTTTGGAAGTGATGTGGGGGAGAGCACCATGGAAGTGCTCTTTCTACTCCCCATTGCACTATTTATTTGCAGTTCTTCCTTTGAAAGTCATCATCACTTTGATCTCTTCCCTCTTCAGGAATGTTCCTAAGTGTTTATATCAATATAACACAAGCAAGTACCAGATATATTTTCTGTGAAGATTTTTCTCATTGATAATTTCTTCCTTCTGTATTTTCAATAATTGTATTTTGTGCAAAAAGTTTCTTAACATTAATTTCTTAACATTAATATCTAATTGAAATTGTCTATTTTAACTTTTGTGATTACCTCATTCTCTTGAAATCAGGAAAGAAGCATTTATTAAGTGACTACTGTTTAACCAGAATTAATGATACAAGTTAAGTCAATTCAAGCCAACAAGTATTGAGAAAGTATTAAATTATATAATTAACACTGAGGTAAGCCTTGGGCACACAAACTCAAGCAAAAAGTAAAGGCAGTCTGAGCCCTTAACAACTTACATTTCCAGGGGAGAAGATAACACATGGAAGTAAGGGGGAAAGAGAAAGGACCTGACTGGTATATTATGAAGCAAGAATTCCACAGAGTCAAAAGTGGAGCACCAAAAGGAATGAAGGAGTGAAAGTGACTAGTCTTATCACTTTCCTTAAAAGTGAGATTCCAGGAGGAACTAATCAATGAGAGATAGGAATGCTGGTGCAGAATGACATTCCAAAATGAGAAGAGCATTGGGATATTGTGGAGAAAGAAATCAGGAAAGGAGGCCAGAAAGAGATGAATGAGTGAACATGGCTGATATACCCACTTTCCTCAAAATAGATGTTCTAATCAATTCAAGAAATGGGCCTTCAAATGGAGTGATCTGCTGCTTTTCAATTTTGCCCAAAAGTTATTTCAATCCTCTTCATTGACTAAATTGTATTTTTTCATTATATTGATAATACACAATATTTCTGTTGTGTTTGATCAAATTTGCACTCTCATTGTGTTGAACATTCTGTCATGTATGTAGAAATTATACATGTTCTTTTTAGAGAATTTTCTCTATCTTTGAATTTATTTGCAACTCAAGCCTCTGTGTATAGTTGATTTAAAATATTGTTGCTGTTTATTACACTAATTTGATTATGGTGTATTATTTTGTGTATTGATGATTCAGCTGTTATATTATTATCTTCACTTTTGCTTCAATAGTTTATTAAGAGCATCCAAAATTTCTAAAATACTTTTCTTTTTCTATATTACATTACAAATTTTTCTATTTTGTTGCCTTTAGTAGTATGACATGGTGTTCAAGTTTTCTACTATACATACTAGATAGATATTTTCATAATCTTCAAACTTCTTTCTTCAAGTTGTCCACAGCTTTCTTAAAGCACTCTAGGGGATATTGGTGTTTGATGCCTGCCCTTAGGAGTATTCCTAACTCCATTTTTTCTCCTATTGTGTTTGCCATGACAATAATTACAACATATACTGTTATATTAAAGTATTAAAAGTTTTTTTTTTAAGATTCTATCTTAAATATGTTGAAAGACTCTCAATTGCTGAAAATTTTAAATATCACTTTTGAGGGAAAGACTACTTTGCTTTGGTATGGTTTGTTTATTTATTGTATTCATTCTATCAAATTTAGTAAGGTTCCTGGGAAATTTTATTTTAAATCCACCCATCTCCTTTTCAAAATTATTTTAGACATCATCTTTTTGTTATCATTATTATTATAGGTGAGTACTTTTGGATTTTGTGTAAATATTATATAAGTGCACTTAGGGTCATTGGATCTTCTTTTCAGATTTAAATAATTTCAATTTCTGTTCTTTTTTAATCCACTCTGAACATAAAATGAAGTTATTTCTTTATCATTATTATTCATGTCCCCTCAAGCATATTTGACCTTACTTTTAAGTTAATTTACAGAAATAAATACATAGCTATATTTTTATATTGACGATTTTTAAAGCATATTTGCATTTTTAAGGTGTTACTCCAAGATTATTTTTAAGTCAAGGGTTCTTAATGCTCCATGATATACTCCTTAAGGGATCTATAGTTGGATTTCAGGATCTTTGTGACCTTGGCTGAGAAGAAAATTATATCTTTATTTCAATGTAATTGGTTTCTTTTGTAATTCAATGCATTTTATGCATTTAAAAAGATTATTCTGAGAAGGGTTGCATAGACTTCCCCAGATTGTTAACGGAGTCCAGGACACACAAACACACACACACACACACACACACACACACACACAAATGCTAAGACCTCTTGCTTTAAGTCATGCATGTAAAATAGGATTTTATTTGCCAAAACAAACAATAATACTTTATGCACAATATTTTAGTAGCAAACCTATTACAAGAAACAAGTACTACCCTGATGCAAAATTAAATACGTTCACCAGGTAGAGTAGTCATTTTAGATACCAGCTCTTAGCTCCTAAATAATTTTCCTCCAAACACAATAATAAACTGAGTCCCATAATATTTAAGTTCCCTTTATGTGGTATCCACCATAAATATTAAAATAACCCTGGAAACATCCTCTAGCATGGGTATTAATGGACTCAGAGGCACAAATGTTTGAGTTACTGACCATTAAAGTATTTACCAGAGGCAATTACAGTAAATCAATAAACAGTAGTAATTGGGCAACTCAGCAAAATGTGATTTAGAAGACTAACAGTTAAAAAGAGCACATTTGCTACAGACACCATTTTAGAACTGAAGCTGTTACAGTTCCCTCCTGTGTCCTCCCACAGAAGGCAGCTATTTAAGAGACAAAACACAGCAGTAATGCAAAGTATCACAAACATAGCTGCTTACCCAGAGATATTTTGTGTTCATAAAATCACAATTCACTAAAATATTCAACAATTCCCCTTCCTACCAATTACTAGGATGAGATTAAAATGTTTATAAGGATAAATGTTTCATTGACTCGGGACTCATGCTTCCAACATCATTGCACACTCACAAAATAGAGTTTAAAGTAATGTAAATCACAGCTACTCAAGAACCGAAAAAGTTTATACAGCTTTGACCTGTCTTGATGGACTGAAGAGACGGTGATGAAAACTGTAATCTTAATACATCTCCTGTGGCTAGAGGTTTAAAACTCATACTGTTTCAAATTAGTGAGGACAGCAATATTTATTTGCTGCTGAATTCTAGCCAGCATGGCATTTCAGCAGGAAACACTTTATAAGACTTAAACTTATGAGTACCAAAGTTGAAAACTAGTTGCTTTCTTTTTTTTTTTAAGGCCCCATTTTAATGATTCATTCTAGACCAAAATGAAAACAAGCCCTACTTTCTCCTCATTTCTAATCTTCTCTTTCTTTATTACCCAAAATAAGAGTGTAACTCCATTTGAATAATACCTTTTTACTTCTCATAGGGGTTTTATAACCATTATCTCTATAGAGATTCATATTAAGCCCTTGAAGTAGGAAGGACAGGTATGATCTCCATTTTATCAAAGAGGAAACTGAGTCACAGAGTATATAGATATAGTGTCCAAGGTCACATCAAAACTTTGTGGTGGTGCTAAAGATTGCATCTACTATTCTTTATTTCTCAGTCAGGCATTAGATGTTACCACCAAGAAAGAAAAGTATTGCTCAGTTCTATTCAATGAAGGTATTAAATGCCTACTGTGTGCAGAATTTTTTAATGGAGGGAATTAAAAAAAATATAAAACATGAGTACATATGAAATGAGGTATATCATTCTTCATCATGAATTTTATGACTATAATTTCCTTATTTTGGGTCATTATTTCCAATCAGCCCTCTTTTTTCTCCTTCTTTGGGAGAAGGAAAGCCATTTCAGTTGATTTAAAAGTGGTTGTGGGAATACACATCCATCACTTCATAAAAGGAGCAGTGAACAGATCTACCATGTGTTTAATCAACTATAACTGCTTTGTCGAGATGACGGGTGATAGGGGAAAATAAGAGTTTGGAGAGAACTCTGTGACATACTAAGACTCAAATTGGTGCTCATGTATTCTCTTTCCATTTTTATTCCAGTACTGAAGGGAGCAGTCCTGTATAGCATTTATAAAAATATGAGAATATTCTTCAAGGACGGGGAAGAGCAGGCCAAGGCTCATGGGCTTGTTTAATAGCAGGCCTAACAAGCCCAGAAGTGCCTTTCAGAATAATATTCAGTTTGAAAAATTCCACTTTGTTAGAGTTAATAAAATACTGCAGTGGAACCATTTCTTTACACAAAGGAATGCTTTCATATGAACAAGGTAACACCATTTGAAGAGTTAGTGTTGGACAGCAAAAAGAGAACATGGTTTTGGATGTTTACTACCTGTATAACCATGAGCAAATCCCTGGTCCTCTCTGAGCATAAAGGTCACCGTCTATAAGGAAAAAGAAACAAGCATGCTACCTCATCATAGGGATGTGATATAGAAAGCACTGTAAACCTCAGCATTTTATATAGATATAATTACTACTAGAACAAGGTGTAGTCTTCCTGATCTCTGACAAGGAAATCAAATTTGATGATGGATGGCATCTGAGAATATTCAGTAATCAAAAGGGACAGGTAAAATTATTTTCACAATCTAAACTGATTAAGAGTCACAAGGGAAGAAAGAGAAACAAGATGTCACTTAAAGGATATCACTTGACCAAAGGGATCACCAATAAGAATGAGACCTACAGTAGGACCATCTAACTCTGTTTAGTTTCAATATTCTCTCTGTTTCTGTCTCTGTCTCTCTGTCTCTGTCTCTATGTCTCCATCTCTCTGTCTCTGTTTCTCTGTCTCTGTCTCTCCCTCTCTCCTCCCTCTGTGTCTTTCTATATATTTCTGCCTTTCTCTCCCCTCTCTCCTTTACCTCTCTTTCTTCCTGCACTTTCTATCTCTCTACTTCTTCTTTTTTCTCCTCTGCCTCTCTGTTTCTGCCTTTTTTCTTTTCTCTTTCTCCCTTCTTTTCCCCTATCAATGTCTATTTCTGTCTCTTTTCCCCCCTCTGTTTCTCTTTCATTGTATTTCTCTCTACCCTGCTTCCTCTTTCTTCCTTTCTTTCTTTTCTGTCTACCCATCTGTCTGTATCTTCCCTGGTCTACGATTTTATCTTTTTCCTCATAATCTCTCTCCGGGGTCTCCCTTTCTGTCTTTCCTTCCCATTTTTTCCCAGTTTCTCTGCTTCCTTTTTTCCTCATCCCATGTCTTTGTCTCTGTGTCTTCCTTTTTCTTTCTTCCTTTCTCCTTTCCCTCTCTTTCTTCTATCTCTCTGTTTCTTGCTCTATCTCTCCTCTGCCTGTCTTTCTGTTTTTCTCCCCCCACTCTTTTTTTTCCCATCTCTTTCTGTTTTTATCTTTGTTTCTCCCTGTCTTTCTGTCTCTGTCTTTTCATCTCTCCACACCCTATCTACCTTCTTTTCTTCACTTTTGTCTATTTCTGTCCATCTGTCCATCAGAGTATCTCTCTGTTTTTCCCTAAGTCTATGTCTCTTTCTTCTCATGCTCTATTCCTCTATCTCCCCTGTCTCCCTGTTTGTCTTTCTCTCCTTTTCTCTCCTCTCTCCCCATTTCCTCTCACTTCGCCACCTCTATTTCTCCTCATACTATATCTTTGTCTCTGTATCTGTCTTATTTTCTCTCCTCTACCTCCCTTTCTCATCCTTTCTATTTTTCTCTGCCTCTGTTTCTCCAATATCTTTCTCTATCTGTATGCATCTCCTTTTTCTATCTCTCTCCTTCCCCCTTTACTAGCAGCTTGTTTGTGGTTGTTGTTGGATTTTAGCTTAAAACAGTCTATTTCCTGTATGTTTCTTAAAAATTAATCTCGACCCACTCATTTGAACATGAAGATTCCATGCAAAGTGTGTGATTTTGCATACATTCTAATTCATTTTTGTCTAAAGAGATCAATTAAATAGCCAGGTGATTAGAATTGAATATGCTTGCCTGAACCAACTTTGGCTTGAGTATGAAATTCTAACTGATTTCTGAGTATAGAGAGGCTCAAGGGGGTGCCATCCTAATAAATAGTAAAATGATAAATCCCAAGTCTCCACAATCTCAAGCATGTACTGACATTTAGCTCAATGCCAAAAGTAATCTCTACTTTCAAGTAGAGCTGAAGTGCTTGCCTAAAGTTAATATCAGGCTGTCCATGAACTCTAAGTCATAAAAATTTGAGTTCAAGTTCAGTGGGTATCCTACTTAACCAAACGTGAAATTCCCTTGATGCGGTGAGTGAGTCTCCATCTAAGCAGCAGGCCTGCCTGCCATGAATTCACAGCCATATGGACTTTACCATTGACAAAATGTCAAAATGACAGAGTAATCTTTTTAGACCCCTAATAGATATGCTTTGTGTCGCCATGGATTTGAGCTGTTTAATTGCTAAGCCAGTGGACACTAGGATGAAGTCATCAGTTCAAAATCGCTCAATGAATTCTTAAAGTTTTAACAGCAAAAGCAGCAAATTCATATGTCTACTACATGTGAGGCATTGGACAGGACACTCAGAATACAAATAAAAAATGAAATAGTCCTGACTTTATTTTTTACTGGGTCAATGAGTTAAGTAAACCACTATTTCCACTCCAACAAAATGTCAAGGGCCACAAGTCTGAGCATATTGGTCATTAGCTACAATAACCAATTATCAATGGAAGATGCATTAATCATGGTCTTTTGTAACACATTTGTAAAAGTATTCCTCTCTGTCGTTCCTCAAAAACATCTCATCACATAGGATTGAGGTTATTCTTATTTTATTAGCAGGGGAGGGGGAAGGGAGGCTGGAGGTCAGGGAAATACAAACATGCACATACACACATATATGTATTCTCTGTCATATATGAATGTACTCACTATATAGTGTATGTTAAATAAATTAATAGTATTATGTTATATTATCTATGTGTATATTCATACACACATATGTATATACCAATATCTAGCTAGCTAGCTATTTATTTGTCTATCCATTCCCTATTGGTTTTATGATACTCTAAAACTTCAGGGACATGTATATTGGCAGCATGATTCTATAAATATACATCCATAGATGCATAGGTATATATACATATATATGTATATGTATATATGTGTGTATGTGTATATACATATACACATGCACACAGTATGTATAGGCCAGTATTATGATTTATAAAATAATTTCTTGAATTTAATTGGCCAGTATACGAGATTAAATAGCATAATTGGTGAGAGGGAAAACATAAATAAATTATATATAAGATTTACATAAATAAATACATTTATATTTTATTTTTATATATGCAAATGATGCAAAAAGTAAAAAGTTTCAAATTCCAATACCATATAGAAATCATGTTTCACATGTCATTGAGATATAATAATCACAATAGCAAGATATTAATAAATAATAAAGACTTTAAGGTTTACAAAGTTCTTTATAAAATCTTCAGGAGAGCTGCTTATGCTTGACTTTACAACCACCTAATGTTCTAAAGGAGGAGTATTGTGTAAAATGAGCTGTGGGCTGCCATGTTTTGCAATGGACAGAGCAGTGGATCTGGAATCAGGATAACATGAGCTCAAATGTGACCTCAGAAATCTATTACCTCTATGATCCTGGGCAAGTTAGTAAACCTCTATGTGCCTCAGTTTCTTCAACTGTAAAATGGGGAGCATAAGAACATTTACCTTCCAGTGTTGTGACAAACTTATTGAATGATATCTGTACTTAGCAGAATGACTGTAATATAGTAGTGCTTAATAAATATGCATTTGCTTGTTTTTTCCTTCTTTACTGTAAAATAATATTTTAGAGATAATTCCTAATTTTCCTTCCTTATTTAAAATATTATAATTGCAGTCATTTGTGTCTAGTACATTCTCCACTTGTGCAGCCACAACTATTTTAAACTCATACCATCTCTTCATTGGATTATTGTAATAACCTCCTATTTGTCTTTCATCTTCCAGATACTCTCCTCCTAATCCACCTTCACACAGCTGCCAAAAAAACCTTCCTCAAACAGAGTTCACATCAATTCTTTGCTTCAGTGGCTCCCACTTGCCTCAAAGATGAACTAAAACTGCCTCCATTCAGCTTTTGAAGACCAAGATTATCTTGTCTTTCTTACCTTTCAAGAGGGATTTCATATTTCTCCCCTTCCTGAACTCTAAATTCTAGCCCAATTGGCTGTTCAGGAAGTATCACATTTTGTGGTATTACAAAAATTTCCTGAAATAAATGGGATTAAACATCTATGGCAGCCTTTTCAGAAATAATCCACCCCAGGAAATGATTTATAATGGTTCTGATGGTGAGACTAGGAGATACCCCTTAAAATCTCATTAAAAAGACACAAATCTAAAAATAACATATAAAATAAGCTGTAATCTTGAAAATGGTAACATTAGAAAATGTGGTAAGAACTGAAAGATTTTGGTGACTGATGAGAATATTGTGAAAGGAAAGTTGGACCATAAAAAATGTATTACTTTCCAGGGAAGAGTGAATTCTCAAATTACTGATAACTGACACTGATTAAATAATCAGACAAAAATATTCTTTTTTTAAAAAATCAAATGCTTTATTAACTTCTAGTTTATATCATTCATTTCCACAAGATTTTGAGTTACAAATTTTCTCCTCATTTTTCCCCTACCCACCACCCCAATATAGTGATTCCACTGGATATCCCCTCCTCCAATCTGCTCTCTCCCATATCTTCTCCCATACCCCCTCCATCTTTTCAGTAGGGGAAAAATATTCTTAAAGTGAAGAAGGCCAATTAATCAAGTTACTTTAGGTCAGTAGGAATATCTCTTTATGAAATCTAACCTCTTTTGCTCTAATTCTAGTTGTTATCATTCAGTTTGATCATTTTTAGCAGATCTACCCACCAGGAAGGATTGTCCAGGGTTGGAAACTTGTTCTTGAATCAAGGAATTGGGAAAATTTGATATTCTGAATTGCAAAGTTGTCTCCTGTGAACTTGGTCAGCTTAAATTTGTCTCCTTGATCCCAATTATCCCTGAGTAGTAAAAGGAGGAGTAGGGGCAGAAGGAGGAGGGTGAGGGGAATGAGGAGGAGGAGGAGGAGGAGAAGAAGGAGGAAGAGATGAAAACAAGAGGAGCATAAAGAGATGGTAGATGTTATTATTATCCCCATTTGAGAGCTGAAGAATCTGAAACTAATTATATCTCAAAGTAGAGGGTAAGCAATGGGATAATATGAGAAAAGGGGCCAAGAATGATGATTTATGGAAGGCAATCAAATTTGGAAAGAGGCTATATCAAATTTGGAAAGAGTAATCCCAGTTGAATCAAGAGCTTGGAAGTTTTGGTTCTAAAGAAATTTAGCCATATCTATAGATTTATTGCCTGGAAGTCTCTACCCACAGAACTAAAGAAATTAATCCCCAAACTCACTGTTTCATTGGTTTTCTCAAGTGCTTTGTAAAATTTTCCTTTTCAAGGTTACACTCACCTTAAGCTAATTAAATTTTTTGATAACATAAAAACCACCCATGGAATACTCATTCATACAGGGAACATGCAAAGGAGAAACATATGTTTGCAGTATCAATCACCATTTTGTTTCTTGGCTTTGCTCTAGCAAATGAAACCCGATTTGCAAATACCTCTAAAATGTTAATTCAACTTAGCAGCCCTGTGTTGGAGAGAGCACTGAATTTGCAATTATAGTATCTGAAATTAAATATTTGATAATTATTGTCACTGATTACCTGTGTGACCTTGACCAACTTATAGAACCACAAAACTGGGACAGTTTTCTCAGCTATAAAATAAAATGACCGGTGCATGGGTATTAAGAACTCTGTGGTTTCATACCAAGTTAGACAAAAAGTTCTGGAACTTTTTCCAGATGCACCTTTCTAGGGTAAACACATCAAAGTTACCTTTGAACACAGTGATCATAAATTAAGGGTAAACACACAGGTTTGTAGAATTCCTTTGGAGTCAAGGACTGTACTCATGAACACATCAGTCATTCTAACTATACCTGTCTTCCTTTCCTGCTCCTTTCCTGGGAGGGAGGGGTCTAACTTGCATCAGTTTTGCCAAAAGTCATAAAAGTAAAAAATAGAATTAAAAACTTAATACTAATATATCTGCCTCAACCATCTCAACTTTATTTTTAGTGTTTGGTAAAGTTGGAATATTCCCAAAATATTGGAATAAATCACTTTTCTCAATGACAATTAGAATGACCATAGCTCAGGAAACTTATTTTTCCTTTAGTTCTTTGATTTAAGTAGGAGAAAGACCAGCAGGATTCAAAGCCAAATTCAATGACGGGCTGTGTTGAAGCAATTGTACACTATGTTCTTATATTGTGACTAGTTTTTCATTTCACAGACTTGCACAGGGTGTTATACATAGTCTATGCTTAATAAGTATTTGCTCTATTGAATTGAAAACACCTAAAATAGGATTTTTAAGCAGGGATCTAGGGATAATAGATATCCTTTTCAGGGGGAGACATATGTTTATATTACAAAGATTTTTACGTATATATACACATACACAATTAACTACATACATACGTGTGTATGAGAGGCAGAAAGACAGAGAGAGACAAAGAGATGGAGAGAGAGATGGAGAGAGGGGGAGAGAGACAGAGAGAGACAGAGAGAGAGAAACAGAGAGAAAGGAGAACTGTCTGGCCACTACCATATCTCCTCTATATCTGAGTATATATTATTTATATATGTGTGTGTGCCTCTGTGGGTGTCTGTGTACTCTGTGTGTGTACATTTTCCCCATCTAAGTTCAGAGATATGTGTATATATGTTTATTCCCTTCTTTTCCCACTCCCTACCACCATTTGCATAGATGTGGTAATTGAAATTGTGAAATGATGAGATCACCCAGAAGAAAACTGGGATATACCCACATACAGAGAAAGAGATACTGGTAGTGATCCAGCAAGGGTGTGTCTAGACAGGAAAGAAACAGTTATTTATTTATTAAACACCTTCTAAGAGCCAGGAAATTTGGAGAATATCTCATTTGATCCCCACATGCACACATTTGGCCAGGTGTTATTATTATTAGCATTTTACAGTTGAGAAAACTGATATAGATAAAGTTAAGTTGTGTATGTGTCCCATCCAAGTTCATGCACCTCCCTTCCTCTGAAATCTATATGTGTAACATATATCTATGTATCATATATCATGTATTTCTATCTATCAATGGTTTGGGATTCTCTCCTTGTTTGTTGAGATGAATGCCCTGCCTTGTGTGAGGCATTGGTCAAGCTTCCCAAATGAAGCTGGCTCTAAAGAGTCCCAAAGGGACACTCCCATTTAAAGAGTCCCCAAGAGGATTGGACCTGAAAAACTGCAAAGGGGAACTGGCAAAGACTAGAAGTCTCTTGTCTCTCACCAACTCCATCCAATCCCTCACTCAAGGCAGGCCATGCTAATTGGCATTAATATGATTTGACTAAATAGACTTTTTGCTATTTGCTATGTGTGTTTATTGTTAAACTGGATTTAGGTGGGAAAAAGTCAAGCCTTATATATAGAAATTGGCATCCCTCTTACCTCTAAAACCTCAAAGTCACCATAAGTTAGAGGCAACCTAATCATATACCCTAGGCTAACAATATTTAAGGGAGTGGGCATATATATATATATAACTTTGTTTCCCTTCTTTCTGACAAGAGCAGAGTGGTCTTTGGCTCCAGCCCTTTGTTTCCAATCTTGGCAGGAATGAAAGTCTCCCTTGGAGAAGAATGGGAGGAGAGGAAGCTAGAGATACCTATTTCACATCCTTTTCAGTCACACAAAAAGAGGCCTCTTGTCACACATGGGGCCTCAGTACCTGTGAGATTCCGACCACCACTGCCAATTCTACATATGTGTGTTCCCTACCTTGAACTGAAATTTAGAGTTTCCTTGACTGATAAATGTAGGTAAGAAAAAAATTGCTATAGGGGCCCAAGTCTCACACACACACACACACACACACACACACACACACACACACACACGGATTTCTATATTAAAGAAAGGTTTTGTTTACTTAATTGTTGCTTTTATTTCATTTTTACACTGAATAAAAATAAGTTTTCCGATTCCTTCCAAGTTTGTCTCAGTTCATATGTATGGTCTTGGTTACTGAATATTTGAAGAGTTCACCTTTTATACTCTGAAATCTGGGAGAGTCATAAAATTGAACTTTGTGATTGTACCTTTAAAACATACAGATTAAATAGCATATTCACCAAGAAGAATTTTGAAAGTATCTAATCTTCATTGAATTTTGGCCAGGTTTTATAGAAGGATTAACACCAAATGAGGAGGATTGTCAAAATGTGACGATAACATCACTGAAAAGTAAGCCAATCATAAAGATGTTTGCCTGTGGGAAATAAAGTAATCTTCATGACTAAAGTTAACCCTGAAGTGAGAAAAAAGGACTTAATATTTGGGTGTTTCAGCAAACTTGGACCTTCCTTGGCTCTGCCACTTCTCCTCATTTGAATAGTAAGTCTTGTATTGTTTGTTCAGAAGAATCAGAGGATCATTTGTGATTGTACATGCATGCATGTACATGTGTAAGTGTGTGTGTATGTGTGCATGTGTGTGTGTGTGGATCTTAAAGTTCTCAATGCTTCCTCCCTCCTGTAAACTATGAAAATTATATTCTCTAGCCTTGGTGTCACAGAAATTAAGGGAACTGTAAAATAAATTATCCTGAAAATATCATAGTATATTAGAGATTTAAAGGACCTTAGAGGTCTCCTAGTCCAATATCCTCACATTAGCTTGAGAAAAATGAGGCTCAAGGAGAAAGTCATTTTTTTCCAAGGTCACACAGTTAATTTATAATAAAGCCAGATCTAGAGCCTCGATCTTCAATTCCCACTAAACTGTGACTCCAGTGTTTAAAAATATGCTTGAATAATAATAATAATAATAATAATAATAATAATTTACTTACATTTCTGAGTGCTTTAAAGTATATATTTTCCTACATTATTTCATTTGAGCCTCATAATAATGTGAAAAATTATTCATCCTGACCCTTACTCTATTCCATTCATTATTACTCAGTTTGATATTTGATTTTATCAATCATACAGAGATAATTAGTAAGATAAGTCTTATAGTAGGCCTCGAACTTTAATCCAGTTAACCACTTTTTTTTTTACCAGTTATGACAGTTACTTACCTTGAGACCACTCTCCTTTGTCCCATAATAACAACTTTAAGATCACAGTCACAGAAGACAATTTTTGCCTTGCCCATCTTATGACCAAGGGTTATATCAGTGGAGATATCCCATGTTTTGTCTAACCCATGACCCCCAGCTCATATATCGTTTTTTTTTAAGCTAATGCATCATTTTGGGGCCTCATAAACATGTTTTATCAAACAATGTGATTTTGTATTTTGTGTTGCATCTGCAGAATGTCCAATTTTCAAATGCAATATCAAATCCTATAAAAACAAGATCCTGGGGACCAGGGCATCTCTGACGGCCACTTCATTAGAGGGAACCATGGATTTTTTAATAAAGTGTTATTGGCTTGGAGCCCTGCCTCAGTGGTTTTTCTTATAGATTGGACAATTTTAGAACCCCATAACAAGCTTTTGATGGAGATACCCGGAGTATTATCTCCCTTTTACAGTTGAGGAAGGGGTTGGGGTATAAAGCTGTGATTTCATCAATGTAGGGAATTTCAATATAAGGGCACTTACTCTCAGGATGGAGGTTGGCAAGGAGAGACACGTTTTATGTTTAAGAGCATTTTTAAGTTTGAAAAAGCTTTTTAATTGGTAAGTTAATCAGCAAGTGCCACTTCACTCTGGAATCTCGGGGTCAGACAGTCAATGTGTCAGAGACAGGACTTGAATGAATATCTTCCTGGATTTATGGCCAGCTCTAAATTCATTTTGTCACACAATTTCTAATGAGAGATATGAAAGCTGAGGGATAAAGAGGATAATTGTCTTCTCTATAATTACATACCTAATTAATATGGGAGGCAAGATTATGTCTGTTTTCTTATATATATTTTTCTTATATATTTTCCTTATATATCCTATGCTCAAGTCAAATTGGCCTATTTGTTCTTCTTTACAAACAAGAGGAGACTTCCCACCTCTGTGCCTTTGTCTGTCCCTCCCTCCTTGCCAATACCTAGAATGCTCTCTCTCTTCAATATTATTTCAGCCCATGTTCCATCTACTTCAAAATATTTTTCTTGATTCTCTCAGTTGATAATGGCTCTTGTCAATCTATATTTATTTTGTCTATATCTTTTACTTACTAAGCTATGAGTCTAACTTTTATATTTAAATCCCCAGTGCCTAGCAAATATCAGGCACTTAGCAAATGCCTATTGGTTGATTGATTGAATTAGATTTCAATAATTTATATGAATCTAACAAGAATATAGACTAATTATTACTAGATCAAATTAAAGATAGATTTCTAAAAAAGGGAAGCTCACAGGGAGAAGAACGTGGCAGGTACTTTCTATTCCAAAGGTCTTCCCTGAAAGTTATAACATTCAAGCCTCAGTTTGATAACCAGTCACATGACTTAATACTTCTGAAGATGTCAAGAGGAATTAATGGCCGTCATATGACAGTCAGTCCAATGAGCAGAAACACTCTGACACTATCATTAGTCCCTATGCCCTGTCAAGAAAGAGAGTGAGATGCCAGGGTGAATTGTTACTTGCTGATGAACTGATCATCAGAGGGGCCCTTTCAAACTGAAAAAAAAAGAAAAAAAAGTGCTATACAAGCATATAACATTACCATTAAAGAGCTATTAAGTGCATTATCTCATCAAATTCTCACAACACTGTGAGATGAAGTCATGGAGGTTCCATGACCCTTCTTTAAAAGATGAAGAGAATAGCCTCAGAAAATTTAAGTTCCATACCATTTATCTATTTAGTGTTGGTCCAGGACTATAAATTGGCATTGCAAACTTACTCCAGTGATTTTATTTGGGGAGAAGGGGAATGAAGAGACACTTATTATTTCATGTTGCCTACTTTACCCATGTCCTAAGAGGTGCAAAAAAGGGGGGAAACGCATCTCCTTCCATTTCTCTTCTCACATTTCCTGGATCTCTCCTTTGTAATTACCATAGTGTTAGAATTAAAGTTATTTATATACCCACCTTTATCTCCCACTAGAATGCTAGAAGACAGTGATAATCTTATTTCATCATATTTCTAAAACCTAGTAATGTGCATGCGAGAAGGGCAAAGTGTTATATGAGCTGAAGCAGAAGTAGATAGGGATGAGAAAGATCAAGGAAGGCTTCATGAAGACAGCAAATGTAGAGTTGGGCATATATAGGAATGCACAGGAAATTAAGAGACTAAAAGAGAGAGATTCAAGGAAAAGAAAACTGAATGAATAAAGACGTGGATGTAAGAAAGCAGAGGGCTTGGTCACAGTCTGCAAATATCGTAATCTAGTATACATAGTAGGTGAGTGTAGGGTATAGAGACAAAACCTGAAAGATAAAATACCACCATCATTCAACTTATAATAATATTAGTCAAAGCATGTAGGCAAGATCTGAATGAATAAAGGGAAAATATCTCCCTCAGACCTTATCCTAGTAATATTAACATTTGTTGCATTGTACAGATTCATCACTTAACCTAATATGGAACTAAGGAGTTCCCAAATACATTCTGAATTTTAGTCAATTCAGCACAAAGATCAAGATTATCCTATCTAAATATTGTGATTTAAACATATGTCCATGGCCTTCGTAAAGTAGTTTTTTTTTTTCCTATGGAAAGGAAAACATGCAGTAAGAGTACACACACACACACACACACACACACACACACACACACACACACACACACATACATATGCATGTATGCATATATATATATATATAAAATCACATATATATACTTATATTTATATATTTATGAAGTCATATTATAGTCATATAGAAGATAAACTGAACTGTTCTGATTGTTTCTAGTAGGGGAAGGTGGGGCCAATATATGAAAATTTTAGTGAGAAAAATTATAGCATTAAAAAAAAGAATAAACTAAAAAATTGAATAGGCCTCTACAGGTGCCAGTCAGTCAGTCAAAAAGCATTCATTATGCACAAATTGTATGCCAGACACTATGCCAACAAGACAATTGATATCCAAAATCTTCAAGCAAAATCACAAAAAAGTCAGAGTTGAAAGATGGGATAGGAAGTATGCTTATTTTATATAGTCTGGATGATTCCTTTTTAGGAGAAAAGTAGGCCCCATTACCAGTATTTGATTGGTAAATAGGGCAATATAATCTACAGATGAGGAATTAGTGTTCCTAATTTCTGGCAGGGTTCTCCTGCCCTGTAGGATATCTTTCTGACCATTGTCTGAATACAAGAGAAGAAAAGATGTTTCGGTACTTAGTAATCATATTTTTTAGTCCTTTTGCAAGTCTTTTTTGTTATATTTTATAAAGTCTACTAGTATACCATTATTTTTTAATCTTGAGCTTGAATCACTGACTTGGTTCTAGTTAGGGCTAATCTAGAACAGAAGGGATCTCAGAAATCATCTATTACTCTGACATAACCTTAAAAAGGATGCTTCTCTGAAATAGTGAAATGAGGTCACAAAGCTGCTGGGATGCAAAGCTGAAAAAAGACACATTCCTGTCCTCAAAAAGCTTGTAGGCTTATGGGGGAAATAGGACATGAATGTACATAAGTAAGACAAAATGTAGGATAAGTTTAAAGGGAATTCAGACAAAGAACTACAAGAAGTCTGATGAAGGAACAAGATAGCCACTGAAGATTTCCAAGTAAAGTGACATTATCAAGGCTAGTGCATAAGTGAAATATTTTTCATCACATCAAACAGTTGAATATATCTTAAAAACGAATGTGTCTCTAATTTTTCTACTGGCATCAACATCAGAGGAAGATATAGTTGTATGTGGGCATATCTCAAGTATATTTCATAATATACTTCTATAACTGGAAGCACATATTACCAAATTAGGAAGATTCTAAGGCAGTCCACATACTAAAGGAAAGCTCCAGCTTAGAGAAAAGAACTGAAGGAGGGAAGACAAATAGGTTAAGAAAAGACAGAAGCTATTAGGTAAATAATAGCTCCTGGAAACAGTTTCTAAGGATGAATGACACAGATCACACTGGTGTTCCATCAAACTGACCATTAGCAAAAGGTACACGAAAGCTAGAAAATGAATATTTTCTCACAATTCCTTTCTATGCTGTAGACTTATTTTTTCAAAACGATTCTTGGTTATTGAGAGTTACCTTTGTTTGTAATCCATATATCTGATGTATACTTAGGCTGTGTACTGATGCAAGTGTACTCCTTCTGGGTGTGGGGGAAAGAATTAAATAGGCTAAGGTTTCAAAGGCTAATTTGGGTTATTTCTCAGAACAGGCACCTAGCTGCCAAAAAACCAACTGATCAAGGCTGTTAGGTAGCCCGTAATTTAATTAAGACCAAATTAGAAAGCCTAATTACCTGACCCAAGAAAGTCAATATGGGCATTTGCTGTATCCATGCCAGAATGGACATCTGACACATGATTTGATTCTTTGGAATATATGCTAGTTACTACAAGAAAATTTTGACCACAGTTCTTGGACTTGTATTCATCTTCTTATATTTTTTTAGATGATCCAAATATTCGCAGTCAATGGACAGATAATTTATATGGCCAGCTAGTACTCCATTATCTGATGTTAAAATTAATGAAGTGGGAAATCCTATTCTTTTGGCAGAATTCTCAACAACATATTTTGGAGAACCTTTCCTTTCCCCACTCTACATTATAAAATTAATTAGTTTGCTTTTTAATGTGAATAGATATTTGAATCAAGCTGTGTCTTGATTTTTTCCTTTTCTTTAATACAAAGCTATTTAGATAGGAACACTCACCTGAACTGGGTCATAGATGTGAAAGAGGAGAAAGGAGAGTGAGGTTGGAAGATGAGGGTTAGGGAAATGATGAAGGAAGATGAAGAAGAGAAGAGGACAGAAGGGCAGTAGAAAAGGGAAAAATATAGAAAAGGGTTAGGTAATTAATAAAAGGAAGTGGGAAGAGAAACAGAAAGCAGAGGGGAAAAAAGAAAAGAGTGAAGGTAGGGGGTTAGAAACTCTACTGAATGAGGGAGAATGAAAAAAGAGGCAAAAAAACAAAGTATGGGAGACAACCTCCTCCTCTCAATAACAATTGGTACTGGACCTCTAATTTCACTGTTATGAAGTATTATTCAGTGAAGAAAGTCCCTCAAACAACATAGGTCTCATCTTCTTTGAAACTAACTTCCTTAGGGAGTATTTTGACTACATATAGGTGTCTCAGTTAACAAGGTGATGGACCTAGAGACAAGAAGACCCAAGTTCAAATTTGGCCTGACACATCAGCTCTGTGATCTTGGGTAAGTGATTTAATCTCTACAGGACTAATAATAGATTGTGACAGGATAAAATAGTATTTATAAAGTGCTTTGCAAATGTTAAAAAGTCACATTAATGCTATCAATTAACATCTTTGCTTCTGAGAGTTTAAATGACTTCTACAGTGTCACATGGCCAGTACATAACAAGACTTTTTGGCTCTAAAGCTAGCTCTCTGTTCACTACACCATGGTTTCTCCATCAGTAACAACAATGAAACTAAATTCACCAATTAGCCCAACATTTAACCAGCATTTTTTTGAAAGAAAAAATGTTGATTAAACCTCTCTCTATATTGACTTCATCAGTCTTACAGAAAGATCCCTGAGGCTCGGTTATGTCACCTATTCATAATCAAATAGCTAAAAAGTGTCAGAGCCAGGATTTGAAGCTAGATTTTCCCTATTGTATGGCCTGACCTTTAACCAGTAAACCATATTACCTCTCATTTGAAAGACCATGGGATCCATTCATTGACATTAAAAAAATGGTTTGCTCAAGATCACATGATTTCAAAGCCAAGGGGTTCTAAGTAACTTTGTTCAATGGTCTCTTTCAAGACTTATGTTTCCCAACAAAATGAAAAGAATGTCACAGCTATGTGCAATTAAATCTTGTGCCCCAACAGTAACCTGAAATCCTCTCCCTATTAACATTCTCATGCTTAGCTTTTTTAATTGTGAAAAGGGAAAATTATGGCAAATGGTAAGGGAGTTTGCTAATCTAATGAAAATGAGTGATCATCAGTCTCTTTTAATTTAGAACACAGTAAGCCACTATCCCTAGAGCAATAAACATTTTTTTCCTCGAGATTAGCACCAAGAGGAATAAACATGAATACTAGCATTTAAATAATTGACAATAAATAATTGATGCTTAAATCACAAGGGAACCCATACAATGGGCTACGAAACTAAGCTTCTCACTTGGTGTTCAGAGGTTGTGAGAATCCCTCTAAATCTCTTAGTAACGAATAGAAAGATAATTTCTGATCAGCATTCTGGGGCAGAGAGAGCCAGGATGGTAAACAGTCAAGTTTCTGCTCTCAAAAATATTTTTCCTTGGCCATACTCTCTACCTGACTGTCTGATTCACAGTAAGCTTTAAATGTTTGTTGGCCACCTGGCTACAAAGGTGACATAAGATAAAATAATGGCAAGAAAGAATATTAGAGGTGGACATAAATAAGGAGATTATCAGGTTACGGGTTCTTAAATTTGTGTTGTGATATGAACTCCTTTAGCAATCTAATAAAGCCTATCTTTTCAGACTACAAGGATAAGTGAAGTAACTTGCCTAATTTCATACAATGAATCAGTGGCAAAATTGAGACCAGGACCCATATCTCATGATTATTAATCCAATGTTTTGTAGTGTATAGAGCAGTGGTGTCAAACTCAAATACCTGTAGGGGCCATCAATCTACACATAAGAAATCATGTTGACTTAATTTTAAAATGTAATATTATCTATTGTCAACCCCAGAGTTCTGTCTAAGAAAGACAAACTGAGTTAGGTTGTATGTATGCTTTAATTCTCTCTAGCTGGTGGCATGCATGTGGAGCTGCAGGTGGAACTGAGCTGACTTTGGGGATAGGCTGCACATTATATAAAGACAAAAATTGCAAAGCTTAGTGGGAATGGCCAGGTCCCGGCCCAATCATATATTTCCAAGGTTTTTGGGGTTTAGTTTCCATTTCCCCAAGATGGGGTCTTTTCATAGGAGTTATGGGAGTCCCCAGGGTACATAGAATAAGGAAGGGATTCAGGTATGGAAAGTTCCTGAGAGTCCTGTTGTGGTGGGTGAGGAAGCAGAATTCTCCTTGTTGCTGGAGAGTTTGGGTTTGGCCTTAAGGCACTGTGAGGGAAAACAAAGTTTAAGGGACAGAGGCTTACTCTTCCTCAGAGAGTGGGGAAGGGGAGTCTGCCCCATTTTCACACTATATTTTATTTTATTTTTTTATTTTATTATTATTTATTTATTTAAGATAGACCAACCATTTTACTTTCCTCTAATCGGTTCAGGAATGTTGATGGACAGACAGCTCTTTACATGGGCTTTGGAGGGGTTTGGGGGGCAGCACCTGCAGTTCTGAAGCTGGGCGGGGGCATCTGGTCCTTGCAAGCCTCCCGGGTGCAGTTCCTCACCACCTTGCTTTGGATCACACAGCTCACACAGTAATGTAGTTTCACATACAGCTTGGGCAGCACGTAGGAGTCGAAGACACTGGCCTCGGGGATGTCTCGGACGGCAGCGGCCTCCAAGATGTTGCGGATGACAAACTTTTTTATGGCCTTGTCCTTGAGCATGCAGCGGGCGCAGTTGGTGCAGCGGACTGGCTGCACGTGGCCGCAGCCCTTCTTGGGGCGCCCGTTGTTCCTCTTCTTCTTGGTCATCTCGGAAGCCAGGAACCAAAAAAGCACTATATCTTATTTTTTAAATTTATTTGGTCAATATTTCACAAACACATTTTAACATATTTCAGACAATATTCCAGAACTAATCCAAGAGAGGCGTATTTGATTTCTTTGATATAGAGGAAAGAAAATTGAATTTGGAAGTAGGAGAGGTCTAAATCTTATCTCACATTTACTATTTTTTTAATTGAGAGCTATTTAATTAATTCCTTTGAGTCTCTATTTCTCAATTTATGACATAGCCATATTGAAATAATAATAAAACTGTATTAACTCCCTAAAAAGGCCATTGTGAGGTTTAGAGGGGATAATATCTTTATAATTTTATAAGATTACAAATCCTACATCTTGTTGGGAGGGCCTCTGCTCTAGAGGTAGTCCCATTCTGAGATGATACAAGGAATTCCTCTGATTGGTCCCCAGTGTCTGGGACTTTCCCAAGATTAGAGGTAACCAAGAGTTTTGAAGATGACTTTCCCATATAGAATAAATTAGTAAACTTTCAGATAGTTCTTCCTTTTCCTTTCCTTCCTTTCTTCCTAGGTCTTTCAGAATAGAGTGTACTTTTAAAAGTTTTATTGATGTTGATTGATGTATTAGTGTAGCAAAACAATATAATAACCTCATCTTATAGTTGCATACAACATTTCATATTCCTTTCTGTTTATTTTTAATGAATATAAATTTATTTTCCTCTTTACAATCTCTACCCCACTGAAAAAAGAGAAAAGAAAACAAATTCATCGTAACAATTATGTATAGTCAAGGAAAACACATTTTTCTCATTGGCTGTATACAAAAATAAATATGTCTCATTCTGCATCTTAAGTCAATAACCTTTCTGTCAAGAGATGGATAGTATATTATATCAGTGAGCCTTAGAATCACAGATGGTCATTATGTTGATCATAGCACTTAGAGCTTACAAAATTGCTTATCTTTACAATGTTGCTACTGTTCTATAAATTCTTCTGGTCTGTTTATTTCATTCTTCATCAGCTTTTAAGAGTTTTGAAAACTGCATTTTCATAATATTAACATTAGAATCTAAATTGCTCTTCTGGTTCTTCTTGTATCACTCAATGTTAATGTGTCTTTAAAATAATGTATTTGCTCATTTCTTGTGTCTCATTTCTGTGCCTTTTTAAAATAACTTACTGCACATTTCTTTTTTTAATTAATTTATTAGTTTAGTTTCAGTTAACAAGATTCAATTCCATAGTTCCTTGATTTTCAAATTTCCTTTACTTCCCTCCCCCCAGCCCCCACAACAGCATATAGTCCAGTATAAGATCTGCAAATACATTCATATTAGACATTAGTCCAATTACAAAGGCGTATTGTACTAGGTGGGATGGAAAATGATAAAGAAGAAATAAAACCCAACAATGAAAAGAAAAAGATCAATTAGTTTGCTTCCATCAGGATTCAGGCTCAGTTCTTTCTAGTTATATCTCTGGATGTCGCATTTCTCTCTTTCATGAGTCTTTCGAGATTGACTTATATCACTGCATTGCTGAAAAGAGAACAGTCTGTCATAGTTGGTCATCACACATATGATGTGTCTGTGATTGTATACAAATTTCTTCTGATTCTACTCTTCTCACTCAGCATCAGTTTGTATAAGCCTCTCCAGGTAAATATGAAATCTGTCTCCTCATTTCCTATAGCATAATAATATTCCATTACATTCATATACCACAACTTGTTTAGCCATTCCCCAATTGATGGGCACCCCTTTAGTTTCCAATTCTTTGCAACCACGAAAAGAGCTGCTATAAATATTTTGGTACATTTGGGTCTTCCTCCCATTTTTATGATCTCTTTGGGATATAACCCTAGAAGTGGTATTGCTGGGTCAAAGGGTACGAAATTATTTATAGTCCTTTGGGCATTTACTGCACATTTCTAACAGCACAAAACAAGTCTGTTACACAGTTTATACATCTCATCCTCAATTGCTGCATGTCCCTTTACTTTCTAGTTTGTTAGATTTTTTTTTTTGCTCACCACAAATAAGTCTGCTATAAATATTTTTGTTTGCATATCATCTTTTCCCATTTTTCTGATTTCTTTTGGCTCTATGTCAGAAAGTAATATAAGTAGGTCAAAAGACATATACAATATAGCAATATTTTCTGTTTAGTTCTAAATTTTTTTTCCAGAATATTTTAACCTATTCACAGTTAATTAGTGGGCCTATTTTCCCATAGCCCCTCCAGCATTTGCCATTTTCCCTTCTTGTCTTTTTTCCAATATAATGGCCCTGAAGTAGTAATTTTTCCTAATTAGGAGTTATTTAGAGTATTAAAAAAATATGTTTGCAGGTTACCTGGGTTTCTTCCCTGGATATCTTCCTTTTCATATCAGACCATTTATCAAATGGGTGATGGTTCTCATTTTCATATATTTAAATTAATTTGTTATCTAATGAGATGGTTATTGGAGAAAATTTCTGCAAATATTTCTCTGTAATTATTTCCCTTTTGAGTTTAGCTTTATTAGATTTGTTCCTGGAAAACCTTTTGTTCAAAAAATTATGTAATCAAAATTATCCATGTTGTTTTTATCCCTTGTTTGTTCCTACTATCTCTGTATCTGATAACTAATGTCCCTCCATATTTCTCTTTGTTTACATCATGAGCTTTCATATCTAGATCACATCTCTATTTGGAGCTTATCTTTGTCTAAGGTTTGAGGTCTTGATCTAAATATGATTTATTCTACATTGCTGTCCAATTTTACCAACAGTGTTTGTTTGGCTGGGGTTTTGTTTTGTTTTGTTCATACAATCCCTTATATCAGTAACTGTGGTATTTGTGTCTATCAAATTCTAGAGTCCTGGGGCGGCTAGGTGGCGCAGTGAATAGAGCACCGGCCCTGGAATCAGAAGGTCCTGAGTTCGGAGCCGGCCTCCGACCCTTAATCCGCACAAACAAAATCCTAGCCGTGTGACTTTGGGCAAGTTACTTAACCCCAGTGGCCCTAAAGGGGTGGCTAGGTGGTGGAGTGAGTAAGAGCGCCGGCCTCGGAGTTGGGATGACCCGAGATCAGATCCGGCCTCAGAAAATGAGCACCCATGCATAAATCAAATGACTAGCCGTGTAACCTTGAGCAAGTTACTTAACCCCAATTGCTAAAAAAAAAAAAATTCTAGAGCACTATTTACGTTTACCTCAGTGTGCTGTGTACTGAATCTGTTTTTAAGTAGTACGCAACTGATTGGTGGTTTACTATTTCATACTGCAATTTTAGGGTGTGATGTTGCTCCACCCTGTTTGTTTTCATTTCTTTTCATTTTGCTTAATATTCTTGAGATTCTTGGTAATATGCCAATTTTTTCTTTTTTTTAAAGTTCCCTAAGTAACGATTTGGCACTCCTATTGGTATGGCTGAGAAGTAAATAACTGCAATAATACTTCAATTTTATTATATTGGCCCATCCTCTTCCAGAGAAACTAATATTTTTTTCTAATTATTTAGGCCTGCATTTATGTAAACATTGGTTTGTAGTTGTAATATATGCACATGTATGTGTGTATGTATTTCTTTTATTTACTTTATAAGGTAAACTCCCGAATATTTTCTATGTTCTGTAGTAATTTTATTTTATTTTATTTTTTTGTTCTTTGCTTTTTTGGAGGGGAGAATGTAGGGCAATTAGGGTGAAGTGACTTGCCCAAGGTCACATGGCTTGTTGCTTTTTTGTTTGTCTGTTTGTTTTTTGGTGTTTGTTAAGTGTCTGAGGCTGGATTTGAACTCAGGTATACTGACTCCAGGGCCTGTGCTCTATTCACTGTGCCACCTAGCTGCCCCCTGTAGTAATTTTAAAATTATTTTTTTCTTTATATCTTTTCTTATTGGGTTTTATTGGTATTCAAGAGAAATTCTGAGATATGTATAGCTTTATTTTATATCTCACAATTTGGCCAATATTTTGTTTCAATTAATTTTATGAATTTTTTTAAAGTTTCATGTACAATCATTTTTATTTTACTGTGTTCAAGAAATGTTTTTATTCCATATATCAAAAAAATTAAAAAGTTAAAACAAACAAAAAAAAAGACTTTGATCTGGGTTTTGATTTTATTGAATTCCTCCAGATACAGATGGCTCACTGGTACCCACACTTTCATATGGGTCAAAGGGCCTGGCTCCAATGATTCTTCCTGTCCCCTCCTGAGATTAAGGTGAGATGACTGCGATTCGTCCTTGGTCAGTCTGCAGGCTGCGGTTTCTTCTCTCTCTGGTGAAGTCTGCTTGTCTGCTCTTAAGTCTGAGCTGTGCATACCCCACATGCTCTGCGCTCATCCTGTCTGGATGCACTGGGCAATTTCCTGGGCTGGATTCTGCCACGATCCATCTCCAAGTGGATTTTGTCACTCTGGAATCCATTCAGATTTTCTTTTTAAGGTTTAGCGACTGAGGAGCTTAGCAAGGTTACCGTTTCCTTTCCACCATCTTGGCTCCTCCCCAATTTTATGAATTTTTAAGTTTAAATACAACATATCACCTAAAAATGTCATCATGCCGTTTTGTCTTTTCACATATTTGTTCATTTAATTTCTTTTTTCTTGTCATTATTATGGCTAACATATCTAGTACTATATCAACAAAAGTAATAGTCAATAAACATGCATTAATCACCTACTATGTGCCAGCACTGTGCTAAACAGTAACATTAAGGGAATTTGAAGATCTTCCCTGCCCCCTAATAGACACATGTGACCTGCTTTGAACATTGAGCCAGCCCACAGCTGAGGCACATGAAGCCCCTGGTGGGAGAAGCTTACAAAATAGGTGGAGCAGAAAGAGAGAATGGGGCAGAGCTGACAGGGGTGAGGCAAAGCTGAGGAGAGCTCCTAGTGAAAATGGAAGAGGGAGGACTTTTGCCTAAGGAGCTTGTTTGTGGCAAGGACTAAGGGGGTGAAGGCTTGGGAATGGTAGTGCTTGCTGGATTAGTGATTTCTACAAACTTCTTTGTTACATTGGTGGAATCAGCCTTCTGGTATTTGAATAAATATCTTGGTTTTATCTTTGAGGAAGAGACTTAGTTATATTTTGCCATTCAAACCTGGAAATATGTCTGCATATTCTTAGCAGCCGCTGTGGGTATTGCCTTGGCTATGTATGCTACAAATAGGAAAAAAAATTGCCAATCCCTAGCTAAAGGAAGTTTACAATCTAATAGGAGAAGACAGCCCACAAAAAAGGCTCTGAAAAGGGGTGAGATGTCCTTTTGAAAAGTCAGAAAAGTTGTAAAATAGCTGGGCTGGATAAGAAATGAGATGTTCTGAGCTGGGCTCCCTCCTAAAATGGAGATTTAGAAGTTCCTGGCTCTACCCTCCAATCAGAGGAACAGAGAGTGGTAATGAAGTGGCATCCCAGGTCTGACGGGAGGATAATGTTTTCCCAATAATGAGCTTCCTAAGGAATTATAGAAAAGTTATAGAATTCCCAAAGTAGTTATGCCAGGTGAGAAATGAAATATATCAAATATAAATGGTGATACTAAATATATTTGTTTCATTCTTGATTTTACTAGAGAGGATTCTAATTTATCTTCATTATATATAATTGTAGGTTTTAGATTTAGATACTTAATGTTTATCACTTTAAGGAAATGGCCATTTATTCTTGTTTTCTAGAGATTTTAACAGAAATATATGTTGTATTTTTTCTTAATCTTTTGATATTATCATTGCTTCTGTTGAATTTCTCTTAAGATAGTATTTAAATTTATAGTTTCCCTAATAGTAAAACAACCCAGAATTCTTAGTATAAATTTGACTTTGTCATTATGTATATTCAGTCTGATATTTGTGATATCTCCTCATATTTTATTTGACAGTTTTACCTAGATGTTTGTTAGGGCTATTTTTGCATAGATTTCTTTTTTTCTATTTTACCTCTCCCTGCTTTAAATAAAAACAAACAAAAACCCCCACTATATTTGTGTCATAGAAGGAATTTGTTAAAATCTATTTTTTCTATTTTTGCAAATATATAGTATTGGATTAAAATTTCTCTGAATATTTGATAAAATTATTGTGAATTCTATCTTGTCTTAGAATATTGGTTCATTTTCATTCCCCAGTGGAAATTTATTTGTGCCTTTTTCAATTTCATTCTCTGAAATTGGGTTACTTTCATTCTCTAGTTTTTATTCAAATTGGAATGTAGCAAAATATGTGTGTGTGTGTGTGTGTGTGTGTGTGTGTGTGTGGTGGGGGAATTCCTCCCTTTTACACTACCCTCTCTTTCCCCTAAAAAACCATTCTTGTCAAACTGCTTTAACTTTTCTGTTTCCTTTTCTTAGCACAGGTCAAAGATTAGAATGTCTGAGAATAAGCTTTTCATTGAACTTTATAGATTCCTAAGAGATCCAGAGTTTCTGAGATTGAGAGACAAGTATTGACCTCCTAGTGTGTGAGGAGTTCTTCAACACTATTATCTTTTGAGAAGAAGGAATACTTTCCTCTACTTTAGGGCCTAAAGCCACATCATGGGGAGCATGTAAATCTTACCAACTGTCCTGGATATTGCTATAACTTATTGGGATAAAAGAGGTCTGAGTTGAATGGCAAATATTTTTCTGGAAGTCCCCTAAAATGCCTTTACTTCCCTGGAGGATTCCAGGGCAATTTCAGTATATTATGTTTTGGTAATTATTCATTGGTTCTTGTGAATCCTTTGACTCTCTTGTATTTTCTTGGATAGAGGAGGTAGGGCTGGAGAAGGAAATGAAGGTTAACCAATACCTTCTTTTCATGTTGAGTTATTATGTGGGATTTGAAGAATTTGTTACTCACTTTTAGGGAAACCTAAAAACTAGCCATACCTAAGTTTTATATTGGAGGTGATCCTGGATTAATTCCAGGTGGGGGGCAAGGAGCCAAAGTGAGACTGCCAACACTCCAGGATCATCTGAATCTGATCTATGTGAGCCTAGAATCCTTGGGGTGATGAGGGAGTCAGGAGAAAATAGGGCTGGGCCACTGGTGACATACCGTATATATCTGTAGGGTCTATTTAGAATGATCAGCATCCCTTTAATATGTCTTCTATATCAAGCTTCAGAAAATAATTTGTATACATTGCAGAGGCTTTATGCTTATTCTGTTATATAACTTAGCCCTATTGTGAATTATAATTTTTCATTTGCTTACCTCATTGAATTTATTAGTATCCATTTATATCCTGGTTTATTGTATTCATAGCATTTTAAAGTAATAAAAATGCATTTAAAAGCCCATTCCATAATTCAGATTTTTTTTCCAGTAAGCCTGATTGGTCTTCTCATTATTCTGACTTGTTGAGATTTTACCATAAAAATGTCCTCAATTCATTAGTCTCCAAACATTTTCTTTGCAATGCCTATGTGTATAAGCTATTCTTAGTCATTGTACCTAGACTCCTTTGTTAGGTTGTAAAGTTATAAATGCATGTATATCTCTAGATACAGGGACTATGTTTCCTGACTTTATAGATCTGTAGTGCTAAGAAGAGTTCACAGAATAAGTACTCAATACATTTTGCTTATGTTGAAAATCCTTTCAGGTATGTTTTGTTTTGTTTTCCCAATGCGATTTTTGGAAAGAAGCTTCTTTCAGTTCTCTGAAACCAGCCATGCTCTTGTTCCTAAAGCACTAGTCAATACCTTTTCCTTTTTCAGGTTCCTTCCTCCATGCCTCAATCTTTCCTTCCACCCCCACAGCCATTCCAATTCCTGCTTCAGAGTATAATCAAGTCCAGGTATATTCCACTCCTTCATGCCCCTAAAACTTCTTTATTTTCTTTCCCTTTAAAATTATATAATAGATACCATTTAGAAAATGGTACATCTTTAAATTCTATTGCTTGTTCACAGATGAATTAAAGCTGTTTTTTTTTATTATTTTCTTCTTGTCTTTCAGTATATTTTAGAAATATAGGTATAAATACCACTCATCCACATAAAATTCATTATGGAATCACACATGATATATCTTTCAAAAATGTTCTTTTCCAAACACAAATAGCTATATGCGCACCCACCATGATGACTAATGCACAACTATTATTCAAATAAAAGGATCCTTATGTACACTGAAAAATTCATAAAGAGAAGTCCTTTGGACCACTATTTGATGATGCTTTGCCTACAGCTGAAAATATAGTGGGTACAATGGAAAAAAGCATTGATTTTGAAATGAGACTTGGTTCAAATATCAGGTCTGCTATTTGGTACATGAATGAAACTTAATGTCACTTAACCCCTTGCAAAGCCAAGCACCAGCAGCTTTCCAGAGGACTGCTGCTGTGAACAGCTTTTAAGATTCTGATTACACAGTATAGTAAGCACTCTTTTCAAAAACAAATCAGAACAAAACATTCACAGAAAATCAAGGTACAGCACTGACAATGTTACAACTTATCACAGAGAATCAAAATACAGCATTCACAACAGCTTATGACTAAAATGACCACATAGTTTTCACCATAGTGGTCACAAAGTTTTGAAGAATAATCATTTAGTAACTCAATCATTCAATCATCTCAATCATTCAATCATCCTTAAGAAGGTTTGCCTCCTTAAGGGACACAAAATACAATAGTCAAAGTTCTCTGCGCATGGGGCATACCAACTTACAAATCAATTACTATTCAGTTATCATTCACTACTCAATCATCAAAAAATACACAAGCCCTCCACCTCTAGGTCACTAGTAAATTACAATTTCTCAGTCAGTACACAGCATCTAAGTAAAGTCTTCATTCAGCTTGAGTCAGGGTGGTCCCTCAGATTCCCTGGATCCCCTTCCATGGTCCCAGATCCTACCTGGATTCACCAAACTGTCACCTGGATTCAAAGGCAGATAGCTCCCAGGTCCTTGTCTAGCTCTCCACACACTTCCTGTTCCATGCTGAAGGTCACAGGGTCCAGTCCACCTAAAACCCTTCACAATCTCTGTTCTTGGGAAGTCAAGGCTTACCAAAGACACAGACAGGTTCATACAAAGTACTAGCATCAGTCATGCTTCCTCAGTCTTCAGCAGCTCCCAGGAGAAGCTGGTAGCTCCCCAGCAGAAGCTCCAGATGGTTCCCAGAATCAAAATCACTTCACCCAGGTTCCCAAAATCAAAATCATTCTCTCCAGCCTGGAGAGCCCTTCCTCTTCAGCCTCCCCGGTAGCAGCAGCTTATACCTCCATGAAGCTTGCTCCAAGAATATCTGTGTGACCCAGCAGGGGTTTCTCCATATATACACACAGGGCATTAGCTCCCCATTTCCTGTTTCAACCCCTTCCTGTTATGTCAGCATCAGGGGTTCATACCTTTTGTTTTTTTAACAGAGGCTTGATTAATTACTAAGTACTAAGAACCTGTTACCTTTGCCAATACAAAGGGATCAAATTATATTACTATTACACCCCTTCAGGCCTCAGTTTCCTTATCTGTAAAAGAAAATAGAGGAGTAGAGTATATGACCTCTGAGGTCCTTTCCATCTCTTGACCTATGATCCTAGATATTCACGAATATTTAGTGAGAAATAAAAGACTAAATTAATAATTACTAACATTTATTTTCAAAATGTGCAAAGTATATTACATACTTTGTCACATTGATCCTTTTATCAGTCTTATGTGGAGGGTACTATACATTATTTCCTGTCTTTTATAGATGAGAAAATAGAGGCTCAAAAAAGTTAAGGAACAGCTAATTACTCTGCTAATAAGTGCCTCAGGTAGAATTTAACCAAGATTCACTTCCAGTATCCTGTCTTCTGGGGTAGTTAGGTGGCACAGTGGAACAACCCCTCAATTTGGTCTAAGAAAGACAAAAAGAATTAGATTGTATGTGTGCTTTATTCTCTCAAACTGGTGGCTGCAGGCCTTTGGGATTAGGCTGCACATAGTATAAAGCTAGGTGGGAATGGCTATGTCATGGCCCAGTCAGCTACTGCCACCATTCCTCAGTTCCAGTTTCCATTTCTCCAGGAAGTGGCCATTTCACAGACGTCGGGATATGCCCCAGGGTACAAGGAAAAAGGAAGAGCGTCAGGCTGGAAAGTCCCCAGAGTTCTGTTATGGACAGTGAGGCAGTGGAATGCTCCAGCCATGGAGTTCAGGTTTGGCCTTAAAGCACAGGTCAGGGAAAACAAGGTTAAAAGTGACAGAGCCTTATGCTACCTTAGAGTGGCAAAGGTAATTCAAGTAACCTTTGCTTTTCTGACTGGGGTCTCCCCCATTTTCACAGTCTGAAGGCAGGAAGCCTCATTGTCCTGAGTTCAAATTTGGCCTCAGATACTTACTAGCTATATTTACTTTACCCTGGTCAAGTCACTCAACTGTTTGCCTCAGTTCCTCATCTGTGAAATGAGCTGGAGGAGGAAAAGGCAAACCACCCCATTATCTCTGCCAAGAAAACTCCAAATGGTATCATGGAATTAGACATAACTGAAATGCTTGAACAGTAACAGCGATGTACTGTGTCCTATGTTAGTTACACTGTTTTTGTAAGTAGTAAAATCTTTTTTTTTTTTTTTTAAGTTTCAGCATGGTCTCATAGATTCCTAAAGCGGGTGATACTACCCCTGGAAGGGTGTTGGACTGATTCACGAGGGGTAGTAGTAGCCTTGGGTACAGTTGGGGGCAATGAGTAAAAATAAAAGTTAACCTACCCTAACGCCAGGAGCCTTTGAGTACCTTTTTTTTTTCAAAGGGGGCAGTAGGTCAAATAATTTTGGGAACCTCTGGTAGAAAGCCATTGGCTTTTGAGTCGAAGGTCCTGAATTAAAATCCCTCCTGTCCTCTACAACTTACTAGTACGATCATGACCTTCCCATAAACCAGACCTGCACAACATATGGCCTGCCAAAGGATTTCCTGTGGCCAGCAAAAAATGTAGGGTTGCTACTGCGTAAGTGCTCCTGCTTATCACCTGATCCACAACAACCATCACTCTGTTTCTACTCTAAGCTATCTGCAGCTGGAAGAAGTTCACAAGTTGTGCAGGTCTGACACAAACCATTTAACCTACCCAGGACTTAATATCTTGATCTACAATAAAGAACTGACTTGATTACCTTTATAGTCTCTCATAGCTATAAATACTATTATTAGTACCTGTTGCTTTAGCACTTACATGTAGAACTGACTGCACATAATCCTAAGAATATAGCTTCAGGGGGTACTGGACAAGAATTGTTAGGGAAACTCATAGGCGATAGAACTATTCACAAATAATGTCTATAAAGAACTTAGGTGTTAATTGGGGTGACTTGATAGCCCATGAATAAATATGGAGTAACTTGTTGAAGAAGAGATCCAAGCTAATTATTTCACAATGCATATAGCTTTTCCTAATCCAAACCCTAAACTCCTACCCTAGATGAGATTTTTCAGAATTCTAAATTTCCACAGCATTACATTTTCTTTTTCTTGTTGTTTTGGCTATTTTGTCACAGAGCGATTCCAGTTTCTTAAAGATAGATAAGTACATAATAGATAAATAGATGTATATATGTATGTGTGTTGATGCTATATCTTTTATTCTCTCCCTTCCTCATCTAGTAAATTATCCCTTATACCAAAATATATTTTTAAAATGACTGAAAAAGTCAATTCATAAAACTAATCAAAACATTACATCAACCAAGTTTGACATAGGAAATATTTCACACCTATAGACCCCAACCACTGCAAAGAAAGGAAATGGAAATGGGTTTGTATCTCTTTTTTCCTCCTTATCTCAATATTCATCTAAGTATATATTTTATTACTGTTCTTACCTTTTTCTCTTCCCACCATCCCAATAGTACTAAATTGTAAGCTTCTTGAGGGTAGAGATTATTTTATTCTTTTATGAATTCTTCCAAAATAAGGGCTTGAACGGGATCAATTAATAACTAGCTTGAATGAAAATAAAATGAGTTCAATCCTACTGTAGGAAAGACACCAAATTTCAGGTAAGATATCTTCATATCTTTATCCACAAATAGAATCAGAGACACTGGTATAGTGAATGCAGACTGTAACTCACCTCCCAAACCTCTCCATCCACCCACCTAAACACTCACATGCATAAGAGGTATTTAATGAAAAGGCTTGCTGAAAATCTGTAATGACTGATTACACCATTGTGGTAATTATGGGAGGTGTCCTAAATGACTGAGAAACAGTACTAGCCATCAGAATATACCAGAGTAGAAATCAGGGCAGCAGTATAGGCTTAAGGATTGTGCTGACTGATTAATTGACCGACTATATCTAGAAAATTCAGACTAAAGTGGGGTTTTTCCTTCACCCAGATAGATAGATAGATAGATATGGGGAGAGAAAGGTGATAAGGAAGGGGGAGGGTAAGAGGTTCTGCCAGGGACCCTGATCACTATCAGTGACCAGAAACCCTGCCATTCAGTCTGGAAAGAATTTACTAGGCTCAAGCAAACTTTGAAGCTGAGACTGTAAAGTTTATTGTTACACTACAAGCACAGCTGGCTAGGATTCTTAGGGAACCTGCAAACTTACAGAGATCACAGGCATAGTTTTAAGGTGTCAATTATGCTAACTATTAACTAACTTAACATAGTTAAGTGAGTAAGGGTGGGATCAGGGAGGAGTTAAGGAGTGGTCAGTGCTTAAAGGACCATGTACTTTTAATATCAACTGCGAAGGAGTATTGCCCACGATTCACTGGGAAATAGCCCAAGGTGGGGCTACCTGGAGGTGTGGTTTTAGGCCTGACATGTCATTAAAGCCAATCCTCGGTCACGGCCACTAAGGAGTGCCCAGTCTGCCACCCATCAATGTCAGGCTTGACAAGATAGAGGTTGGGAATCAAGGCCATCAGAGACACAGTGTGGGTATAATTGGCTAAGGAGTTACCCTATAGATAGGGTACTGAAGAATTCATGGTGCAGTTGGCCACTCTAACTAAGGGAGATAACATTTGCCTAAGCTAAAAATGTTTATAGATAGTTTTGTGAAGGATTCATAAGTACCTTATTGTTTCAAGCAGATATACACAGTTAATGAGTTGTTGCTGGGCAGAGTGCTGGTAGGGGGAAGGGGCAGAGTTAATGGTTTGAGACTGGGGTGGGGGAGTGTGATTTTAGACTGCTTTTAACAAATTTATTTTACAGACATAGATCCCAAAGCACCCCATTTACAAACTAATGTTACAGATTGATATTACAAACTGACGTTACATAGATTGATGTTACAAACATATATACATCCCAAGGACCGCATCAGATAGACAGACAGATGTGTGTGTGTGTGTATGTATTTGCATATGTATATATACCATATGCACAAACCTATATGTACACACACATAACAAGCATATACATACATATATACCCATACAGAAACATGCATATAAACACACGTATACATACACGCACACACATACATATAAACACATATACGTACATATCTATCTATCTATCTATCTATATCTGTCTGGCTCTCTATCTATCTACCTGAGTATCGAGGTGGTGTAGTGGATAGAGTGCCCAGACCCGTGGAGTCAGGAACATGAGTTAAAATCTGGTGTCAGATACTAACTCTGCCAAGAAAATCCCAAAATAGGGTCATGAAGAGTCAGACACGAATGAAAAATTTCTGAACAACAATAATAATGTCAGAATATTGGAGAGAAAAATTCATGCCTTTAATACCACTATATTAGTTTGACAAAATGTGGTAATTATCTTTTACTGGATAAGTAAATACTTCATGATTATAAAACACTTGCATTTTGAAGACTAGAAAAATTAACAGGAGAAAAATGTTTCAACAAATCAACCTTACCTTCATAATTTTTTTTGTTGTTGTTTCATTATACTTCAATTCAACATCAAACTGATATCAGAAAATTATGTAAACAAGTGGCTGTTAGTTATATTTTCAAATATTTCTTGAGAGTTTTCACTCCCTTTTAAAATATGTTTGAGGAAGGTTGCTTTGAGGATTGACATGTTCAAACCCACTCTGACTCTAATTTCATTGTCAAGTAAATTACTCATTCACTCATTTGAAAGGTTAAAGAGATGATCTCCATATTCAGGAATATTTTGAAATGCTTCAGAGGTGAAATCTAAGGAAATGACAAGGACAAATTACAAAAAGCAATGGAAAATATAGATGGGGGAGGAAGGTGATAAAAGTCTCATTTCAAAAGTTCACTGATTAGTCATTGTACACTTATCTCTTTGTAGATATACAGAGTTAGTCATTCTTCCCTATATAAATCAGTCATTTTATATGTCCTTGTACACAAAAGCATATGAGCAGTTAAAGAAATCAATTCTTTCCCAATATTTTGAACAACCAGTCATTCCAAAAATTTGGTAGTGTATGTTGTTGTTCAGTTGATGCAGGGGTTTGGGAGGGGTTAGGGAGTTCAGGGAATCCAGGAACCCCAATAATCAGAGTCCTTGGAAAGCAGTCTGGAATTATTACATGGACTCAAGCATTCTTTAAGTAAAGGTGGCAAAGATTTATTGTTACACTATACAGGGGGCAAGAGCTCTTAGGCAATCTGCAACCTTAGAGGGCTACATTTAAAGTTTTTGTAAAATATTCTATTCTATAGTAAAACCTGTGCCACTTATGCTAACTAGGTGAGTCAGGATGGGATTAGGGAGTGGTTATAAGGAGTGGCCAGTTCTTAAAGGGACATGCACTTTTTATATCTAATGTGCAGGTGTATTGACCAGAATTCACTGGGAAATAGCCAGAGGCGGGGGCTGTATGGAGGGATGATTTTAGGCTTGACATGTCACTAAGTCAGCTAGCCTTCAGGGCTGACCAAGCTGTCACCCATCAATGTCATGTTTAACTAAATGGAAGTTTAGGATATCCCAAGCCTAACACATATGTAAGGAGGGATTCAAGATGTATATAATAAGCTAGAGAGTATACAGATGACTGAGTCTAGGATACAAATGATAGGTATGACCCAGTACACTGCTGCATCAGCCATTACACAGCTGGGTCAAACTACTAAATTCTATAGATGCAGCTGGCTACTGTATCAGGAAGAGAGATAAGTATTTTCCTAGGGCATGCTGCCCTTGAGCTAGAGAGAAAGTGCCTGAGATAGTGTTTTGAGGCTAGGGAGATTTGAGGCTAGGGAGAAATGAGATTTTGGAGCTGGATGTGATTTTACAAACTGGGGTTCAAGCACAGGCACATAAGCACCCGATCATAGTCATGTTTGACTCTCTGTGACCCCATTTGGGATTTGTTTTCATCAAAATAATGTCCTGGTTTGTTATTTCCTCCTATGGCTCATTTGACAGATGGGGAAATTGAGATAGAGAGAGTTAAATGACAGTCCAAGGGTCACACAAACAGATATGAATTTAGGATGATGAATCTTCCAGACTCCAGATCCAGAACTCTATCTTCTGCCACACCTAGATGCCTTTGGTAGAGTTAGTTAAGCTTTAATGACTCAAAACTGAAGCAAGACTTTTGAAATAATATTTCCCAACCATCCCCACTCTATTTCCTCCACCGAGGCCTTATGAAGGCTAGGGGACATAGATGTATCAGTTAATCAACATTTTTTAAGCACCTGTTATGATCTGGCTATTATATATATCTTTTTGTTTTTTTAGGTATCATCCCTTCATATTCAACTCATCCTGTGCCCTCTATGTATACATTTACACACATGCATACACACATAAATATAACACATACATCCTCTTATACCTACATATATATGTATGTATACATACACACAATACATATATGTGTGTGTGTATTCGCTCCAACTATTCTCATACTAAGAAAATTTTTATGAATTACTATTTTCAACTTTAATAAGTTACTTATAATTTCCTTTTCCTGCTTACCTTTTATGCTTCTTGTATTTGAAAGTGAAAATTCCTGTTCAGCTTTTTTTTTTCATCAAGAATATTTGAAAGTCCTCTATTTCATTAAATATGCATATTTTCCCCTGAAGCATTACACTCAATTTTGCTGGGTAGGTGATTCTTGGTTTTAATCCAAACTCCTTTGACCTCTGGAATATGATATCCCAAGCCCTTTGATTCTTTAAAGTAGAAGCTGCTATATCTTGTGTTATCCTAATTGTGTATCCACAATACTCAAATTGTTTCTTCCTGACTGCTTGTAATATTTTCTCCTTGACCCAGGAATTTTGGAATTTGGCTATAATATTACTGGGAGTTTTCTTTTAGAGATATTTTTTTCAAGAGGTAATTGGTGAATTCTTTCGATTTCTATTTTGCCATCTGGTTCTAGAATATCGGGTCAATTTTCCAGGAGAATTTCTATAAGGATGATATTTAAGCTCTTTTTGGATCATGGCTTTTAGGTAGTCCAACAATTTTAAAATTATCTTTCTTGCATCTATTTTCCAGGTCAGTGGTATTCCAAAGAGATATTTCACATTGCCTTCTATTTTTTTCATTTTTTATCAGTTTTATAGTATCTTGATTTCTCATAAAGTCATTAGCTTCCATGTACTCCAATCTAATTTTGAAGGAATTATTCTCTTCAGTGAGTTTTTAAAATTCCTTTTCCATCTGGCCAATTCAGCTTTTAAATGCATTCTTCTCTTCATTGACTTTTTGGGCCTTTTTTGCCATTTGAATAAGTCTATATTTTAAGGTGCTATTTACTTCAATATTTTAGGGTCTCCTTTGGCAGGCTGTTGACTCACTTTTCATGATTTTCTAGCATCATTCTCATTTCCTTTCTAAGTTTTTCCTCTACTTCTCTTATTTGATTTTCAAAATCTTCCTTGAGCTCCTCCATGACCTGCAACCAGTTTATATTTTTCTTTGGGTCTTTTGATGCAGGAGTTTTGACCTTGTTGTCTTCTGGCTCTATGTTTTCATCCTCTTTTTCACCAAAAAAAAAAAATTCTATAGTTTGATTTTGCTTTCTCTGTTTGATCATTTTCCCACCCAATTCCTTGATTTTAAGAGGTCTTTGCCATGGTAGGACTCTGCTTCCAGAGTGGAGAATACTGTGTCCCAAATTTCTGGGGTATTGTGCAGCTTTTGTCAGAGCTGTTCTCAGAGCTATGAGGAGGATGCCCTCAGTACAGCTGCTGCAAGCTGTAGCATGCTAGCATTCCTCACCCCAGGACCACTACCCAAGACTGTGACCCAGATCCAAGCAGGTTAAAGCAAGAACAATTACCGTTTGAATGGTTCCTTGTTCCCCCTACAATCTGTAGGCCAGGAGCTCCAGAGGCAACTCCATGGCATCAGCTATATTGGCTGTGCCTCCAACTCTGCAGCCCTAGGGGCAGGGGCCAGACCATATTCTTCCCTCACTCAGTTCCAACAGAGTTCCCTACTGACCTTTTATTTACTCTTTAGCCTTTATGGGTTGAGAAATCTGGAAACCACCACAATTGCAGGTGATTCACTCTCCTGAAGTGGGCCTTGGTTTTGGCTGCCCCAATTCTCCTAGCCTGGTGTGATAGACCCTTTTTATTGGCCTGTCAGGCTGCCTTCAGTTGGAGATTTGGTTCTCTCTGTAACTTTGTGGGTTCTGTAGCCCTAAAATTTGTTTAGAGTCATTTTTACAGGTAGTGGAAGTGGTTGGAGAAAGAGCTCAAATATTTCCTGCTTTTACTCTGCCATCTTGGCTCTGCCCCCCAACCTCTCCTCTTTCAATAAAAATAAATGGAGGCAATCCATCTGTGATCTCTCTCTTCTCCCCAGTTCTACATTTCAAATTACATCTACATAATCTCCCATTGTTTCCTTTTCCCCCTGCTCTAATCTCAAAAGAAGGCAACCTTTCTACTTAAAAATGTCATCCCCTGTGTTTGTGTCTTTTATCACATTTTCTCTGAAAAACCTATCCTTCAATTGTCTTCTCACTTTCTCTAATTTTCAATTTCCTTATCTACAGGCTCCTTTTTGTTTAAACCAGACTGAGTCATCATTCTAAAAAATAAAATGAACAAACAAAAAGCCCAATAACAATACCTTCCTCATTTCCTCTCAGTCTTTCCTCAACCACTTGTTATGTTAATTTGGACTTAACCATCAATCAAAACCTTTGTCTTCCAAGTTATCAATGCCTTTTTAGGAAGTTTCTAGTCCTCACCCTTGTTGACCTTTCTGTGGAATTTGATACTGTTGTCCACCCCTTCCTCCTATTCTCTCCTCAAAGAATTTTAGTATCTGTGCTCTCTTCTCTCTCTGGCTTCTCCTTCTCAGTCTCTTTGATGGAACAGGATCACAATCATGAATCATCTACATGCAGATGCCTCCCAAGTAAATAAATACTCAACTCTAATGTCTATGATAACTCCCATGTCTCATCACAAACTGGTTTTTGATAAACATCTCAAACAACGCACCCAAAATATAACAACTTTTTCCTTCAAACTGAACATTCTTCTAAGTTCCCATATTTTTGCTTCAGACAGCATCTTCTACTTAAATCATTCAGATTCACAACTCTGGAGATATCTTTGATTCTTCCTTCTCCCCTTTCCCCATATTCAGTCAGTTGACAAGTCTTGATCACTCTACCTCTACACCCTATCTCACATCAATTCCCTTTCCTCAATTCACACAAATATGATTTATCTCCTTTGGCCTGCACCATTGTAATAGTTTCCTAATCAGCCTAAATTCTTCTCAATATTGTGGAATGAATGATGTAAACTAAAAAATTAAAAAGAGAGAAAAATTATAAAAAAAAATTCTTTTCAATCCAGCCTTCATATAAATTCCAGTATTATGTTCTTAAAAAGTTGCCCATGTTATTCTTGTGGTCCATGAATGTCCTAGGTTTGAATAGTGGAGGAATTAGTGGAATGAGAGCCTCAAAGTCGTAACAAAAAGAACTTTTATTTAAAGTGATAGAAAAAGAATGATTAAATTATGGAGCTCATTCTTTAAGCAGTTGGAAGAAGCCTGAGTAAAGAAACTCTAAAAAATGGCTATAAGAACAATATCAGTTACTTAATCCAGATAGAGACTTCAGCAAGGCAACTACAGTAGACCCTTTTATTCAGATTGCCCTCAGGCATGCAACCTATACAGCAATGTAGGTCTCTAGTCAGTTGTTACAAATGATGGAGGACCATTGATTATTATCTCGTGGAACGAGTGCCCTGTGGAAGTACTGCTGTCTGAGTTCAAAGTGTGATCCTTCTTGTAGCTCAATCTGGGAGAGACCTTTTGTCCACTCTGCCTTTATGTATATAATTTTCCAAAATTTCTTTACCTCTCCCAATTCTCATACTAAAATAAACAAATAAAATAATACTAAAAAATAAAAGTTTAATGAAAATAAAATCAAGGGGCCTGGAGGATAAAGATAGAAATCCCTCTGTTTGGCATTAAACTCTCACACAAACTTTCTCCAGTTTATCTTTTCTGAATTTTTACACATTATTTTCTTTTAAGCATTCCATATTCTTGTTGTACTTACCTATTTGTTCTTTTCCATAATATTACATTTTCTGCCTTCATATTTTTATACAGGTCAGACCCTTTGCTTGGAATGTAAACTTTTGCTCCCCAACTTAAACTCTTGGAAGTGATGAGGGGCCAGAAATGTTCAGGGAAAAAAACATCCAGGAATATAGGGATACTGAGACCAGAACTTCCAGGGCAAGTCCACCTGGATTGAATTCCTGGACTCACAAATTCTTTAAGTCAAGGTGGCAAAAGTTTATTGTTATGCTATAGAGCAGGCAAGAGTTATTAGGGCACCTGCAAACTTAGAGGGGTATAGATAAAGTTTATATAGGATAAACTATGGTGAAAAGTTGTGCCAAATATGTTGACTAGGTGATTCTGGGCAGGATTAGGGAGTGGTTAAAGAGTGGTCAGTACTCACTTTTAATATCTACTGAGCAGGTATTTTACCCAGAGTTCACTGGGAAATAGCCTGGGGGGGCAGTCTACAGTGAGATGTAGTTTTAGGCCTGAAAAGACACTAAGCCAACCAACAGTCAGGGCTGACTGAGAAATACCCAGGCTTCCCCTAACAATGTCTTCTTAGACAAGAAACTTAAGGAAGAATATATATGGCAAAATCTAAGATACATATGATATGTTGGTGAACAGTAAATATGTTTTTTTCTAATGCTTTATTAACTTCTGGTTTACATCATTCATTTTTGCCAGATTTTGAGTTACAATTTTTTCCCCATTTTTATCCTACCCACCACCCCAGAATAGCAGTCCCACAAGATATCCCCTCATCCAATATGCTCTCTCCCATATCTTCTCCCTACCCCCTTTTGACTTTTCCATTAGGGCAAGGTGAATCTCTGTGCCCCAATACCTACAATCTTATCTCACAATTGCATGCAAAATACTGTTAATAATAGTATTTATATACATTTGAAACATTTAATTTTAAAACTTCAAATTTCAGATCCATTCCCTTCATCGCTTGTCACCCACTCACTCTGGGAAAATAAGCAATTCAGTATATGTTGTACATGTATAGCTATGCAAAACAATGCCATAGTAGATATATTGTAAAAAACGGACTGTATTTCCCTCCCACCAATCCCACCCCCCACCTGGTACATTCCCTACATTAATGCTGTCGCTTTTAAAAAATGGGTGCCTCCAAACTCCCCTCCCCCCAGCATGCAATCCCCTCCATCATTTCCCCTCTCATAACCCTCCCCCTACTCTCCTGCAGGGTGAGATATCCCATTTAGTATGTTATTCTCTACCTACACCAAATTCAATGAGAATATGGTGTTTCCTTTTTGCCTTCCTGTTCTTCCCCTCCCCTGCAACTACTTCCCCTTGTCTCTTCTCCATGAGATAGTTTACCCTGCCCTGTCTCTCCCCATGTCTCTTACCACATTCCTCTCTCTCCTCTTAAATTCACCCTTTAAGTATCATCCCTTTCCACCAAATTGGACCTGTGCCCTCTATCCATATACACCTGTAAACATATATACACACATTCACACATGTATTCATATGCCCATAAACACTCCTTCAAATATTTTCATACTGAGAAAGGTTTCATCAGTCACAGTTACCATTTTTCCATGTAGGAATGTAAGTAGTTCAACTTTGATAAGTTCCTTTTGATTTCTTTTCCCTGTTTACCTTCTCAAGTATCTCTTGCTTCTTCTCTCTGAATGTCAAATTTTCTATTCAACTCTGGTTAATCCTCAAGAATGCTTGAAAGTGGGGGCAGAGCCAAGATGGCAGAAAGGAAGCAGTAACCTCGATGAGCTCCTTGGTCACTAAGTCTCAAAGGGTGAATCTGAGGGGATTCTGGATTGCTGGAGCCCACTGGAAGACAGAGAGACTGGCAGAGTCCAGCCCAGGAGATTGCCCAGTGTGTCCGGACAGGTCGAGCGAAGAGTGTGTGGGGTCTGCACAGCTCAGACCTAAGAGCAGACAAGCAGACTACACCAGAGAGAGAAAAAGCCCCAGCCTGCAGACTTACCAAGGACTAATCGCAGTCATCTCGAAGAGGAGAAGGATCATTGGAGCCAGGTAGGAGAGTCGGGGCCCCAGTGGAGAGAGTAGCATTTGGCCCCCAACCTGGAACTTTAGAAACTGCCTGCCTGTATAATATAGGGGCTGGAATGGCAAAGTAAATTCTAGCTGCTCTGATCCTCCCATCCCTCCTTCATGAAGCAGAAAACCCAAAGATAAGTCTCCCACCCAGATTGAAATCCCATGTTAATGGAAATAGCCTCAGGCTTGAGAGTCTCCAAGAAGGGGTGTAACTGAGACAGCCAGGAGTCTGAAAAGAAGAGAGGGAGGGGTCGAAAAAAGCCTCACCTCACCCCACCAACAAAAGCCTACTTATAGCCCAGGGGTATAGAGGCAGAAATCTGAAGTGGTCAGACTCCACCCCCACCTACACATCTACATTCCTCCCTGATTTCCAGGATTTAGCCATAAACTAGCCACCCAGAGGTATTCAAAGTCAAGGATCAGGCCCTAAACTCATAGACTGAGAAACTAAGAAACAGGAAGTCACAATGGGAAGGAAGGAAGGAAGCTGAAAAGGAGAAGGGGAAGGCAAGGAAGTCTATTCGAGCCTACTATGTAGGGGAAGAACAACTAAATAAACAGGAGAATATAGACTCTCTACCCACACCTGAGACCACAGAAGGAAACATGATCTGGTATCAAGCCCAAATAGCATTCTTGGAGGAGCTTAAGAAAATTTTTAAAGACCAAATCAGGGAAGCAGTGACCAACTTGGAAAAAAGACTCAGTGAAGAAAACAAATCCTTAAAAAGTAAAATTAGGGAAGTAATTGGAGAAAATACCTCCCTAAAAAATAAACTTCAAAAACTAACTGAAGACCATAATTCGCTAAAAATTAGATACAATCAAACTGAAACTCAGAACTCTATGATGCATCAGGAGTCAATAAAAAAAAAAAAAACAATTTAAAAGTTGGAAGAAAATGTAAAATATCTCACTGGAAAAATAACTGACCTAGAAAACAGACCCAGCAGAGACAACTTAAGAATTATTGGTCTACCAGAAAGCCACAATGAAAAAAGCAGTCTAGACAACATCCTCCAAGAGATTGTCAAATAAAACTGTCCTGAGGTCCTGGAATCAGAAGATAACATAGCTATTGATAGAATTCAGCAGACTCCTCCTGAAAGAGATCCCAAACTGAAAACTCCAAGAAATACAGTAGCCAAATTCCAGAATTACAAGATTAAAGAAAAAATTCTACAAGCAGCCAAAAAGAAACAATTCAAATATTGAGGAACTACAGTTAGGTCACACAAGACCTAGCAGCTTCTACATTAAAAGAGAGGAGGGACTAGAATTTGATATTTCATAGGGCAAGAGAGCTAGGACTACAACCAAAAATTAACTACCCGGCAAAACTGAGCATAATCTTTCAGGCAAGGAGATGGACGTTTAATGAAATAAGAGACTTCCAGTCTATCCTGATGACAAAGCCAGAGCACAATGGAAAATTTGATCTCCAATTACAAGACTCCAGAAAGATATAAAAAGGTAAACAAGGGAAACACAGACTCACACATGCATAAGTGCACACACCCACACCCACAAACACATGCTCATTACTTGGGATGCAACAAGAATAAAATGTTCAAATCCCTATATGTGGAGCTAATAACTGTCAATATTCGAAATCTTTATGATTATCATGACCTTCTAAAGGGTTATACTCAGATAGAGGGTGTGGGTATGAATGCACTAACATGAAGTCAAAAAAAAAAAAAAGACTATTAATGGGATCAAAGAGACTGGAATGGGAAAAACGAAAGGATGAGCTAGGGAAAGGTAAAATATGCCATCTGAAGAGGCATCAAAACACACTATAGAAGAGGGGAAAGAAAGAGGGAGAAGAACATCATTTAAACACTATTCTCACTGGTTCTGGTCCAAAGAGGGATCAAATTAATCAGTGATGTTTAAGACTCTAATGTGAATAGACACATAAATTCATTAAATAGAGGAAAAGGAGGGAGGGAGAAGAGAACTGTTTGAAATTTACTCTCATTGGTTTGGAATCAAATAGAGAGTAATTTACTCTGATAAGTATAAAAATTTATTGTGTCTTATAGATAGTGGAAGTGTCTAAGGGGGGGGGTGAAAAGGAGGAGACTAAAGAGGGGATTAGAAGGGAGGGAAATAATAGTAAGGGGAGAGGGTAGGTTAAGAAGGCGGGGGGGGGGGTCACTGTGTGGGAGCACTGAGGGAGGGGGCGGTCAAAGTGAATTACCTAAATAATCCCATCTCATAAAAAGAAATCAAACAAGCCATCAATGAACTCCCTAGGAAAAAATCTCCAAGGCCAGATTGGTTCACTAGTGAATTCTGTCAAACATTTAAAGAACAATTGATTCCAATACTCTACAAACTATTTGGGAAAATTAGTAAAGAAGGAGTCCTACCAAATTCTTTCTATGACACAAATATGGTACTGTTTCCTAAATCAGGAAGAGATAAGACAGAGAAAGAAAATTATAGACCAATTTCCCTCATGAATTTAGATGCAAAAATTTTAAATAAAATATTAGCCAAAAGACTCCAACAACTTATCACAAAAATAATACACTCTTATCAGGTAGGATTCATTCCAGGAATGCAAGGATGGTTAATATTAGGAAAACCATCAGTATAATTGAGCATATCAACAATAAAACTAGCAGAAACCACATGATCATCTCAATAGATGCAGAAAAGGCTTTTGACAAAGTACAACATCCACTCCTATTAAAAACCCTAGAAAGTATATGAATAAATGGAGCCTTCCTTAAAATAGTTGATACCATCAATTTAAAACCATCAGAAAGTATTTTATGCAATGGGGATAAACTACAAGCATTTCCAATAAGATCAGGAGTGAAACAAGGGTGTCCACTATCATCCCTCTTATTCAATCTGGTACTAGAAACACTAGCAGTAGCAATTAGAGAAGAAAAAACAATCAAAGGAATCAAATTGGACAAAGAAGTGACCAAGCTATCACTCTTCACAGTTAATATGATGATATACTTAGAGAACCCTAGAGAATCAAGTAAAAAACCACTTGAGACAATAAATAAATTTGGCAAAGTTGCAGGATATAAAATAAACCCACATAAATCCTCAGAATTACTGTACATCTCTAGTGAAACTCAACAACAAGAGATAGAAAGAGAAATCCCATTTAAAGTCACTGTAGACATTATAAAATATTTGGGAATCGACCTGCCATAACAAACCCAGAATCTATATGATCACAACTACAAAACACTTCTCACACAAATAAAATGAGATCTAAATAGTTGGAAAAATATCGATTGCTCATGGCTGGGTCGAGCTAATATAACAAAAATGACAATTTTATCCAAACTAAACTAAATATTTAGTGCCATTCCAATCAATTTACCAAAAAAACTACTTTTTAGAGTTAGACAAAATAATGACAAAATTTATTTGGAAAAACAAATGGTCTAGAATATCAAGGGAATTAATGAAAAGAAATGCTAGGGAAGGTGGACTAGCTATGCCAGATTTTAATCTGTATTACACAGCAGCAGTCATCAAAACTGCTTGGTACTGGCAGAGGAGTAGAGTAGTGGATCAATGGAATAGATTGTGCACAGGATGCCCAGCAGTTAATGAATAAATTTACAGAGAATTGAGTCACATCTATATGAATACAAGACATTCCCCAATTGATAAATGGTCAAAGGATATGAACAGGCAGTTTTCAGAGAAAGAAATTAAAAATATCTATAAGCATATGAAGAAATGCTCTAAATCACTATTAATTAGAGAAATGCAAATCAAAACAACTCTGAGATACCACATCCCTCCAGTCAGATTGGCTAAGATGACAAAACAAGAAAGTGACAAATGCTGGAGAGGATGTGGACAAATTGGAAGACTAATACATTGCTGGTGGAGTTGAGAACTTATCCAACCATTCTGGAGAACAATCTGGAATTAAGCCCAAAGGATTATAAATAATTTCATACCCTTTGACTCAGCCATACCACTTCTAGGGTTATATCCCAAAGAGATCATAGAAGTGGGAGGAAGACCCATATGTACAAAAATATTTTTAGCAGCCCTATTTGTGGTTGCAAAGAATTGGAAACTAAAGGGTTGCCCATCAATTGGGGAATGGCTAAACAAGTTGTAGTATATGAATGTAATGGAATATTATTGTGCAATAAGAAACGAGGAGGTAATGGATTTCACAATTACCTGGAGAGACTTCTGCAAACTGATGCTGAGCCAGAAGAGTAGAATCAGAAGAAATCTGTATACACTCACAGACATACCATATCTTTGATGACCAACTATGACAGACTGGACTCTTTTCAGCAATGCAGTAATATAAGTCAATCCCAAAAGACTCAAGAAAGTGAGAAAAGCGTCATCCAGAGATATAACTAGAAAGAACTGAGCCTGAATCCTAATGGAAGCAAACTAAATGATCTTTTTCTTTTCACTGTTTGCTTTTATTTCTTCCTTACCATCTTTCATCCCACCTAGTACAATATGCCTTTGTAATTGGAATAATGTCTAATATGAATGCATTTGCAGATCTTATACTGGACTATATGCTGTCATAGGGGGAGGGGGGAGAGAAGAAAAGGAAATTTGAAAATCAAGGAACTATGGAATTGAATCTTGTTAACTAAAACTAAACTAATAAATTAATTTTAAAAAAAAGAATGATTGAAAGTCCTCTATTCCACTGAATGACCATATTTTCCCCGGAAACAAAATATTCAGTTTTGCTGGATAGGTGATTCCTGGTTTTAATCCCAGGTCCTTTGCCCTGCAGAATATCATATTCAGTGAGTAGAAACAGCTCATCCAAGCCACTCTGACCCCAGATTCCTCCCAAACTATGTAAAAGGTGACTCTGAACAACTTCTGGAGCCCCAGAACCCACGGAATGACACAGAGAAGCTAACCTCCCACTGAGGACAGCCCAGCAGCCCTGCAGGAAGGACCAGCGCAGCACTCTGGGAGCCAGCAGCATGCAGCACACAGAGCCTAGGAGGCGGAGTCGAGCAGAGCCCAGGTCCACATGAGCCGAGGTTTTAGCCCCAGGGCGGCAGGGCGAGCTGCCAGCTGGAGAGATCCCAGAACACCAGCAGCTGTGGCGACTCCAGAATTATCAACATAGACATGCCTAGGACAAAGTAAGAGGTTAGTGTCCTATGGACTTTGGGACCAGTATTTGGGGAATGCGTCGGCTTCCTCCCCTGGGGGCTAGGAGACATGCCATTTTGTAGTTTTCAGAGGCAGCTCCAGCTCCTGGTCTGCAAACTGTATGGAGATCCATCGATCAGTCTTGGGGGGTAATCGCTCTTGCTTTAACCTCCCTGGATCTGTATTGTGATCTTGGGTGGAAGTTTTGGGTGGGTTTACAGCTTGCCAGAAATATATATATATATATATATATATATATGTATATATATGTATATATATACATATATGTATACATATATATATATACATATATATATACATATATATATATGTATATATATACTATTATTAATACTCTTTTGCTTATAATTGGGAGATAAGATGTGCAGGCATTGGGACACAAAGATTCACCTTCCTCTAATGGAAAAGTCGAAGGGGGTATGTGAGAAGGTATGGGAGAGAGTAGATTGGAGGAAGCGATATCTTGTGGGACTGCTATTCTGGGAGGTTGGGTTAGGGGAATAATGGGGGGAAAATTATTGTAACTCAGAATCTGGTGGAAATGAATGATGTAAAACAGAAGTTAATAAAGCATTTGTTTAAAAAAAAACTAAACTAAAAAAAAAGAATATCATATTCCATGCTCCTACTTTCATTTGGGGCTTTTAGAGTAGAATTTCTGACCTCACTGTCCTCCTCCTGTTCCATGCTTCGATCTTCTTTCCCCCCAAAATAGGAGTCTAATTTTGAATTTTTCTGTTTATTTTGTTTCCTTTACCTAGGCATGTTGCCAATTAATTACTTGTCTTTTGGTCTTGTTGCCTCAGTAGGACTCTGCCACCAGACAGGGGAGTCCCAAACATTGGGTTCTTCTCAACTGCCAGAGGTATTAGTTGGATGCCCTCCCCAAAGCCTCCACACACTCCGGTGAGCTGGACACACACCCCAAGACCTCCACCACAGTTGGCAATCCAGATCCAAGTAAAGAAAGAGCGATTACCCTCCAGACTGATTGCCGGATCCCCCTACAGTTCACAGGCCACAAGCTGAAGCTGTAACTGAAGCTGCAAAATGGTGGCTGTGCCACAGCTCCTCAGCTGGTTCTCACCCCCAGGGGAAGAAGCTGACACATTCCCAAATACTGGTCCTAAAGTCCATAGGGCACTAACATCTCACTTTGTCCTTGGCACATATGTGTTGATAATTCTGGAATCGCCACAGCTGCTGGTGTTCTAGGGTCTCTCCAGCTGGCTGCTGTTCTGGCTGCTCCATGGCTAAAACCTCTGACTCATGTGGTCCTGGGTTCAGCTCCCAGATTGCTGCACTGTTGGTTCCCAGAGCGCTGTGCTGGCTCCTCCCTGACAGGCTGCTGGGCTGTCTTCAGCTGTAGGTTAGCTTCTATGCATTGTTCTGTGTGTGCTGGGGCTCCAGAGGTTGTTCAGAGTCTGAATTTTACATAATTTTGAAGTGATGTGGTCTACAGCGCTGTGGAAGTGCTGTTTCTACTCCACCATCTTGGCTCTGCACCTCTCTAAATATCTTTTTTTTTTTTGGAGGGGGGAACAAGGGGGAAGGCTTGCCCAAGGCCACACAGCAAGTAAGTGTGTCAAGTGTCTGAGTCCGGAATTTGAACTCAGGTTTGCTGACTTAAGACCAATACTCAATTCACTGTGCCACCTAGCTGCCCAAGTAAATATCTTTATGACCCAGTACACAACCAGTTCAGCCAGTATACAGCTGGTTCAAACTAATAAGTTGTATAGGTACAGATAGCTACTGTATCAAGAAGAGAGATAAGTGTTCTGCTAGGTAAGGTATGCTGTCCTCAGGCTGGAGAGAAACTGCCTGAGACAATGTTTTGAGACTAGGGAGATAATGTGATTTTGGAACTGGATGTGATTTCAAAACTGGGTTTCAAACACAGCTACCCAAGCACCCCACCAGAATCACTAGCTTCCTTTAAAACTTCCCTTATGTACTACTTTCTACAGGAAAAAAAAAAACAACAACAACAACAAAAAAAAAACTCTTCTTACTCTCTATCCCTACCACTGCCTTTCTGCCAGGAGATGACTTTGTATCGATTTTGTGTAGATTAAGCCGGTACTTTTCTGTATAAATCTTATTTTTTATCTATTAGAATATAGCCAGCTCCTTGATAAGGACTATGTTGTTTTTGTCTTTGTATTCTCAACACCTACCACAGTACATGACCCATAGTGGATGCTTAATAAATGCTCAAAGAATTGAATTGGATACAAGATTTATAGCATATAGATCAGGACAATCTGTCACTAAAATCAATAAATTTATATATATATATATATATATATATATATATATATATATATATATATATATAGGTTTCAGGGGAAAATTGAACTGGATGCTGATAGATACAGTTCTACTGGGATCAGTCTAGTCAATTTCTTTCTAATATAGCAGTTATTCCCTGGGCATGAATGAGGGGCTCATATTAACTCTTCCTAGGCTACTAAAGAGCATCTTGTCCTCCTAGTAATAATGGTCATATATATTACCTTAACTTTTACTAAACATAACAAATTCAATCCAAGTTAGTACTTTATGCTCACAGAGGAAATTTCTGATTAAATCATTTTCATGGTCCTTACATTAGAGGAAAAGAGTGACTTTTAATTTTCAATTTCTTTTTTGGGGGAAAGAGGCATTTTTTAATCCTTGAAATGCAGATATCCTAAGAGGCAATACCTTTAAAAACTAGGAAGGAATACTTCAAAACAGATATTAAAAATGAATATTGCAAAGTAATTAAAGAAAATAATACAGCATGATATAAGATCAATACACTATTGGGATCAGAGTTGGATCTGTATCAGTATCAGTAACAATATGGCTCATACCTTTTTACATCATATTTTCCTTATTGATTTGAAAATGCAGCCTGGTGTTTAGTAGGGGGTAGGAGATTGCTTCTGCCTCTAGAGTGAAATTAAAGCCTGAGAGTATGCATGACCACAGAAGCTACTGTGAGTTGTTCTGGAGAGCAATTCTACATTATGTTCTCTATGCCAATATTTAAAAATAGACACCAGAGAGTTTTCATTCTCTAATATTTCATCTAGGAACATAGCTCTTTACCTCAAGTTGTTCTCTTGATAGAAAAGGAAATGTGGATATACTGTCAATTTCCTTTTATATATCAATTCTCTCTTCTTGGCCTGTGTTGCACACATTGGGCTACGTAAAAAATGGCAAAATGAGACTTCCTTATCATCAGAGACATTTTTAAAAAATACTTTTCTTTTCTTTTCTTTTCTTTTCTTTTCTTTTCTTTTCTTTTCTTTTCTTTTCTTTTCTTTTCTTTTCTTTTCTTTTCCTTTCTTTTCTTTTCTTTTCTTTTCTTTTCTTTTCTTTTCTTTTCTTTTCTTTTCTCTTCTCTCTGTGTCTCTCTGTCTCTCTGTCTCTCTCTCTATCTCTCTGTCTCTCTGTCTGTCTCTGTCTCTCTGTCTCTCTCTGTCTCTCTGTCTCTCTCTCTGTCTCTGTCTCTGTCTCTGTCTCTGTCTCTGTCTCTCTCTCTCTCTCTCTCTCTCTCTCTCTCTCTCTCTCTCTGTCTCTTTTTCTCTTTCTCTTTTTGACAGGGTCTCCCAGTCTTACCCAGGATGGGAACAATCACTCATGAAACTGACTCCAATGCTGATCAGAAAGGAAACTTTGACTTTCTGTTTCCAGTGAGGTTAGTTCAGTCCTCTTTAGCAGTCCTGGGGCTCCCAGCCCCTGGGAACTCACCATATTTGTGGCAGACATAATATGGCCACTTGATCAACTTTAACCATACTGTAGGTCAGAATTCCTGAACTCAGGTGATTCACCATTCCAAGTTTCCTCTGTAGCAAGACCTATAGACATGCACTACCATTGTGAACCATTTCATAGTGTTCTTATGGGAGTTGCTGTTGTCAGATTAAATACCCTCATTATGCAGATGATGAAGTTGAGATTTTATGAGGAAATATGATTTGCTCATTATTATTCAATTTAGTGGTAGTTAGCATGAAAACTAAATCTTTTTATACCCAACCCTGGGCTCTTCCTCCTATAAAATACTGCCAAAAATACTTTTTTTTTCATTGTTAAGGAACAAAAACTTCTGTGTATTAGAATCATTCAGAAAAAGATTGATTTTGTAAATTATTATTAAGAAATAGATTTTGTACCAAGGTATAAAATTATTGCAAGGAACATTAGAGGGTCAAAAACTTAAACAGACTTTCAAAATAGAGCCATAGCTAGAGTGTGGATATGGGCGTTTTGTACCAAGATATTGACATAGGGAGAGAGGTTTCTTCCTTATTGTGGGATTACTCTGGCTGGCCAATCTATTGCTACATGGGGCATCACTGTGAGTTTCACCCATCTCTTAGAGCCCGTAGTTTCCTCACCATCTAGTCTCAGACATTCAGGTGTTAGGTGACAGGGAAACCTATATAAGGGCTAATAAAATGTTCTCTGAACAATAGGATGGCCCCTCTCCTGGTGTGACAGTACCCTGTATAGGAAAAATTCCTTCTGAGCCAATACTCCCTAAAATTTCCATACACAAAAACAATAAAATAAATGATTTTACCCTTGATGTTAGAATGAACAGATATGCTTCCACTTTGAAATAACCAAATTCCAACCTTTATTTTATAAATGCAATGACTAAAGTCAATACAGATACAGTGACTTGAATAAAATCCCACAGGCTGTAAATAGCAGAGTCAGGAATCAAACTAAGACTTTCTGACTACAAATCTAGTGCTCTTGTCATTATACCACATGGCTGTAGTTAAACACTGATTGCTACTTTTTTTTTTTACATAATCTCCTTACAGATTAAAATTTTAGTCATAAAGACTTCAAATTATAACCATATGGAAATGCCAAATACACATTTCACACAAGAGCAAAATACAAAAATTATTTACTACTCATAAAACTAGGTTTAATTTTTTTTTCTTAGCTTTTTCTGGACCTGGGTAACTTATGAGAATTGTAATGTGATATTGAACTTATTTATGAGGAGGTCAATGAATCCTTGGTTAGTAATGACAGAAAGTCATTACTGATTGCTGGCATTACCATGCAGTAACATCTCAAGAGACTTTGGTCAAAGAACATAAGTATATTAACATATATGTTAATATGGAGATTAACCATGGGATCTGCTGAAGGGCAATTTTTTTAAGATATGGCTTTTTAATAGCTTATATTGATTAAGTTTATATATTCTGAACATAGGCATATATTGATTAAACTAATCAAACTCATTAATGGGGGTATTCCATCCAATAACACAGATGCCTTCCCATTCATTTATACTCTTTTTAATGACCATTTACAAATTCAACACAAATGGCTCCCTGACATTCTAGCTATATGCCTTGTTTTCCTTTGACATGAGTATGTCAGTGGTTCCTATGGATTTTTCTTCACTTAAATTTCCCTCTCACCACATATCTCACCATCTCATCTTCTTTTTTTAACTTGTAGATTCCTCTGAATTCACCTGTAATACTATATCCCCTTTGTAATGCTTCATTATAACGTTGTAGATTGATTATACATATCATGTCCCAGTACTCATTACCCTTTGAGTCATTACAAAAGTCTACAGGGATTATGATACAGACAAATAGATAGACAGATAGACAGATGTGTTTGTGTTTATATATGTGTATACATGCAATATATTACAAATTATATATACACACATACATATACGTGTACACATATACACATATGTGTATATGCATATATATACATGCATATACACATATATGTTTTATAATCCCAGTAATCTTTGAGAATAACTCAAATGAATGCACTGGCATATGATATGTGTGTACATATATATATACATATATGTATATACACGTATATATACATATGTGTTTATATATACATACACATATGTATATATACATGTGTATGTGTATATATTTACATATAAACACACAAACATATACATATATACATGTGTGTATATGTGACACATATTCATTACATTTACTAGAAGAATATTTTTCTTTAAACTAAACTAGAATGAGAGATGGACCTTTATGTCTTGGCTTCAAGAAGGAGCTTGAGATCATTAAAATAACTTTGGAATTTTCCCCTCAACAATACAGCCTTCTGTTCTCCTCCCATATGTACCATAGACAAAATTATTTGTTGGTTCTGCAAAAATATAGCATTAGAGAAAATAACAAAACTAGACTGTGGTATAGGAGGAGATCTAATGAAGTTAGATTCACTGGAACAATTGAGAAATTAACAAGTGTATATTGTGCTGATATATATCAGGCATGGTGCTATGCACTGGTATATAAATTCCAAGAATGAAATAAGTTCTACTAGTAAAGGACTCACATTATTATTTTTTTTTAGAGGAGAAAACATGCACATATCCAAAGATAGGGATAGGTGATCAGGATAGGTATCAGATCTATAATTTCCTTGTTATACTTGGAGTGAAAAATCTCCCTTTTACAGTTCTGCTGCTCTCTGTCTTGGCAACTACTAACTGCCTAGAGCATTGAAAGGTGAAATGTACTGCTCAGTTGATAAAATACAGGAGAAAAGAGAAAAACATAGAAACAACGCTTTAAATGGGTAATTAGCCAAAGTATGCCTTGGAGGAGACATGTAACTCTTTCCTACAGAGAAACAGTTGCATTGTATCAACTAAGTTATTGTGAAATGATGTTGGTTGGAATCATGCTGTGCAGGGCATGCTTATAATTTGGTTAATTTGTCCCATTTTCTGGCTAGCAATACATTTTCTCTCTTTCCCACTAGACAAGGTCTTCAGAATACAAATTAGATGCCTTTCTTTTGATTTCTAAATGTTGCTTGAGATAAAAGACTGATGGTCAAGTCATATTCAGTGAATTTAAACAGTCTTTTCACGTAGTAGCTCGGAGAAATAGTTCCAAGTGTGAAATGATAACTTGAGAGAAATGACTTATCACTAGGGTCATTTGGTAGAGCATTTATGCAAGTATCATAATGATGTGCCAATGACTACATCTTTTTAATTTGAAAGAGGGCAAATTTCCATGTGAACTGCATCATGTCACTTCAGGTTTGAAGCAAGGTAAGGAAGGGAAAGGAAGAAAGGATTTGAGTGGAATGAGTAGAATGAAAACCTACGCCTCATGCCCACTATACCAGTCTGATTCAGCAAGTGTTTATTAAGCATGTAAAGTACACAAACACTTTGTCAAGGTCTGCATATAAAAGAAAAAATTGAAAAGCCATTCCTGCTCTCAAGTAGCTTATAATCTAATATGGAGATATAATTTGTTAATAGATGTGATAGTCTCCAGGTTTGGGGAATCTGTGACCTTGAGTTCACATAAGACCTTTTAGGTCTTTGGGTGTGGCCTTTTGACTCAGTACAAGTTAAACAGAACACAACCTTTTATTAAAAGGATTTTTTCTGTGAAGTTTGAATTCAGTTGAAGGGTCTCACTTGAGGACCTAGAGGGCCACATGTGGCTACAAGGTCGTGGGTTCCCCACCCCTGGATCATTTGACAATTTAAGGCAGAAGGAGCACATAGAACAACTACAAAATCAGAAAAGACTTCTCATAGAATTAAGCACATTAACTGAACTATGAAAAAAGGAAAAGACTCCAAGAGGCAGAGGTGAGGAGGTAGGTCATATCAAGACATGGGCAATAGCCTTCCAATGATGCAGAGAAGGGAACTACAGCAGGCAGCAGTGTGTAGGACAATATTCCTTGCATACAGATTGCATAAGGAAAAACTGTGAATTGTCTTAAAAGGTGGGCTGGAGCAAGATCATAAAGATCTTTAAAAGTCAATCTAAAGAATTTGTATTTCATACTACAGTCAATAAGGAATCATTAACAGTCCTTTAGTAGAGGGATAGAATAATCAAATTTGCTTTACAAGGATTATTTTGTCAGTTGTAATTAGAGGGGAGAAACTCTAAGCCAAGATGAGGCTGTTGGGATGATTAAGTGATAGGTGTTTAGGTCTTTAAGTGGTGGCCATTTGAGCAAAATGAATGTGAAAGGGTGAAGTTGAAATCCTTGAATTAACACCTCATTGGCTCTGTGGGGTGATGAAAAGGGAAGAATTGAGGAAGGCTCTGAGGTTTCCAACCTGGCTGACTGGTTCTTTATGCTTGAAGAGCACCAGAATGACATAACCATGTCAGGTTCAACTTACAGTGTGTCTGACTATGGCTGATCAGATCAATATGACCTAGGGAGCTTCTACCACAGTTTGGGCACAAATAGTCCATATGAACATTTGGAGTGAAGAGGTCTCTAAATGTTTTCATCTCATGTTTCTTTTGAGCTATTGGAATTCTACTTTGCTCATAGATCACAGCACCTTCTCTGATGTGGCCATGCAATGCTGAATGGTCCTGAACGTCTCCCACGTCACACGATCAATTCCAAAGTACTGCAGACAGACCTTGAAAGTATACTTGTATTGCTTTTTCTGACTTTTGTGTGAGTGATTGCCTTGTGTGAGTTCTCTTAAATGATCTTATACGCAAACTTATTTGGCATTCAAGCAATGTCACCAGCTCCACAGAGTTGGACTCCCTGCAGTAGAGTTTGAATGCTTCAACTTGAGAAAGGAACTCAATGTCTAGTACTTCATTTTACCAGGTGATCTTCAGAATCTTCCATAGACAATTCAAATGGAAATAATTCAGTTTCCTGGCATGGCGCTGGTATAACACTTAGGTTTCACAGGCATGCAACAATGTGGTCAGCATAACAGTTCTGTAGACCTCCAGTTTGGTAGGAAGCCCAATACATCTTCATTCCCACATTTTCCTTAAAAGTCTTCCAAATACCAAGCTAAACCTGGCAATGTGTGCATCAACTTCATCATCTATGTATACATCCCTGGAAAGTATACTTCCAAAGTAAGTGAACTTGACCACAGGATTCAGAATTTCTCTTTGTTGTAACGAATGGTTATACATATGGATGGTATGGTGCTGGTTGGTGGAGAACCTCTGTTTTCTTGGTGTTAATTGTCAGGCCAAAATTAGTATAAGCATCAGAGAATTGAGCCATACTTTATTGCATCTCAGTCTCAGAGACAGCATTGAATGGATTATCATCTGCAAACAAAAGGAGCACACAGAACAACTACAAAATCAGAAAAGACTTCTCATAGAATTAAGCACATTAAACGAACTATGGTCTTGGCTTTTAGCCTTTTCAAGTTAAAATTCTTACCATCCATGCAATAACTGGCCTTGATGATGTTTTTGTCCTCAGTGAATGCATCCAACAACATTGCTGAAAACATAATGGTAAAAACCACGGGAGCAAGCAAACACCATATCAACCACTCCTCAGACTTTTCTGAAGCCACAGTGGTTCTCAGGTAGATGACTATCTTCCAGATGAAGGAGCAGCCTATCAAGTAAGACTCCAGCAAGAATCTTGCAGGCAATGTCTAAGACAGACAGAGAGAGAGAGAGAGAGAGAGAGAGAGAGAGAGAGAGAGAGAGAGAGAGAGAGACTCCCATTCAACCCTGTGATTGTCAGAGAGGTGGACAATAAAGGCATTTTTGATCTCCTAGGGAATAACTTCCTCTTGATCATATAAGCCAGAAAATTTCCACCAGTTTTTATATGAATAGTGGACAGGCCATCCACTGCCTTGTAAATCTTAGATGGAATAAAATCAGCAACAGGCATTTTGCCACAGAAGAGGAATTTGACGGCATTCAAAACTTCTTCAGTTGGAAGTTCAGCTAGAGAAGGATTGGTTTCTACCTGAGATATATGGTCAAGGTCATCAGCATTGATTGATTATGATCTGTTAAGTGTTCCACATATCTGTTCGGGATCACGCACTTATCACTAATCAGTGTGGTTCAATTAGCACAGAGTAGTTGAGATGAACCATAGGTCTTTGGCCCATAAATAGTTTTTAGGGTTTCATGTAAGACTGAATTTCACCTGCTTTCTTACTCAGCCAAGTTTCCTGAATCTCTCTAAACTTTGCTTGCACTTTATAAGGAGTTAAATGCTATCTTTTTTTAGAGACAGATAGACTATCATGCTGATAAACCCTGTAGAGTTCTGATTTTGCATTTAGCAGCTTTTGAAGTGTTCCGTCATTTTCATCAAACCAATCTTGATGTTTCTGAGTGTTCTGCTTCATGTGAGTAAACGCCATGCTGTATACCAAATCTCTGAAAGCTGCTCATTTTTTTTTTCTGCTCCATTGTTGCCAACTGTATGTTTGCTCAACTTTCCTTCCAAGTTAGTGACAAACTGCTCCTCTTCAGAAAAGCACTCTATTCTGTTGACATTAAATCTTCTGGTAGTCATCTTGCCCTGAGACAGCTGCTTTTGTTAAATGGGAATGTTTTACTTGGAGAGGATAAATCTATGATTGGTCCAGCACTCTTCACACATCACCTTCATCACTCTCTTGACATATTCTATTGAATGCCAGTGTTTGCTGCAGTTTTGCCAGTGTTTGCTGCAATTTTGCCAATGTTTGCTACAGTTTTGTATCCATGAAATTTCATGGTGTTTAGGTAAACAAAGACAATGTTTGTGACAATAAGGTCATGAAACATACATATCATCAGTAGTAAGTGACCATTGCTGTTTCCAACTCCATTCCTCCCAAGAACTTCCTGCCATCTCTGATAGTCTGTGACTATTCTGGTGTTAAAGTCACTCAGAATTAAAATCTTGTTCTTTTTTGGCACATTGATGATGAGAGTGACCCAGTATTTGTAAAAATTTTCTTTGACATCTTTAGGCTTCAGCATAGATGGGGCATGTACACTGATGATTGTGGCATGGTGCTTTCCTGCAAGTAGCAATCTCATTGTCATGAGTCTGTCATTCCCTCCTTTTGGGAGATACACAAGCTGGTTGACTAGATTGTTTTTTTGTTGCAAAACCTATTCCAGTTTTAGAGCACTTTTCATTATTGAAGCCACTAAAGAAAAATTTGTATCCAGATCAGACTTTGGTAAAGGCTGGCAAGCTGGCCTTTGACTAGCTGTGTTTCCCTCAGGACTGTTACTATTTGCATTTGATACCTGATAAATTTTTTTTTTTTAAACAAGAGCAGTTTGTCTTTTAGGTCTACTGGATTTCATGTTGTCTATAAGTGTTCATATATTCTGTATACCAATGTTAAATGGAATCATCTCCACAAAAGCTTTTATAAATTTGTGTGTATGTGTGTGTTTGTGTGTGTGTGTGTATGTGTGTGTGTGTGTGTGTGTGTGTGTGTGTGTGTGTGTGTGTGTGTGTGCTCATTTTAAATGCAGGGTGAAGTAAGATGCCTGCCTGCTGTGGTAAGCAGGCTGGGGTTTAGTAAAGCAGCCAATCTATAGGACATTTTTATAACTCCTTTCCTCATGCCAGGAGATAAGCAAAAGTCCTTAAAAAAAGAGGCTGCTTGGACACCCAGGTGGCTGCCAAATCCCACCACTGCTTCATTCCATTGAGAAGACAACCTTATGGCCTGTGTGCTGGATTGTGACTACAGCTCCTTATGTATGAAACCTGCTATTTCATCATTTGTCCATCTCCACAGAATTTGGGGTAGGTACACATGTGAAATGATATGAGTGATTGTTATAGGAATACAAATTTTTAAGATCTTCACTACCCCTAGTTTAAGTGCACCTGGAGCCTGTGGTGGGGTTTTTCAGGAATGCCCACACCTTGGTGCTTTGTGATTGGGCAGTGGGTCGAGGGTTGTTACATTCTCTAACCCAGGAAAAGGCTATATAATCCCTGATGTGAGACATTGTTTTGGGGCTCACTTTGAGAAGTGTTGTGTGATTTGACCAGCTGAGACTCTGGCTAGCCGTTGAGAGCCCCCCGGCTTTGAAAAACACAGATGTTGATGCTTCCCTCTCTGTTAACTGTGATTTGATATGGATGTAATGGTTGGCCAGTTGGAGTCCTGTCTTCTTGAAATGTTTCTGTCCATATACTCTAAAGTTCAGGGTGCTGTCCTTTCTCCCCTGAACTAGGTAAATGATATGTTTGATTGATTAAAGCAAGATTGTTAACCCATTTTGAGTTGCTTTCCTTTAGAAAAGCAGATATAAGAACCTGTGTTGGCAGCCACCCTGGGGACGCTGGGGTGCTTGCTGCAACAATGATGTCTTTTAACTCATGCATAAATTGGGTTTAAGTGAGGCAGAGTTCTATGAAGCAGTCAACCTCACTCTTGCTTGCTGCAACAATGATGTCTTTTAACTCATGCATAAATTGGGTTTAAGTGAGGCAGAGTTCTATGAAGCAGTCAACCTCACTCTTGCTTCCAGAGCGAGTGAGGCCCAGTGGCAAGACAAAAGTCAATATGATTAATGGTAGGTCAGGGTACAGTAAATGACATTGGTATCTCCATGTCTAACCAAGCTTTAAGTGCTTTTAGGAGTCTGCTTCTACTACCTTAGTGGCCCATTGAAAAAAAAATGTTCATATCTGCCTATTCCACCAGGGGAAGTCTTCATGTGCTTGGTGTAGGTACCCTGCTAAGATACCAACAGACTTGAAGCACCATGGTTACCCTCACCCTGGTCTAATCCATCTACCAGAACAATTTACTGGGGTGTATAGACACTGTGCATGCTACAGCTTCTCAGAGCCACAAGTGAAAGCTGGACGCCAAAGCTGGAAGACCAGCCTTAAAAAAAAAATGTTTCACCCACACTCCTTTCTTTTTTATTTTTATTTATTTATTTCGCTTTTTGGAGGGCAATTGGGATTAAGTAACTTGCCCAAGGTCACACTAGCCGCCCCCACACTCCTTTCTTTATACCCCCAATTGAAATGCCCTTACTGAATTTGGATTTTGGGAATTTCATAAATAACTGAGGGGAAATGCTTCCATCTAAGATCTAGGCAGCCCCAAGGGGAATGGTTTAATTCCCATTAGAAAAAGAGAATCACTATGATTATTACTAGGTTAGGGTGTTCTCCCTTCTTCTCGACACACCTCCACCCCCATCAAGTACTGATGTCACTCCAAAAATTAGACATGGAAAACATTGTTCATCCAAAGCCCCTGCTTAGTATCAGGAAGTTCAACACAGAAAGAAAAAAAGATATGGCATTTTCTCCAAGAGCTTCCAAAATATTAGAAATTCTCCAAATTAAAGTACTCAAGTATTACACTAGTTAAAGGAAACATTTACTTTATTGGAACATTGACATGGTAAAAAATAAGGATAATTAAAATGAGATGAGGTAAGGAAAGAATCAAAAGCCTAAGGGTTTTTACAAAATAAAATTTCTGAAGAAAATTCCATTAACACTTAGGATATAAAAAAAATAATACTAGGCACAATGAGCTTGGTGAAATAGAACCAAATTAGAAATTAAACTGGTATGGGAACTATTTCCAAGGTACTCATTCCTCACCTCTGTCTTTTCTCCGTCCTATGTTCACCTGAACATGAAGATAATTATAATTACTTAACCAGATATAGATCATAGAATGTCAAATGTAGAAAAGTCCTTAAAAACAGAGTCCATTTTCTTTCCTTTTATAGGTATGATAACTATAAGCCAGAGTGGTGACTTAGAATATAAACTCCTTAACTTTAGTTGCATTATTTTTTACTTCATAGCTCTGGTAATTAGGGCAAAAGGAGAAAAATGGCCTTAACATACACCCCCTGACAATGCAGGAGAAAACAAGAAACAGATTGTATCCTTCTTTGGTTAAGAGGGCTTGAAGTAGATTATCACCATGTTGGGTAAATCCCTCATGGTGGATTTTTGAAGGACATGAATAAGAATCACACAGAGATGATCTAAATATAACGCTTTGCTCTCAAAATACTTCCTATGGGACAACAGAATCTAGCAGTTGAAGTGTGCTTTTGTTTTTTAAATCAGGTTGAAAATAGACATGTTTGATAAATAATCAATTGATCAATGACTGATGAGTATTAATTAGCTTATGGACTTTACAATATTAATCACGGTCTTTCATTTGCTATTGTTAGGCTTACATTCCCCCAGGGGGAAAAATCCCATTATATTCTAGTTACTAAATATGTCGATATTTGATAAGAATGAAAGTTAGCTTGTGTCTTTGCCCTATTAATGGTTTTTGCCATCCTTGGTGTATTATACCCTCACACTGTGACTTCATATAAATATTAGATAAAGGAAAGGAATTTCATGCATCCTCACGGAGCTCTCTGTGTGTGAGGCATCTGAAGAATAGCTATTTATAACTACCTTTTGGATTCTCTGAGGCAAGGACTAAAGCCGGTTTAATGAAATTCCATCCACCCTGTCTAAGAGGTAAGTCAGCAACAGAACTGTGGTGTCAAAGACAGCTGAAAGCTCTAACAGGCACTAGCAGGAATGTTTGGGGAGTGTCTGGCTCCTGGCAGACATCACAAAATATCCTTGCATTCACCATTTCTGGGTCAAATCCTAGCCTCTAAGGTCGAAGGGTGTTGAAGTGGGTTCACTACCAGCTCATTAAAATCTTTACTTAGAAAAGAAAGATGCAGGATTCCAGGTATAAGGATATTTCAATCCCTTCTGATTCCAGAGTTGAAGAAATTTTTTTTTAAAGAAACTAGGAAAAAAAAAACAACAATCTTTTTTGTAGTTTTGTAGGGAGTGGATTATGATTTCATATATTTTAACAATTTTTAAAATATTCACATTTTGTATCTATAAAGATCCCTTGTTTTCTCAGAAATACCCTTTTAATTACATAGATTTTAAATTATTGCCAAACTTGCCTTGAAGACTTTAAAAAAAAATTTCCTCTTCAATTCCAAAGAAGAAACAAGGAACAGGAAAGGACCCCTGTGGAGATGGCAGCCACACTTGATATGACCTCTGTGAATCATAGTAGAAGTCTTATGAAACACAAATACTTTTCTCCTGACTCTAAAGGGAAATTAATATGTCAAAGGGGGTTACTACTATAGTTCACTGGCTGAAGCAGAAGCTGAGCATCCAAGTATACAAGCTATTTTTAAAATTGTTTTATTTTTGAATTATTATGCATTTAGTCCACTTCTTCACTTCAAAAAAAATGAAAAGAATATTACTGAAATAGATTAAGCATAGTCAAGGAAAAAAATCCCCATAATGGCTAAGTCTTAAAGTGGCATAAGTTTTTTTTTTCCTTAACTAGCATGTTCAGTCAGTCTAAGACCAATAATACAATAATGCCAAGAAGTCTATCGATGGAAAACTGCTAAGGGGAAGTTGCTTAAGACTCCCCAGTGGCACTCAGTCACCCCTGAATTTCAAGGAAAAAAGACGAGCAAATGTGTTTTTATACTATGCCAATTTCCCAGGAACTGAAGAAAGAATGTTTTAGGTAACATTTAACCGTACATATTGTTCTGTCATGCCTAATAATCTAAATGTCAAATGCAACATTTCAGAAGACATATGTAAATAAGTTTAGCATAAATTTATTTTCAGTGAACCTTTATTTAATGGACATGGTTTTATATTTTTATGGGAAAATATGGGACTGTGGTCTTCCTTTAATGACTTAGAATTCTTCATATATATATATATATATGCTAAATAATAGAGCCTGACATCTCAGTGGCATGCCCTGGACACTCTCATAGTTTCATCATTCAGGGAATTGCTGATAGAGAGGACATACTGAATCACTACCTTTGTCGTGGTAGGTTAGGGAGCTCCATTCCACAGCTGATAGTTGTTGCAAGTTATACTGCAAGTTTATGCATATGTCCAACCTTCTCACTTATAATTCTATTCTCTTGGATTTCTGGTATTTGTTTCCTCTTATCCACAGCAATCAGCCACTGGTGTTATTTTTCTGATCTTGTTTCTGATGAGTCTTCCCCTGGAAGCTTATCTTCCATCTACTTTGTAAGCATTTTATACATGAATACTTATTCACAGGCTCTATCCCATTAAAATATAAGCTCATTGCAAGAAGTCCTTGTTTTTGCTTTTCTCTGTATCCCCAGAGTTTAATGCAATGCCTGGCACATAGAAGCAACTAGATGGAGTTTGGAACCTCACTAGAACACTTAATGATTCTGTGATCTGAACCTCTTTTTGCCTCGGTTTGCTCAAACATAAAATGAGAGAGTAGAATAAAAGTGGAAATCACCTTATTCTCACTATCCCCTAATTGGGACAAAAAAAAAGAAAAGAAAAGAAAAAAAAGAAAAACCTACCTTAGCCAGGTTTCGAACAACAAATGAAACTGAAATTATGAAGGATTTTGCAAACCTTAAAGTACTATGTGCATACTAGCTGTTATTATTATTATTATTTTCAAAGTAAATGCTTAACAAATGCTTATGGATTTATTGATGAGTTTTAGCAACTGGAAGTCTGGTCCTTAATGGCCGCAAACCCATAAAATTTAAGCTAGGATAGGTACTGTTTGATGTTTTTGTCTCTGGCACCCAGGGACTTGAATATATTTGTTGAATTGAATCAGAATGTCAAAATAGCCTTCTACCTCAACCCTCCAAAATCAGACCAGAAGATAGTCCCCAAATCCTCCAAATTCCCTGCAGTCTAGTGGTAAGTAGTAATGCTTCCTACTGAGTGCTAAAACAAGTGCAAAGATTGAATGTTGATGGGCTTTGAATTCCTTCTCGACATATATGAAGAGCTTCAAAAAAATTAATGTACCTTATTTTTCAGGATAAGAATTTAAGCTAGTGTCATCTAAAAGAGTTTTCCTGACTCCTAGCCCTCCTCTTTCCCCGATGCAAACATCATGGACCAGGGTATCTAAACCTAGGATTCATGAACTTGTGTAGACATTTAAACATGTGTGTGATAGCTTCAGTGTAATTTTCTCCCTTTGTAAGACTATATACGCTATTTATGCATCTAAAATATCATTTTGAAAAGGGGAGCGTAGGCTTCAAGAGACTGCTGAAGAAGTCTAAGACACTGGCCTGCAACAGATTTGAGGATCCCTGTCATACAGTAACTTTGAGAGGCCAAGTCCCATCATATAAGCCCCAATATACATTTCTGAAACAAAGAGCTCCCATTTCCCCACAGCTTCACAAATGGATCGGAGTAAAATTTAATCGTTTAAAGGTTAAACAAAGGGTTCACCCCCCCCCAAACCTCAGCCTGTGTGGCAAAATGAAGTCAGTTGGCTTGCCTTTTATTCATTTCATAGGAGATTGCAACTCACCTCCCCAAACTGACATGCATAATTTGATACAAATGGATTATTTTAGGTTTGGAGGTAAACAGAGAACTGAGTTGGCAGGAAACATAAGTCACCTGTAAGTTATTGAGAAGGTAGTCCCCTCCCTAGGATTTAGGGTGAGGCTAATTAGCTGGGCAGGCCACACTTTAATTGGCTTGAAGAGAAACAAATGAATGAGTTGGGGATTTTTTTTAACCTTTTAAGCATGACCAATGCTTTAATCTATAGGCATCTAACTTTCTCTCCCCCACCTGGCATAAAAACCCATGGGCCACTGCCAATATTGTAATACTTATTTAATAGGGAGCAGTGGGTGGCAGACTTTTTAACCTCCTGAACTTCTCTTATTTCCTGCCAGCCATAGCTTTCACCCCTTCCTTCCTCTGAACTTAGCAGAATAAGTCATCTGTAAGACGATTTTGCATGCCTCTTACTCTTCAGCTCCTAGTAATTTGCTCAACAAATAACAGAAAACCTAGTGATTTGCTGCCTGCATGAAGCTAGCTCCCCAGAAACAATAATAGATTTGTCACTGATTTTTCAAACTTTTGGTAATGTACTTTCATTTCTTATTTTTCTTTGCTCACCTATAACTACAATGTGCTTTCATGTCTCACCTCTCCCTTCCTGTACCTTCCCACATAATCTCTCTCTCTCTTTCTCTCTGGTCATAAAAAGAAAAAAAAATTGCATTGAACATTTAATTGTTCATAATCTATTTTGCTAATTCTTTCCTATTTCCCTAAAAATGAATGGACTGACATATATATATATATATACATATATATATATATATACATACATGTGTGTGTGGACATACACATATACCTAAACATATATACACACATAGACATATACACATATGTGTGTGTGAAAGTTTGTATTTGGAAAGACTATGAAAAAGAAATCATAAGGAACTTATTAAAGTTGAACTATATACATTCCTACGAGGAAAAATGATAATTGTAACTCATGAGACTTTCCTCAGTATGAGGATAATTGAAGGGAATATATATGTATATATAAGTGTACATATATATATATATACATATATATGTATGTATATGAGGGTGGATGTGTGTATATGTGTGTGTACTTGTATACATAGACAGAGGGCACAGGATGAGCTGAATATGAAGGGATGATATCTTAAAAATAAAATTAAGAGGTAAGAGAGGAATATACTGGAAGGAGAAAAGGAGAGACAGAATAGGGTAAATTATCTCACATAAGAGAGGCAAGAGAAAACTGTTACAATGGAAAGGAAGAGCAGGAAAGTGAAAGGGAATGAGTCATCCTTACTCTCATTGGATTTGGTTTAAGGAAGGAATAACATACATGCTTAATTGTGTATCTTACCCTACAGGAAAGAAGGGAGGATGGGGATAAGAGGGGGGATGATTGAAGGAAGGGCAGATTTGGGGAGAGGATAGTTAGAAGCAAACACTTTTGAAAAGGGACAAGGTCAGAGGAGAAAAGAGAATAAATGGGGGTGGGATAGGATGGAGGAAAATATAGTTAGTTTTCTACAATATAACTACTATGGAAATGTTTTGAATTGTGTGTCTTCACAGTGGGGGTGGATGAGGAAGGAAGGAGGGAAAAAATCTGGAACTCAAAGTTTTAAAAACAAATGTTAAAAAATTGTATTTTTTTACATGCAACTGGGAAATAACATATACAGTCAATGTAGTATAGAAACACATCTTGCCCTACAAGAAAGTAAGGCGGGGGGAGGAGGAATATATAAAAGAGAACAGATTGGGAGAAGGAGCATTCAGTATGCTTGATAGATTAGGATGGTGTTAGGAAGAGACAGGGAGAAAATTTGTAACTCAAAATCTTGTGGAAATGAACGTTGAAAACTGGAAGGACTATGATAAATTTGCTGACATAACAGTTATGAGAAACTAGGTTATGACAGAGCAAGAATATTCTATTTCCTGTATAGGGAAATAGTACTTTTCTGAAAGAGGTTAATTTTAAATGAAGATAATAACCTTGTGGTTGACCAATTGTCCCAAACAAAAATAAAACACTAATGAAACCCAAACAAGGGGATTTCCAAGTCCATTGTCAAGTCAGCATTCATTTATCAAGAATTTACATGGCAGTCACTTTGCTGAACTCTACCAGCCCTATCAGGTTTAAATTCCTGTATTATTTAATAGTAAATTATCTAAGTATTTTGTCTATTATGGAATATTAAATGCCTAAGGAAGGAAATGGAATAGATTATAAATGCCTTAAGGTAAGAGATTGTCTTTTACATGCACTGGTATAGACAACCTCTACATTAATGTATATTGTGTAGCAATTTTTCAGTAAATAGATAATTTTTTTAAAAAAATTAAAACAAATTGGGAAAGCATGGCAAATGGAATTTGAACACAAGTATGTACTTATTGATTCCTGTTTGGTTTCAATAAAAGCCAGGAAGAATAAAAAAAATAAGTAATAATGGAATGGGAGTCTTTCAAAGGATATTCCATATCGGGATTTCATTAAAAGAAGAAAGCAAATATTTTATGAAGAAACTCTTATATTGCATTTACTTCTTGCTCTTTTCTGTTTAATAGATTTTTTAGTCTTGATTTGCTTCATTTTTTACGTCATAAGAACTCTAAGGGAATGGCTCCTTTGAGCAATAGAATTCTTTAAACTGGAACGAATCAAAAGCAGCAAACAGAAATATTAAATGGGGTGTGACAGTAGAGGTATGCCCTGAGAGTACCAAAATTTAGTGAGCACTGGCAGAATTTATATTCCAGCAGCATAGAAGCAACTGGGCTTACTTCCTAGACAACAATAATAATTAGTAAAATACAATCAACTTGCTTCCAAATCCCTCCTTCCTCACAATAATAATAATAATAACAATAACAATAAACTAGGTTATCTTGCATCTCTGAAATTCTCCTTCACCGGCTCCCTGAATGCATCATCATCCTCATTTATACATTTATACATGAAGGACACCACAGTGGTGGGGAACCTGAAGCCTCCAGGGCACATGTGGCCCTCTAGGTCCTCAAGTGTAACACTTTAAATCCGAACTCCACAGAACAAAGTTTGAATTCAGTCAAAGAGTCTCATTTGAGGACCTAGAGGGCCACATGTGGGTGGCCTTGAGGGAGCAGGGTCCCCACTTAAGCACTTTATAAATATTATCTCATTTGATCCTCATGCTAACCATAGGAGGAAGGTATATGCTGTTATTCATCCTCATTTTAGAGTGGAGAAACCTGAGGCAAAAAAGAGATGAGTTGTACGAGGTCACACAGCTGGTATCTTAAGTATCTTAAGTAATCTTACTCTTTAGATTTGTAAGATCTTTAATAGGGAAAACTAAGTGAATATCATCCTAAGTGCATTTATAGTATAGTATTGATACAGAGCTAATTGGTATTCATAGACCTAGCTTTGTGCCCCTTATCTTATTTTTTTTTTCTTTTTGGAGGGGCATTTGGGGTTAAGTGACTTGCCCAAAGTCACATGGCTAGTTAAGTGTTAAGTGTCTGACTCAGGATTTGAACTCAGGTCCTCCTGACTCCAGGGCAGGTGCTCTATTCAATGCGCCACCTAGCTGTGCCCCCCTCATCTTATTTCAATAAGGAAATAGATATACCTACATACTTATTAGGTAGAAATGATCCTGGGATTGCCATGATTATTTCCAAGTAAGTGCAGAACAATGAACCAATTCATTCAATTCAATCCTAATAGCATTGGTCAATTCAGTTTAGGGCCATATAGATTGCCCAATGCAATTGTTTGACTGCATTTCTGAGTTTATTGCCATTCATTCTGTATTTGCATAAAAAGCAGGCCTCAGGCAAAATATCTGGCCCAGTATTCTTAATTCATCAGAGATCCACATAATTTAAGATTGAACATGCCATCAAAAACCTTGAATAACATTCTTTCTATGACATCACCCACAAGTGCTCATAGAGTCTCCATATAAAACCAAGATGAATTCATCTTCTGAAGCTATCCTCAAATTAAGGAATCTTATATTATTAAGAAAATTTCCCTAATAATAACCGATTGCAACTTCCATTTCCCTATGCATCCAAGTAAGAACAAACCACACCCATCAAACCAAAACAGCCCTGTAATCTTCCCTGTCATCATAATAGTTTTTTTTTTATTCCTGATCAAGTTCCTTTTTTGTTTTTTTGCTTATTTTCCAGCCAATTCTTAACTGAGACCTTGACTTAGATTTTTGACTGTATTAAAGTTGGACTCTTTTCCTGGAACTGGGGGTGGGAGATGGGCATTGTCCAAAGCTTCAGGCTTTTTCTCACTGTTGTGGTTCTGGAGAGTCAGAAGATTTTGTAGCTTTCAAATTGGTGTCATGCTGGGAGATGTATGGCAAATGCTCTTCTGGTCTGCACTCTGCTCCTCACATGGGAAGAGTCCCTGCACCCTTGGAACTAAAAGCTATACTGCTCCTCAGGACCCCTGCTCCCTTGTGACAGAAAATGTTTCTCTCTACCCTTAAACTGTGACTCAGAAGTGGGTTATGGGCAACAGAATTGACAAACAGCATCTTGTTGTGAACACAGTGATAGCATAAGGTTTTTCTGCAACATCTTCCTGGCCAGGTGCCCTATACCTTACTATGTTTGGCTTGAGAGCTCCAGAAGCTGTTGTCACTGCTGCTTTTGCTCACACTAAGTTCTACCACTGGCCATGCATCCTTGTGGGCTCTGGATCAGTCTCCATCACTACGTCATAGACTTCTCCTTCTGACCTTCTAAGTTCTCTTGTGCTGAAAGAATATCTCACTCTGACTTTTTGTTTACTATGCTGCTACTGAACATGTTTTCTGTGCTGCTACCAATTTTTGATATTATTTTAAATTTATTTAGAGGAGAATGTTCAGAAAGCTGGGCTGTAGTGCTTACTTTACTTTGTGATTTGACTCTATCCCTGGCAATTGACTCATTGAGCTTGCAGTCCACTAAGACTTTCAGGTCTTTTTCACATTATCTGTTTTCTAAGCTTGCTTTTCACTTAACATGATTGAACTGAAATCTATTCTTATCAGATGTTATCCTATTTTATTTGGTGTAACATTCTAGCCTGTTGAGGTCTTACTTAGATTCTAATCCTGTCATGAGGATATGTGTTAACATAGCGCATTCCTAAATTCAAACCATGTAATAATTTTATGATTTCTGCCATAGATATGCCTTCATAAAAGTCATCAGGAAAATGTTGACTAGCACTGGGTCAAGATTCGTGATGCATTCTACCACAACTGGCCTTTCGGAACACTACTGATCAATTAATCATTGACTTTTTTTTCATTCATTCTATCAGCTACAAATAGATTTTACTATACTATCATTGAGCCCACAGGTCTCCATACTATCTTTGTGAATGACACATTTTGATAAAAATCTTTGCTAAAATTAACTGAAATCTTTGTGTCAATATAGCTTATAATAAAAGTGAATAAGCCAGCAAACAAATAAAAATGAATTGATGAAAAAAATAAAATTAGCTTGGAATGACTTTTTCTCAATGTGCCTCAATGAAGTAATTTTTCGTAATCACCTTTAATCAAATGGCATAGAATCTGACAGAAATTGAAGCAAATACCACCACCTTATACTTCATAGAATCTTCCCTTTCCCTTTTTTTCCAACATGAGGACATCCAGGACTGTTGCACATTGATTTTTCAAACACTGCTGACAGTGGCTCAGTAATCACATCCAAAAAGTGTGTGTGTGTGTGTGTGTGTGTGTGTGTGTGTGTGTGCATAACATCAGCATATAAGAATTTAATGCTTCCATTTTCTTTCTACCATCTTTTATCACCTTCTGCTTTTGTTTTGCTTCTATAACCCCCAGCATAGCTTTAAAAAGCCCTTTTTATTATGTTGATCATTAATGACCAGCTTCAGTCCTGTTCTCGACACTATTCCCATAGGATCATTCATTTCTTTTTTTATTCACCTGACTTGCTAGCTCTCTTTGTCACATGTCTTTTGTTTTTAATAAGTCAGCTGATTAATTCCCTCTACAGCCATATCAGTCTCTTCAGACAGCTGTCTGCTTTTTTCCTCATCAAAATTTCATTCTTGAAAGGATTTCATCCTTCTTGAGCTGAGTTCATCTTAGGACCTTCAGCTGTGGGGGCCATTTTATTCTTTCTATGAACTCTGAAATCTTCTATCCCCAAATAAATAGTGTGTGTTAAAGTGCATCTAAATCTTCTTATCCCTCTTACAGGTATAAACTCTAAAAGACATGGTCACTTCTCAAACTTCCCTTCACTTCTATTTCTGCAATTAGTCCTTCCATACTGGTTGGAATCAGATCCAGGAAAAGACTTTATTCTTTAAAAAGTACCTCCTTTGATGCTGGCTGCAAATGAGTATGGTGGTGCCAGTCTTTGGAAAGGAATGGAAATTTATGACTTACCATGAAAGGTTTCCTTGAAGAAAAAAAATGAATTTGCCTGCCTGGATTTTGCAGAAACCATATTAAATAGGGTATGGATTAAAATTGTTTACACATCATAGCTTTTAAAAAGTAAATGGTTGATGCAGATAGAATCTTTGTGCTGTTACAAGTCTGTCAAATAGGACATTAGATGGATTGTGGATATAGACAGAGGAATACAAATGTGATGTAGAAATGTGGCAAGAAATAAACCATCTGCACATAATCTTTTACCTGGGAACAAAGAGACACTCCTAAAGATACACACCCACCGTAAATGTCCATCTTGGGAACACTGAAGTAGGTCTGTTTTATTTTATGTTAGAATGTTTCAGGTGTGGACAAATGGGAGTGCATTGGTGCATGAGGTAGATATACGATCTTACATAACCTATATGGGAAGGAAGAGAATATGATATTTATTTCACTTGTCCAAATAAAAACAGAACAGACAGGGGGAGAAGGAAGGCAGACTAATAGTAGGGGCAGGAAAACTGCTTCTTTCCTGGGATATTAGTGTACATAAACGAGAACAAAAGAAGACCAATTTAAAATTTAGAGAAAATAGGGGAGGGAAAGAAAGATTATAAAAATCATCTGGAGATGAAGGGTCAAAGACTGAATTTTAAAAATTAGAAAAATAGAACATCTGTGAATTATTCCAGAGACATCATTAGACAAATGTTAAAATAAGGAAATTATTTTAAGTTTTATTCTTTAGGAAAGCTTTCAATGACACAAGTGCCAGGTCTCATGAAACTTCAAGAAAGCAGCAAACAGGGGTGATCTAATCCAGTATAATATAACATTAAATTGATAAGTGAGAAACATTGCTCTAGGACAGTCCTAGAAAATCTAGGTTGCAGGAATATGAAACCAAAATATAAAACAGTCTCTGCAATCAAGGTGTTCATGAACTAAATTCTCAGAGATTCTATAGAGTATAAGAGGCAGAAAAGTGGATGGAGTACATTTCAATCCTGGAGGAGAGTCTATGAGAAGGCATACAGGCAGAGACAGGATTTAAACAAATTTGGCAATAACATAGAATAAAAAGAATAAAGTGAAATGTCTGGAAAGGTAGGGTGGAATTATATTTTGAAAGGGTTTATATTTTATCACAGAGTAATTAAATGTCTGGGTTCTTAAACTGGCCTCTTTGAATATGTGTTTTTAAAAATATTTTTTTTAACAAATATTTGTTAACTTCTGGTTTACATCATTCATTTCCACCAGATTTTGAGTTACAATTTTCCCCCATTTTTCCCTACCCACCACCCCAGAATAGCAGTCCCATTAGATATCCCCTCATCCAATCTGCTCTCTTCCATATCTTCTCCCATACCCCCTTCGACTTTGTCATTAGGGCAAGGTGAATCTCGGAGCCCCAATGCCTGAACATCTTATCTCCCAATTACATGCAAAATAGTATTAATAACAGTATTTATATACATTTGAAACATTTAATTTTAAGACTTCAAATTTCAGATCCATTCCCTTTCTCCCTTGTCACCCCCCCCCCCAGGAAGATAATCAATTCAGTATGTGTTGTACATGTATAGCTATGCAAAATATTACCTTAGTAGATATATTATAAAGGACTGCTTATATTTCCCTCCCACCCATCCCACCCCACACCTGGTCCATTCCCTACATTGATCCTGTCCCTCTTCAAAAGTGGGTACTTCCAACCTCCCTTCCCCCTAGAATGTCCTTTCCTCCATCATCCCCCCTCTCATCCCCATTCCCCCTACTCTCCTGCAGGGTGAGATGTCCCATTTAATATGTATGTGATTCTCTCTCTGAGCCAAATTCAATGAGAATAAGGTTTTGCCTTTTTGCCTTCCTGTTCTTCCCCTCCCCTGCAACTACTTCCCCTTGCCTCTTCTACATGAGATAGTTTACCTTACCCTTTCTCTCCCGATCTCCTCTTGTCACTTTCCTCTCTCACCTCTTCACTTCACCCCTTAAGTATCATCCCTTCCCACCAAATTCTACCTGTGCCCTCTATCAATGTATACCTGTAAACATATATACACACATTCACATATGTATTCATATGTCCATATAAGCTTCTTCAATTATTTTCATAATGAGAGAGGTTTCATCAGGCACAGTTATTGTTTTTCCATATAGGAATGTAAATAGTTCAACTTTGATAAGTTCCTTTTGATTTCTTTTCCCTGATTACTTTCTTAAGCATCTCTTCCTTCTTGTATCTGGATGTCAGATTTTCTATTCAACTCTGGTTTTTTCCTCAAGAATGCTTGAAAGTCCTCTATGCCACTGAGTGACCATATTTTCCCCTGAAACAAAATACAAAGTTTTGTTGGGTAGGTGACCCTTGGCTTCAATCCCAGCTCTTTTGCCCTCTGGAATATCATATTCCATGCCCTTCGATCCCTCAGTGTAGATGCTGCCAGACCCTGTGCTATTCTGATTGTGTTTCCACAATATTGAATTTGTTTCTTCCTGGCTGCATGCAATATTTTCTCCTTGATCTGGGAATACTGGAAACTGGCTATAATAGTCCTAGGAGTTTTCTTTTGGGGATGTTTTTCAGGATGTGATCGGTGGATTCATTCAACCTCTATTTCCCCCTCTGGGTCTAAAACATCAGGGCAATTTTCCTTGAGAATTTCTTGAAGCATGATTTCTAGGTTCTTTCTTTGATCATGACTTTCAGGTAGTCCAATAATTTATAAATTATCTCTCCTGGATCTATTTTCCAGGTCAATGGTTTTTCCCATGAGATATTTCACATTGCCTTCTATTCTTTCATTTGTTTGGATCTGTTTAACGGCATCTTGATTTCTCATAAGGTCACTAGCTTCCATTTGCTCCAGTCTATTTCTGAAGGAATGATTCTCCTCAGTGAGCTTTTGAAATTCTTTTTCCATCTGGCAAATTCAGCTTTTAAGGCATTCTTCTCCTCATTGCCTTTCTTATCCTCTTTTGCCATTTGACTTAGTCTATTTTTCAAGGTGTTATTTTCCTCAGTCAGGCTGTTGACTGTCATTTCATACTTTTCTTGCATCTTTCTCATTTCTCTTCCCAATTTTCCCCCCACTTCTCTTATCTGCTTCTTAAGGTCCTCTATGGCCTGTAGCCAGCTTGTGTTTTTATTTGGGCCTTTAGGTGCAGGAGTTCTGACCTCACAGTCCTCCTCCCATTCCATGCTTTGATCCTCTTTGCCCCCACAATAGGAGTCTAAAGTTGCATGTTTCTGTTTATTTTCTTTCCTTTGCCTAGGCATATTGCCACTTAATTACTTGATTTTTGGGCTTTTTGCCACAGTAGGACTCTGCCATCAGACAGGAGAGCTTCCTTTCCAAACATGGGGTCTTCACAACTTCCCGAGATTGCTTAGCCTCTGTAAAGCCTCCACCCACTCTGGCAAATTGGATACCAACCCCAGACCTCCCCCCCAGACCACATTCCTGATCCAAACAGGTTAAAGGAAGAGCAATTAACCCCCAGACTGCTTGCTACATCTCTCTACAGTTTGCAGACCAGGAGCTGGAGCTGCCACTGATGCTGCAAAATGGCTTCTGTGCCCCATTTCCTCAGCTGCTTTTCACCCCCAGGGGAAGAAGCGGATGTGTTCCCCAAATACTGGTCCCAAAGTCCATAGGGCCCTAACCTCTCACTTTATCCTAGGCATATCTATGCTGATAATTCTGGAATTGCCACAGCTACTGGTGTTCTGGGGTACCTCCCGCCGGCTGCTGGCCCGGCTGCCCTGGGGCTAAAACCCTAAAAATATTTTTATACCTTAATTTTACTATAATTGTTTTCCTTAGTTTTTAGTTAGTTTTAGCATTTTAGTTTTAGCATTTTAGTTCATACATTTGAAATATTCTAAGCAAGAGTCCTTAGATTTCACCAGATTGTTAAAGGAATCAATGACCAAAAATGAAAAACAAACAAATCAAAAAAACCTACAGTAGAGTGACACTGGGAGCTTTTCATAGGAGTGGCAGGAGATTGGGATAGTAGGTCCTACTTGTGATACAGAGATCACTTCAGCAGTTTTATAGAGGATAGATTTAGGCTGTGAGATATTAGATTCCTGGGGTCCAATTAAGAGGCTATTATAAGAGCCTAGGCCAGAGATGATAAGGGCCTTAACTAGGTAAGTTAAAAGAAGGAAATGGAGTTGAGATACGACGTGGAAGTGAAAAGAACAAGACTTGTCAATTGATTGGATGTGAAAAAATATGTGTTTGGGGGTGCTCTAAACTATAGAAAAAAATACAAAGTTTTTAGTCACTTGGTAATAAAATAGCAAACCCAGGAAGAGATGAAGGTTTTGTCATCACTTGGTGCTGAAATAGACATATATTTAAATATTTTAAGCATAGAAATACCAGAGGGATCTGGGGCTGGCTATTTGGCAAGATCAATCCCTTCTTATGCAAACAGCCCCAATGTTTCAATGGTAATATAATGAAAACAAGGTATCATTGTAAAACGTTTGACAGTCTTCTCTATGTCTCTGGGATAATCCCCTGTATGTCCCTGTCATGTCATATTTCTGTATTGCAATAGACAGGTCACATTGTCTCCTAGTGAAGGGACATGTGCCATTTTCCTAACTGGAAAGATTATGCCTTAAATTATCAACTGAATGAATGAGATTCTTCTACCATGTCTGCTTGGATTATATTAAAATTAGATATACAAACTTAATTTTGGGACCTGGACAATTATTCAACCCAGGAGCATCTAGCTGGTCAGCATAGCCCATTAATATTATAAATATCTTGTTAGGTTCAGAAAACATTCTTATATATACAACCTACTCACTCATCCTTCTTAAAACACACACATGCACACACACATTCATTCTTTGCCCTTTATTTATTTGTAATTTTAATTCTTCCAAGATAATTGATTTTTACAATTCAGTTTTACAATATCCCTGGCAAAATGAATGTTAAACAAATGTTCTTTTGCCACAGGAATTTGTGAATAGGCAAAATACTAAGCATTTTTCCCAATACATCCCAATCTGATCCTCTCCTACTGTGCAGTGCTGAAGACAACTCATTTTTCTAGTCTCATACCTGAACATCACATTTTCAATGCTTTCATTGAGTAAAACTGTAATTCTTGTTGTTCTCTGAATTAGATACTTTATTTGACAATTCTGGACATTTTCCCTAGTTTTCCTCCATACATGTAATACTTTCTCTCCTCTTTCTGACTCCTAACTGCATTAAAGTTCTTCTAGTCCCAGTTTAAATCCCCACAATCTGGAAAAAGACTTCCCCAATCCCTTTTAATTCTCGGGCTTTCCCTCTCTCCATTATCTCCAATTTACCTTGTTTGTAGATAGGTGTTTGCATGTTGTCTCCCTTAGTAAACTATGAGTTTTTTGAGAGGGTATACTTTCTTTTGTCTTTCTTTAGATCCTCAGCACCGAATACAGTGCCTGGAACACTATAGACACTTGATTATTTATTGACTGAAAGGCTGAGTGACTTGGGAATAATGTCAAGGTGAAAAAAGTTTTCTTATAGATGACGAAACCTCTTTGCTTATTGCATAATGTCCCAGATCATGGTAGAAGCTCCTAGAAGAAAATTTAATGACCCAAAGGAGTTTGGCATGACCATCCACATGGGAAAAACCAAGTACGTGAAAAATGACTACTATCTAGGGTACAATATGCATTTGGATGGGCAAATTATAGAAGCCACCCATCAGTGTGTATATCTGAGACAGACAGTACAAATGTAAAATAAGTTAGGGCCAGAGTTGAACGGGAAGATAATGGATGTGATGGCCTTGAGGAATTATCAATGTTTCTTTAATGACTCCAAACTTTACTTAAAAGCAGAGGTCCATTATTATGCATACCAAAATTCTATATCTATTGCTTTATAGCAACAGAGTATGAAACGCATTAATCTCTGAAGAATTAAAAATGAATATCAAATATCACTTAGTGCAGTGCCTGTCCCATCTTAGGCACTTAATAATTCTTTCTTTCCTTGACTTAGAGCAAAGGCAATAGAGAGACTCATGGTGTGTGTGAACAAGATGTAAGATACAACCACTGAGAAACTAAAGAAGTCTATGAATAAAAGACATCATCAAAGAGACTAATTTAATTAAATGTAGAGAATATGGGTTGGTCATATGTTGACAGTGTGGGATAACAACTGCACTGGCAGAATTTTCCACTGAAAATTCCATAAGTTTCCTACATCAGGAGAAAATTTGAAAAGCCCCCTTCCTATTGGGTGAACTTAAACATATATTACACAGAATAGGCATACATGGATCGAAGACAATCTACAACATCAATGGAAACTTCCACAGGGATCAAAGATCCATTTGAGTATTTATATGACAGGCACTGAACTAGGTAGTGGGAGCACTAAAAACTAAATATTCTTTGACCTTAATGAGTTTGAATTTTATTTCAGGAAATAAATCCCCACATAAATAAATATAATTTTCTTTGTTTTTCAAAAGACCTATGATTTAATTCGTATGAGGAATTCCTTTTACCAATGTGGATCATCATATAGAATACAACATATTTATTTTTTGAGGGGCACAAGCAACTGGGGAGATTATGACAGACCTTTTATAGGAAACACTACTGTTAAAGACCTTTGAAATAAGCTAAGGATTCTAAGAGGTGACAGTGGGGCAGGAATTCACTACAACATGTGCAAAGGTGGGAGATGGAATGCCATTATCTCGTTGTAGGTTGGCTCTGCTATTTAACAAATGAAACAATGATGGGGTGAAAATCTTCAAATCAAGTGGTTATTTTGCTGGGGAACAAAGTGTTGAATGAGCATAGCCCTCCATAACTTTTTGAATCCTATTCAGTAATCCCCTGCATGGTTATTCAGTTCAATCTGAGATGATCCCAAGGGACAAAAAGGGGTCATCTTTCTTATTCTTCTCCAAAACTGATCCTCTTCAGAATTCCACACACATGAAAGCCTGCTTTTGTGTCTAAGATCATCCACTGGGTGGCAGCTTTCCACCAACTCATGCCATGTTGGCTAATAAACTATGTCTGCCTCCTACTTTTTCACTGGGTCTACCAAAACTTCTACGAGGAATTGTTATGTATTATAATTTGGCATTGAAAAGTCCTACAGTTGATATGTCCCATACTTAACATTAGAAACATTTGGGTGGCAAATTGGATAGGGGGCCTGACTTTTCATTAATTCCATATTTTAAGTGTAGATGTCCACAAAAGTCTACTCCAACATTTCCTATTCTGGCTTGGAGGTGATGCAATGTATCTGAAAGTTAGGCCCGCATGTGGGATTTGAAAGAAATTGGTTTTTGAAGTGAGAGGGTAGTTTAAAACTCTAATCCTTGTACTGATGAAAGGGATAGTTCTAGAGTTAGGGAGACTTAAGATCATATTTTGACACAAACTGTGTCACTTAGGTTACATTTTTTAATTCCTATCACTTTAGTTTTCGTACTATAAAATGGGGGTAATAATATCTCCTACCTCACAGGACTATTTTGAGGCCTAAATGAGAGAACATATAATGTGCTCTGTAAACTCTCTAACATTATACAACTGCTAACTATTATCATTATTATTATCTGTGAATATTTTGCTTCACTGACTAAAATGTAAGTGTCTCAAGAAAAGAAATCACCTCACTTTTGTCTCCTTAACAAAGTTCTTGGAGCATAAGGTGTGTGTGTGTGTGTGTGTGTGTGTGTGTGTGTGTGTGTGTGTGTGTGTGTGTTTAATAAATTCTCAATCATTGTTTGATTGATTCAAGGAGTAGCTTCCTGTTCCAAATATTCAGGTTCTTCCTCTCATATAATGTTAACTTCTAAAAGCCTTGTATTTATTACTTAGATTCACATGTTCAGTGATCCTTCTTCCACTTCTCTGTGTCATATTCTTCTACTGGCCAACATTTTTAACATTAGACAGGATTCTCTATTAGTTCAAATCCTTTTTCTTACTTGTTTTCCATCTAAATTATCTTTCCCAGGTTTTAAAGAAACAGTACCTTCTCTCTGATAACCTAGAGAATAGAAAGGTGTTCCTGGAGTCCCTTTTAGTCTTCTTCTAGAGCAGTGACCAATTTATACTTTCAACATAGGTAGCAATCATATCACTGTAGCAGAAACAAAACACACTTTATTCATACCAACATTTTCCATTAGTAAACATGTTTTCTAGAAGCAAACTTCTCTACCCTCCATTATTTGTGTTGGTAACGAATGGGGAGATTATGTGTTTGATGTGTTTCTGGGCTCACTTAAATATTCATGCAATACTTCCATAGTTTCTTCACAACAACCTAGTGAGATAGGCAGAAAAAGTATCATTGTCTATATTTTACAGTTGAGGAAACTGAAACTAAGATATTTAATGACATGCCTTTCCTCTCCCAGTTTATCAGTATAAATTCAGAATTTGAAATGATGCCATTCCCTAACTTTGAAAGCCAAGTTTTTTTTTCAACTCCAGCATTCTGAACTGCCTTTATGGTACTGCAAGCCGGAAGAAGGTATTGGAATAGATTTCTGTGAACAACCATACTTAAAATATGGAATTAATGAAAAATCAGGTAAATCAAAGTAGCACTCATAAGTATGTGAATCTATTATCAGGAGACTCGTTGTGGTTTAAACCCAGGACACCAAAAACTGTTGAGGTGGAGTTTCTGTATACCCCAAAACATTTGTGGTTTCATGATGTGTTATGGTGGAACCATCTCAAAAAATATAGTCAGACCACCTCTAATCTAAGTATAGGCATTTATTGAAATTGACGCCTCTCATGAAGCAGGCTAAATTCCAAAAGGAACCAGCAACTTTAGAGAAAGCAAGATGTATAGATGCAATTACATAACAGAAATTTACATAGAATAGAGGAATATCATTAATATTAAAGAGGTAGCAGGTGCTTGTTAAGGGATTAGGTAATGGATGAGGAGTCCCATCTATGGTTCGGTGGTTAAAAATTCTGGTCATTCTGCCCTCCAACTGCCCTCCAACAACTATTGTGGTCCTGTCTGGTTCAGACAGATAGGTACGTATTGTGGTCCTGTCTTAGCCTAAATGGATAATATAATTGTGATTGAATACAAGAACACACATATTCCTGAGGGAATGGGTCTGGGGGCAGTGACCAGGTAGAGCCAGTAGCTGGGTTCCCATCACATGGACACACCTGCTGTTTCTGAGGGAACTAAGAGTTCAGGGACACACATGTTGATCCAGTAAACAGTGAGGCATATATATATATAAAGAAGTTAGGATATTGGTGATGGGGAGGGGGGAGGATAGGTAGATGTAGTGGGCCTGCTGTTCCATAGGGCCAGGCCTATAATGAAGTTAGAACATTGGGGTTGGGGCAACTTTATTAGGATTCCATCGGAATGAGTATAAGGGGAGAATTTTAGAAAATATGTAATGCAGCTTTCCCCATATATCACTAATAGATAATACTTTGAAAAATACTCATTCATCTCTGTTGCATCTCCCTTCCAGAAAGGGTTGAGCTAAATCCCACCTAGCTTCACCAATTTCTACCTTGACCCCTTTCCTTCCTGATATCATAGGCTGAAGGTGTAATTAGCTCACTTTTATTTTAGGGGCACTATATTAACAAGCACTTAAATAATGACTTTCTGGTCCTTGTGTCCCCCCTTGTTGATGTTTTATGGAGGTTATATCAAACAGAAAGTTATTGGTCCAATCACAACATCTTTTAGTTCCCAGTTAATATAATCCCCGACATGAAGAGAGATGTTTGGTTTTCTGTCCTGACAGTTTTGTGCCTCTCTGGGTCTCTTCCTGTTTGAATCAAACAAATAAGCGTACAAAAAGCAATTAAATAAAACAAATATGCCAAGTATATTTTGTTGTTTAGTTGTGTCCAACTCTTTCTCACCCTGTGGACCTTACTGCCCATGACATTTTTTTTTTTTTTGGCAAAGATATGAGTGGTGCGGGGGGCGGAGCCAAGATGGTGGAGTAGAAACAGCTCTTCCAAGGCTCTCTGCCCCCAGATTCCCCACAAACTATGTAAAAAAGGACTGTGAACAACTTCTGGAGCCCCAGCACCCACAGAACGACACAGAGAAGCTAACCTCCCGCTGAGGACAGCCCAGCAGCCCTGCAGGAAGGACCAGCGCAGCAGTCTGGGAGCCGGCAGCACGCAGAGCCCAGAGCGCAGGAGCTGAGCCCAGCCGAGCCCAGGTCCGCGTGAGCCGAGGTTTTAGCTCCAGGGCGGCAGGGCCAGCAGCTGGCTGGAGGAACCCCAGAACACCAGGAACTGTGGAGACTCCAGAATTATCAACATAGACTTGCCTAGGACAAAGTAAGAGGTTAGTGTCCTATGGACTTTGGGGCCTGTATTTGGGGAATGCGTCAGCTCCCTCCCCTGGGGGCTAGAAGTCGCTGAGGAGACACGCCATTTTGTAGTTTTCATAGGCATTTCCGGCTCCCAGCCTAAAAATCGTGGGGAGATCCAGCGATCAGTCTTGGGGGGTAATCGCTCTTGCTTTAACCTCCCTGGATCTGGATTGTGATCTAGGGTGGAAGTTGTGGGTGGGTTTACAGCTTGCCAGAAACGGAAGTTGCCCCCACACGTTCGGGACGAAAATTCCTCTATCTGGCCTTAAAGCCATAGTGTGGCAACAAGCCCAAAAGTCAAGTAATTAAGTGGCAACATGCCAAGGCAAAGGAAACAGAAAAATGCAACCCTAGACTCCTATTTTGGGGGCATAGAGCGGGAAAAGGACTGTGAGGTCAGAAGTCCTGCTCCAAAAGCCCCAGGGGAAAACATGAACGGGTTGCAGGCCATAGAGGACCTTAAGAAGGACTTTCAAAATCAAATAAGAGAAGTGGAGGAAAAATTAGAAAGAGAAATGAGAAGGATGCAGGAAAAGTATGAAATGAGTGTCAACAGCCTGACTGAGGAAAACAACACCTTAAAAAATAGACTAGCTCAAATGGCAAAGGAGGCCCAAAAGGGCAATGAGGAGAAGAATGCCTTAAAAAGTCGAATTTGCCAGATGGAAAAAGAATCTCAAAAGTTCACTGAGGAGATTCATTCCTTCAGAGTTAGACTGGAGCAAATGGAAGCTAATGACTTTATGAGAAATCAAGATGCTGTTAAGCAGATCCAAACAAACGAAAGATTAGAAGGCAATGTGAAATATCTCATGGGAAAAACCACTGACCTGGAAAATAGATCCAGGAGAGACAATTTAAAAATTATTGGACTACCTGAAAGCCATGATCAAGGAAAGAACCTAGAAATCACCCTTCAAGATATCCTCAAGGAAAACTGCCCTGATGTTTTAGATCCAGAGGGCAAAATAGAGGTTGAAAGAATCCACAGATCACCTCCTGATAAAGATCCCAAAAAGAAAACTCCCAGAAATATTATAGCCAGGTTCCAGAATCCCCAGATCAAGGAGAAAATACTACAAGCAGCCAGGAAGAAACAATTTCAATATTGTGGAAACACAATCAGAATAGCCCAGGACCTGGCAGCTTCTACACTGAGGGATCTAAGGGCATGGAATATGATATTCCAGAGGGCAAAAGAACTGGGAATGAACCCAAGGGTTACCTACCCAGCAAAACTGAGTATTTTGTTTCAGGTGAAAATATGGTCATTCAGTGGAATAGAGGACTTTCAAGCATTCTTGAGGAAAAAACCAGAGTTGAATAGAAAATTTGACATCCAGACACAAGGAGGAAGAGATGCCTGAGAAGGTAATCAGGGAAAAGAAATCAAAAGGAACTTATCAAAGTTGAACTATTTACATTCCTATATGGAAAAGCAATAACTGTGACCGATGATATCTTTCTCACTATGAAAATAATGGAAGAAGGGGGTGTGGTCATATGAATACATATGTGAATGTGTGTGTATATGGTTACAGTTATATATGGATAGAGGGCATAGGTTGAATTTGTTGGGAAGGGAGAATACTCAAAGGATGAAATTATGAGGTGAGAGAGGAAAGTGGCAAGAGGAGATGGGGAGAGACAGGGTAGGGTAAACTATCCCATGTAGAAGAAGCAAGGGGAAGTGGTTGCAAAGGAGGGGGAGAATAAGGAAGGCTAAAAAGACAAAACCACATTCCCATTGAATTTGGTTCAGGGAGAAAATGACATACATACTAAATGGGATATCTCAACCTGCAGCAGGATAGGGGGAAGGGGGATGAGAGGAGGGATGATGGATGGGAGGGCATCCTTGGGGTGAGGGGAGGTTGGAAGTACCCACTATAGAAGAGGGACAGGATCATGTAGGGAATGGACCAGGTGGGGGGTGGGATGAGTGGGAGGGAATTATAAGCAGCCTTGTACAATATATCTACTATGATAATGTTTTGCATAGCTAGACATGTACAACATATACTGAATTACTTATCTCCCAAGAAGGAATGGGTGACAAGGGAGGAAGGAAATGGATCTGAAATTCGAGGTCGTAACATTAAATGTTTCAAATATATATAAATACTATTAGTAATACTCTTTCACTTGTAATAGGGAGATAAGATGTGCAGGCATTGGGACACAAAGATTCACCTTCCTCTAATGGAAAAGTCGATGGGGGTATGGGAGAAGGTATGGGAGAGAGCAGATTGGAGGAAGTGATATCTTGTGGGACTACTATTCTGGGAGGTTGGGTAGGGGAATAATGGGGGGAAAATGATTGTAACTCAAAATCTGGCGGAAATGAATGATGTAAAACAGAAGTTAATAAAGCATTTGTTTAAAAAAAAAAAGATATAAGTGGTGCCATTTCCTTCTCCAGTAGATTAAGTCAAACAGTGGTTAAGTGACTTGCCCAGGGTCACACAGCTTGTAAATGTCTAAGGCCAGAGTCAAACAGTTCTTTTTGACTCTAGGCTCAGAGCTCTATCTACCAAGCCATCTAACGGGCTGTGTCTAGTAAATGACTTTTCTGTTATTGATTAGATATGGAGGAGGAGACATTGGGGAAACACAGTTGTTTCAGGGGAAATTTCTTCAGTCCATAAAGAAGGGAGTTCCATCAATAACTTTAGTCCAAGTTCTTTCTTCCAAGATGCTTTTAAGTCCTGACAGCCCACCTCCATCTCTCCCTTCTGCAATGTAACTCTCTTTCCAATTTTCCAATAGGCTACTACTTTTATTTTTATTTTGTTGTTGTTGTCATCTTTTTGCCACCACATCTTTCCTTCCTCATTCTGAGGTCAATCCCAGGCAAGCATGCAAACATTGTTACCCCTCTGTTATTACAACTGTGTCTCAGCTTTTCTAACGTCTGTTGTAGATTTTATGTGTCCTTTTAAGAAAACCTAGATGTGACTTAAGTCCACTTACTGACTCAAAGTTCACAATAGTCCCAAATTATTCCTTGGCTTATGAAAGAATGCTTTTTCTTGTGACTTGCAACCCTAGAATGCCCGTCATTTCTTTTTTTTTTTTTTTTTTTACTGAATAAAAACACAGTTTTTATTTATTTTTTAATCTATTTATATAAATATATTATATAAATTATATAATTCTAAAATATTACATAAATATAATAAATCAATATATTTATATAATATTATATAAATATAATAAATGTAATATATTTATCTAAATCACAGGATTTAAAGCTTGAAGGTACATACCTTAAAGAAATCATCTGGCTCAACTTTCAGAAGAAAACATGGAAAAAAGAGGTATTAGTTCCCTAGGGGTCATACAATATTATTAAGAAAGGTTTCTGAGGTGGCAAAAATGGGGAAAAGACCATAGGAAGGAGGACAGTGTGGGATCAGAAGTATATTTGCTGTTATGACTGGGAATAGAACTGTACTCAAGTATATGATTTCTAAAATGAGACTTCCTTCTCATAATCTAGGTAACGAAGAGAGAAGCTACTTAGCAACTACTAATACCCCTTTTGGGGGTTCTACCTTGAACCCCCCTCCCAAAACCCTTCACAGGCAAACACCACCCCCCAAAATAATTCATTCTGAATCACCCTCCTGATGGGTTGTAGAATGTCTATGTGCACACTATTTACAGACAAGTTCTTATTGGGATGTGGCTAACCTCTGTTCTGTCCTTGTCTTCAAATTGAATTCCAATTTCTGGCACTGGCAAATGGGACAAGTTTACGAAAGGAATCAAGGGATGTGAGGAGGAGAGACAGAGAACAAGCCCAAGAGGAGTCTCCTGAAGCAGCACACAACACTAGCATTTGTTCTAGACATTTAATCACAGCCGCGTGACTTTACTCCTGCATCTTCTCAATAGTCTCTTCCTTATATTTGCCCTTTTCCTTTCCGACTTGGCGAGATTTGGCTTTCCGCTCAAGGATCTTTTTGCGGTCTTTGTCCAGCTTTAGCCTTGTGATAACCACCTTGCTGGGGTGAATGCCCACATGGACAGTTGTACCATTAGCTTTCTCCCGCTGCACACGCTCAATGTAGATCACATATTTCTTCCTGTAAACCTGGACTACCTTGCCAATTTGCTGTCCTTTGTAGTGTCCTCGAACAACCTGGACCTCGTCGTCCTTCCGAATGGGCATGGAGCGGACGTTGTACTTCTGCCTCAGCTCCTTGGACAGCGGAGAGGACATGATTTTCCTCCATATGTGGGAAGGGGCATTGAAATGCCTCTTGCGGTTCTTGCTCCGGTCAGAGGTCACGAAGGGGTTGAACTTCATTTTGACTTCGGAGCCACCGCGGGAGAGAAGAGGCTGAGGACGCCCGTCATTTCTTAAACTCCTATTATACTAAGAGGTGACTTATAGGCCAAAAATGTCAGTCATCTCAGATTTAAAGAAATACCTTATGTATAGAGGTAATATCTAATATGGTGGCATGTGCCTACTGGCAATTAAAATTTATCTTGATAAACTAATTAATCAGCAAGATGTTAACTAATTCACAATATAATTCTCAAGATGTTCATAATAATTCACAAGAAGTCTGTGAATGTAAGCTTTATCAAAGATGAATTAAGAGGATTAGTGAAAATTCTTGGTAAAGTTAGTGTTAGAGGTAGAAACAACAATTCAATACAACCTATAAATTACTATGTAAAAATCAAGAATAGAAGTAGAGGGATAAAAAAGTTTCTGAGATGACTGGGGAGAGTGCCAGACTTGATATCAGGGAGATAAAAATCCCACTTATTTAAATCCGACTTCAGGCAGTTACTAATGGTGTAACTCAGGAAAAATTGCTTATCCTCTCTAAACCCCAAATTCATCACCTGAAAAATGGAAATAATAATTACTATAGAAATGTAGCATGATATGGTGAATACAGAACAACCTCTGGATCAGGAAGAATTTGGTTAAAGCCTTATTTTACACATGTTCAGATTCTATGACTCTGAGAAGGTCACTTAAACTCTCATTGGCCCTAGCAATTCTCTAAGACTATACCAAAAAATCACAACTATTATAGCAATATTTTATATGTAAATGAAATTAAAGTGCCAGTTTAAAAAAATAACTTCTACCTCAGAGGTTTGTTGTAAAGACCCAATAAGACAGAATATGTTAAATTTTTGCAGAATTTAGACGCATGTGTCAATGTCACCCATCAGTAGTGGTTCATTCTCTTGCCTCCATAGGAAAACTAAATCATCCCAGCTTCTTGAAAAATATTCTCATTATCTACATTTATCTACATTTTAACATTTTAGGTTAGTGAAATGTAGGAGCAAGAATAATCACATCAATTTTTACAAAACTTTCAAATTAATCTTTGTTGACCATGTCCTTTTAAGGTATGATTTCCACATAAATTTATTCCTTGTGATAAGAAAATCCAATATAAAATATCCAAAATTAAAAAAAAATTAAGAATATGAACTAGATCTGTAATTTCAATGGGTGATGAAACCATTAGGTAAGGAAACTCCCTCTACAAATGCAAGTTGGCCTCTACTTTGTAATTTATTGTCTTAGAAAGTAATCTTGAGAGAAATCACAAAGCTAGTATAAATGAATAAACGGCCGGTTGGCTGGATATATGGAAGAATAGACCATTCATTTTGTGCTAAGTGTTGGGGTTATAAAGAGAAAAGTAAGACAGTTCCTACTCTCACAGAGCTCATAGTCTAATGATGGAGACAACATATGGAAAGCTTCAGCCACAAGTCAAATGGAAAAGTATCATAGTCCTTAGGGCACAGCAGGAGAGCAGATATTAATGCCTCTACTTTAAAGACATTTCCACTGATAAAATGCTATCTATTTCTTATGTAGAATTGTTTGACAGGTCCAAGGACTTCCTATGTATATGAACCCATATCTTCCTGTCACAAGGCTTCCTGGGAAACCACCACACCACATATCCTCTGGACAAAACTTGAGAGCTATTATTTGGATTTTTTTAAAAATCATGCTATAATAGTAGTTGCAATGACATTACTTTAATTGATTGTCCTAGCACATTTAAAACTTTTAGTTTATATTATGATAATTCAATATCTATTCCATTATCAAAGACTTAATTTATCATAATTCTCTATGTGTACAAGGCACATATTCCAATTATTTTATATTTACTGAGAACTGATTTCCTCTTATAAAGAAAAAAAACAAGGGCCTATTGTTGTGGGGTGGGGTGGTGTACTTCAGTAGAGACCTGAGTTCAAAGCATATTCCTCTGTCTCTCTCTCTCCCTGTTTCTATTTATCTGTCTTGGTCTCTCTGTCTCTGTCTGTGTCTCCATCTCTCTCATTTTGTCTTTGTCTCTCTGTGTCTGTCTGTCTTTCTGTCTCTTTCTGTCTCTGTCTCTCTGTCTCTCTCTGTCTCTTTTTCCTACTCCCTCCTCCATTTCAGCCAACAGATGCCTCTAGAACAATTTCTGTTGTTCCTTGTCTATGGGACCTCAGATGCAATGACAGTAGTTATCTAGCTGTACACTTCATCTGTAAATCATTCAAAAAAGACCCATAAAACTGCTTTGGTTCTTAGTTTTATATATAGCAGAAGAAACAGAATTCATTTGAACAAAGGGACAGACCACCAGCATATTTATATTCAGATTGCCAAAGTTAATCCAAGGCCAATTTATTTTTTGCTAGGCAATGTTTCAGATGGCTGGCAAACCTAAGCTTTATTGAGTTGATCTCACCATGTGTCTACCTGCCTTAACCAGTTCAACCATTTGGATTGAATTGAGTTGTCAGTTCATTCAAAATAGTTGAAACATATTGGAAGCACAGCCATAGCAGCATTTGAATTTAAAGGAGGGCTCTCTTTTTGTCTAAAGAAGTAAAAAATAAAATGAGTCTACATATAAGAAAATGTGAAATTATAGTCATTAAGAATTGCATTCATTGAAAGACATTTTCCCCCTCAAAATTAGAAGAGAAAAAACATTAGGAAGTAAGAGTATTCAGTATACTTTTAAAAACTGGATTCATCTTATTCAGCATTTTAATTGCAAAAGATACATAAACACCACCTTGATAATTATATAAATTATATATAAAAACAAAGTTAAGATTCATCCCCAAGATATTTGTCACCTAAGTAAGTCATGTACTGGGGTCCATCTAATTTCCCACTTAATTCTCCAAACATGAAACTCTCTGGCAATTCTAAAAACACTAATTTAGATTGGAATTTAGAAATTGAGTGTTAGCAATTCACTGGATCATCAAGTTGGAAAGGACCTTAGAGATTATTTAGTCTTCTTGATATCAGTTTATAGATGAGGAAAATGTGGCCTAGTGAGATACAAAGACTTACGTGGATAGTGCAGAGACATGCTGAGACCAATTGTTATATTTTCAGAGTGAGAATTTATGCTGTGGAAAACAGTAAACGCTATGAATCAGAGCTTGATTTATTGTTTTGTTGATTGCCTAGATTCAACTTAAGTGATAGAAAAATGTTAATAATTCAAATTAAATTTATGAGTGTGTCATGTTTCAGGTAGCAGTTTGTTATGCATTTACTGGCATACCTATGATAGTAGACGTCAGAGCAGGAATTTAAGTGCAATTCTTCAGACTCCAGATCCCACATTCTCCAACTGTACTAATGCCAGAGGATAATTACATTTTCAAATCTTTTCATTCTATATGAAAATTTTTTATCCTTTCATGTTTTTGTTCAATCATTTCTGACCCTTTGCAATCCCATTTGGGGTTTTCTTGGCAAAGATACTGGAATTGTTTGCCATTTCCTTCTCCAGCTCATTTTATAGAGGAGGAAACAGAGGAAACAGGGTTAAGTGACTTGTCCAGGGTCAAACAGTATGTGTCTGAAGCTGAATTTGAACTCAGGTAGATGAGTCTTCCTGATTCCAGATCCAAAACTCTATGCACTGCCCCATATAGATGTTTTCTTTTATCCTTTACATAATATGCATGTGACTTTTCCATGTTTTTCACTACGTGAACAAAATGTAAAACACAACCATAATTAGACATCTCAATTAGGAAAGATTTTTTTCCCATTTATTCCAACTCTTAGTGGCTTAGTTTCAGATCAGTAATCCCTATAGTTCTTAATATAGTTCCTTATTTTATTTATAAAAACATAAGGAGCCTTTCCATTTGTCAAATTTTTCTTTGGCAAGAAAACAAAACTCCTCTCTGTCACTAAATTGGTGAAGGAAATACCTATCCCATAAAGCTTTAAAAATGTTTGGACCAATTTTGGAAATAATTTTTCAATAATTAGAGTACATAAGAATAAATTCTTCAAAAGCCAATATGAGCAAAAAGATTACAGCAAACATTAGCCCACAGCAGCATCCTGGGAAACTGACAGCTCCAGAGGCATCTCCAAAGATGTCAATACAAAGGTTGACATAGCCTGCCAAGGAGCCAGATGCTGCTGTCAGAAGAAGAAAAAAAATGGTCCTCAGTTTGGTATCTGTTTCCTGTGATTAGCATCAGCAACACCCGTCACTGCCTCTTTCAGATTAATTAGTAAAATCTGGTGTGAAGAACTTTGGAAAAATATGTTTGTTCAAAATGGGGGAAAAGAAACATCTGTTTGGGAGTTGTTGGTTCTGTGTGTGTGTGTGTGTGTGTGTGTGTGTGTGTGTGTGCTTCCTAGTTTCTGAAAGTCTCTGAATCATATGTTTTCCTTATTTTATTTATGCATTTTTTGCTTACATTTGTCAGGCAATAACATGAAGCTGGGGCACAGTTAAGTAAGACATTTCACTGCTCTTACCACAAAACAACCCAATTCTTTGTCTCACAGAATATATTCACTGGATTTTTTTTTTTTGAGAATAAGGAGTTCTTTTACAAAATACTTATAGATTTTCCATGGCTTAAAGTTATTTCCGAAAGAAACCCAGATGATGAGATTAAGTTATGAGGCAGTAGGAAAGCCAAAACAAGAACCTGGGTTTCCTTAGCCCAAGCTGAAAGTCATTGCCACTGGATTCTGTTGACTTCATGTGATGGGTAAAGAAGAGAATCCAAGGCACAACATTTTAACCAGATGAACTTGTAGCTCTATTGCCATGTGCATACTATCAGCCCTAGACAGCACTGTATATAGGAGAAGTTTGGAATGTAGATGCATTTAATGAAGATGGGAATTCTAAATGGGATTCCATTAGTACAGGGAATGCACAAGTAAGAAAACTCCCTCTGTCAATGTAAGTCAATACTTAAAATCTTACAGAGTTGCCTTAAGCACCAAGATGTTAGTTGACTTAAACAAAGCATCACAAAGCCAGTGCATATCAGAGATCAAACGTGAACATGAGTCTTCCACTTGTCTAAGCCAGATCTCTATTCCATTATATCACACTACCTCACAGGTAAATTTAGTAGGAAATATAATGGGTTTCGTTCCATCAGAAGGGTTGGTCTAGATGAACTATGACATATATTCCTATAATTAAAACCCTCACTCTCCTTTATGGAATTATTCTAGCCCTTTATATTTTTCATGCCTTTCTGCCCAATAATCTTATTACTCTAAGTCTCAGTTTCTTCATTTGTAAAATAGTGATAATAATATTTGCACTATCTATCCTAAGGGATATTTCAAACATTAAAAATGCCTTAATAGATTAAGGTTAATTATCTCATATAAAAGAGGCAAGAGAAAACTGTTACAATCGAGGGGAAGAGCAGGAAGGTAAAAGGGAATGGGACAACCTTACTTTCATTGAATTTAGCTTAAGGAGGGAATAACATACACACTCAATTGGGTGTTTCACTCTACAGGAAAATAGGGGAATAGGGGATGAGGGGGAATGATAGAAGGGAGGGCAGATCGGGGGAGAGGGTAGTAGTCAGAAGCACACACATTTGAAAAGGAACAGGGTCAAAGGAGAAAACAGAATAAGGTAGGGGTGGGATAGGATGGAGGGAAATATAGTTAATCTTTCCCAATATAACTACTATGGAAATGATATAGGTAACTATACATGTACAACCTATATTGAATTGCTTATCATCCTAGTGGGAGTGTATGAGCAGGGAAGAAGGGAAAAAATCTGAAGCTAAAAGTTTTAAAAACAAATGTGTATTAAAAATGTCTGATAAATGTGTGAGGTTTTCTTGTTGTTATTGTTATTTACTATTATTATTTTCTCTCTCAGGACCAGGCTTGTAACTAAGGTTTGATCTTGTAATAGCAGGATCTCATAATCTAAATTTATCCCACTCTCTGCCAAGGAGATATCTTGGTAACCAGGATAAGTAAAAAAGAAAAGGAGCATATCATGTAATCCAGTAAGAAAAGTAGCATTTAAAAAAGGGAAATTTGGTGTTATAGAAAGAACACTATATTAGGAATCAGTGAACATGAATTCTAGTACTGGTTCTGTCACACAAATTAAATTGAATTGGATTTGTTCCTTAAACCTTCTTGATACTCAAATGTTTTCATCATGAAAATGAAAGAGTTGGACTAGAGTTCTAATATTCCTTCCATTTTTTTATTCTATAATTTGAATAAATATCCAACAGTGGAATGTCAGGTAAATAGATCAATCGATCAATATTTATTAAACACCTACTGTGTGCCAGGCACCATGTGAGTTGTTAGGGATACAAAAAGAAGCAAAAGACAATTTTTGCCATCACAAAGCTTACAAAAAGAAGTAGAGACTTACCCAATATCCCACAAATTGTATTTAAGTGTTACTACTTACCTAATTCAACAATGAGGTCAGAACAATGACTTTGTAGACCTTCAGCTTGGTACTCTAATACCTCTTCTCTCCCACACTTTCCTTCGGAGCCTCCAAAAACACTGAGCTAGCTCTGACAATGTGTGTCAACCTCATTATCAATGTGTACATCCCTGGAAAGTATACTACCAAGGTAAGTGAATTCATCCACAGCTTTAACTGATGGTTTCACATATGGATCGTGAGGTGGTGGCTAATAGAGCACTTTCGTTTTCTTGATGTCAATTGTTAGGCCAAAATTAGCACCAAGCAGCAAAGAATTGATCCATAATTTGTCGCATCTCCAATTCAGAGGCAGCATTATGTGCTCACCTCACTGTTGTATGCCTGTGAAACCTGGACAGTAAACTAGCACCATGCCAGAAAACCGAATTGCTTCCATTTGAATTGACTTAGGGAGATTCTGAAGATCACCAGGCAGGATAAGGTACCAGAGACTGAGGATCTTACTCGAACTACACTGCCAACTCTGTTGCAGAGAGCACAACTTGATTGGCTAGCCATGTTGTTTGAATACAAAATGTGTGCTTGCCAAAAAGATTATTTTTATGGAGCACTCAAACATGCCAAATGTTCATATGGTGCTCAGAAAAAGTGATACAAGGACACTGACAAGGTATCTCTTAAGAACTTTGGAATTGGGGTAGTTAGTGCAGTGAATAGAGCACCAACCCTGGAGTCAGGAAAACCTGAGTTGAAATCTGACCTCAGACACTTAACACTTACTAACTGTGTGACCTTGGGCAAGTCACTTAATCCCAATTGCCCGGCATTCCCTGCTCCAAAAAACAAACAAATAAAAAGAAAGAACTTTGAAATTGACACGGGGGACACAGGACCACCCAATATGTTGTTCCCACATCAGAGAAGGTTCTGTACTCTTTGAGCAAAGCAAATTTGAAATAGTTCAAAAGAAATGCAGCTTGTGCAAATTTAGAGAATCCACCCCAAATGTTCACATGGACTTTTTGTGCCTGACCTGTGGTAGAATCTTTTGAGCTAGTATTGCTCTACTCAGCGACATTTGGACACACCGTAACTTGACTCGAGCATTGTGATATCATTTTGGTCCTTTTCAAGAACAAAGAACAACAACCAACTTAAAGGATAGATTCACCAAAACTTGAATACAAAGTAAACAGATGTCCTCAGATCATCTCTCTGTCTCTCTCTTGATATAGATAAAGATACATACACATATATGTATATACACATAAATATACGGATATAGATTTGATATGTGCATACATGTATACATTGATATAAATATATACACAGATATAACAGGATAAACAAGGGCAAGATAAGATGGGATAGGATAGGATGGGATAGACTATAAAAGGCAGCATCTTGATGTGGTAAAGGCTCTAGTCTGAGAATTAAGATCAAGATTCCAGTCTTATTTCTTTCATTAAATTTCCATGTGATCTTAGAAAAGTCTCTTCATTTTTCTAGTTCTGTTTCCTTACCTATAAGTAAAATATTAAAATTATCTCTAAGGTTCCTCCTGCTTCTAATATTTTTTGACTTCTGAAATATATGCATATATGTATATATGTATGTATATATATATATATGTGTGTGTGTGTGTGTGTGTGTGTGTGTGTGTGTGTGTGTATGAGATACAGTCCCATATATGGTGCATATACCATGGATTCCAGGTGAAATTCACATGCTCAAAACGACTTACAGGGGAAAAATATCCTTGAACTCCTATCATTGATTTTAGCATTGGTCAATTTTTAATTTAACTACAACCAGACACTTCATGTTCTTATTCCTGTTTTAAGAATCCTGTATTCACTGGAAATAGGAAGGTAGCAACTATATCTTCAAAATGCTAATTAAAGCACATTTTAGGATGCATTTCAGGTGAGCTACAGTTGATTATTTGGCTGGTGAAGATGCTTTGGAAACAGCTTCTGCATTCAATCTTTGCATAGAGCCATTTTTTGTTTCTTTACAGTGAACACAGCTTTCAATTGAGGTCATTTCCAATTCCAATCTGTCTTTTCAAGACAAGTCAACAGGTAGATTCTTAGGTTCATATAATTATACAGTACATCATAGAAATCCAGCAAAGAGTGACTCATCATTTAAAGAAAGAGAACACTATAATTTAGCAACAATGGCCAAATGTGAAACAAAGATCCATGGCTCTTAAAAAATAACTATTCATAGGTTGGGTCAAATGTATTTCTCCCTCAGCAAAGAATAAATGGATCAATTGACAGATAATCTCCTGAAGGATGAATAACTGCTGCCCTGAGCTTAACTATCCCATTATCCTCATTCTTTATCAGGTATATGTCAGCTTTCTTTTGGATTCATTTGGTGAGTGCCCAAAATTAGAAAAATCTCAAAACTTATCAATGAAAGAGGATTTTTTTTTAACCACTGGCTGTAAGGCATCATCATCATCATTATTAACATCATCATCATCATCATCAGAGAATTTATTTGCCTAGAACACAGAGAAATTAAGTGACTTGACAAGAGTCCCATTGTCAGTGTATGCCAGAAATAGAAGTTTACTCAGGTTTTCCTGGCTTTGAGGTCCACTTTCTGCCATGATACTCTGCCTCTTAATGGTAATTATGTGGTAAAATTAAAGGCTTATCTTAAAGCAGCTACCAAAAGATACTTTTCCTATAAGGAAAGCCCTTTTATACAGATGGATTGTAGATTCAGAATAGAGAAATCCTAAAGCTGCAATTCATAAGATAGGGCCTGTTAACTTGTTTATTTTTTTAATACCTGACAAATGTATTTTACCGGATAGATTATGCAGTGAATCGAGTGCTGCACCTGGAGTCAGGAAGACTCATCTTCCTCAGTTCAAATTTGACCTCAGACACATACTAGCTGTGTGACCCTGGCAAAATCACTTAACCATATTTGCTTCAGTTTCCTCATCTGTAAATGAGCTCAAGTAGGAGATGGCAAATGACTCCAGGATCTCTGCCCTCCAGTATCTCTGCCAAGGAAACCCCAAAAGGGGTCCCAAAACGTCAGACACAACTGAAAAATTGCTTTAAAAAATCCATGCTATATTTTAAAATGACTGTTTTTCTTTCTAATCTTATATATTTTAGGAGTTAAGATATATTCTCTGAAAAGAAGTCCTTAGACCTCACCAGATTTTCAAAGAGGTGCATGGCACCAAAAATGTTCAAAAATTCTTATTATAAAGAGATGATATTTATGAATGCATCTTCTTTTGTGTTCCTGTTCTATACTCTTTCATTTACCAGTATATTTAAATCTGCTCAGTTTTTCCTTCTATTATTCATACTTTAACCAAAATATAAAAAGACATGTTGGCCTGTCTGGGACGGTATTGGGTGCTAGAAATAGCTCTTTATCTGGAGTTCGAAGATCTAATTTAGAGTTGTGGCTCTGTTGCCTGGGAATATCCAAACACAAACACAAAAGCCAATATCAAGGCAGGTCCCTTAGCATACAGCCACCTCAGGATAAAGATACTCTCTAGGTCCACAATCCTTAAATGCATAGTTCAGGATGAGTTTATGTTTCAAAGTCACCAGAGAATACACTTTAAAACAAAGGTACTTAATGATTATCACAGAAAGAAAAGTACCAGTGAAATATCACCATAAAGGTGGGAAATATTCTCAAAAAAAATACAGGAAACATCAGGGGGAAAACATATAAAAAGGAACACAGGAAAAACACGTGGCTAAGGTATACACATGGAAGGTTCACTTTACCTGTATGGAGGGACAATTCACTTATCATTCTATATAAATATGTCATATCATATTGTAGCATATGATGTGATTGTCAGATCATTACATTATATAAAAAGCAATAATACAAAATTGAATAGAGAGGATTGAATATTAAATAAATAGAAATCTATCTTAAATATATAATGCATTATGAAATATACAAAATATTATATATAAATATTTATGTGGATATGTATGTTTTTTGTTTTTAACACATATTTAATGTAACAATTAGTGATTTAGTGTATTTAATGAGACCATTGATAGGTTGATTTCTTCTGAGAAATGCCTGTCTTTATCCTTTCGCCACTTATCAATGAAGGTCTGGCTAAATTTTTTTTGTCTTTATTAATTTGTTTGTTTACTTTTAGTTTACAATATTAAATTCCATAATTCCTTGAGTTTCAAATTATCTTTCCCTTTCTCCCCTTCCCACCCATGATGGCATAGAATCCAGTATAGGATCTGCAAATACTTTCACATTAGACATTAGTCAGTTTACAAAGGTAGATTCTCCTAGATGGAATAAAAAATGGTAAAGAGGAAATAAAACAAAAAAAGAAAAAGAAAAAGATCAAGTAGCTTGCTTCAATCAGGATTCAAAATCAGTTCTTTCTAGTTCTTTCTCTGGATGTAAACATCTCTCTCCATCATGAGGCTTTTGGGATTGACTTATATCACTGCATTGTTGAGAAGAGTCCAGTCTATCACAGTTGGTCATCACACATATGTTTTGTCTGTGATTGTATATAAATTTCTTCTGGTTCTACTCTTCTCACTCAGCATCAGTTCGTATAAGCCTCTCCAGGTAAATATGAAGTCCATCTGCTCCTCATTTCTTATAGAACAATAGTATTCCATTACATGCATATACCACAACTTGTTCAGCCATTCCCCCAAAACCATTTGTTTTCATTAATTGTCTTGATATTCTGAACCGTTTGTTCTTTCAAATAAATTTTGTTGTTATTTTTTCTAGCTCTATAAAGTAGGGTTTTTATTTTTGGTAAATTGATAGGTATGGCACTAAATTTATAATTTAGCTTGGGTAAAATTGTCATTTTTATTATATTAGCTCAACCCAGCCATGAGCAATTTGTATTTTTCCCATTAGTTAGATCTGACTTTATTTGTGTGAGAAGTGTTTTGTAGTTTTGATCATAAAGGTCCTGGGTTTGTTTTGGCAGGAAGAGTCCCCAAAATTTTATAATGTCTACAGTAACGTTAAAAGGGATTTCACTTCCTATCTATCGCTGTTGAATTTCAATAGAGATGTACAGGAATGCCAAGGATTTATCTGGGTTTATTTTATATCCTGCAACTTTGGCAAATTTATTTATTGTCGCAAGTAGTTTTTTACCTGATTCTCTAGGATTCTCTAAGTATATCATCATATCATCTGCAAAGAGCGATAGCTTGTTCTCTTTTTTGCCTAATTTGATTCCTTGGATTATTTTTTCTTCTCTAATTGGTACTGCTACCATTTTTTTTTTCTTTTTGGGAGGCAGTTGGGGTTAAGTAACTTGCCCAAGGTCACACGGCTAGGTTTTTGTTTGTGTGTGCGTTAAGTGTCTGAGGCCAGATCTGAACTCAGGACCTTCTGACTCCAGGGCCGATGCTCTACTCACTGCGCCACCTAGCCACCCCTACTGCTACCATTTCTAATACCAGACTGAATAAGAAGGGCGATAGTGGACACCCTTGTTTCACTCCTGATCTTATGGGAAATGCTTCTAGCTAATCCCCTTTGCACATCATACTTGCTGATGGTTTTAAATAGATGCTACCCATTATTTTAAGGAAGGTTCCATTTATTCCTATATTTTCTAGTGTTTTTAAATAAGAATGGATGTTGTATTTTGTCAAAAGCCTTTTATGCGTGTATTGAGATAATTATGTGGTCTCTGCTACTTTTCTTGTTGATATGTACAATTACACTGACGGATTTCTTAATATTAAACCACCCTTGCTTTCCTGGAATAAATCCTACATGATCAAAGTGTATTATTCTTGTGATAAGTTGTTGTAGTCTTTTAGCTAATATTTTATTTAAATTTATTGCATCTATATTCATGAGGGAAATTGGTCTATAATTTTCTTTCTTGTTTTATCTCTTCCTGATGTACCATATTTGTGTCATCAAAAGAATTTGGCAGGACTCCTTTTTTTTTTTTTTTTGTTTTTGTTTTTTTTTTTTGTTTTTTGGAGGGCAATTGGGGTTAAGTAACTTGCCCAAGGTCACACGGCTAGGTTTTTGTTTGTGTGCGTTAAGTGTCTGAGGCCGGATCCGAACTCAGGTCCTTCTGACTCCAGGGCCGACGCTCTACTCACTGCGCCACCTAGCCGCCCCAGGACTCCTTTTTTTTTAATATATTCCTTGACTTTTATTTTTTTTTCTTTTTCTCTTTTTTTTTTTAACTTATGGTTTGCATCATTCATTTTCACCAGATTTTAAGTTACAATTTTTCCCCATTTTTTCCCTACCCACCACACCAGAATAGCAGTTCCACAATATATCCCCTCATCCAATACACTCCCTTCCATATCTTATCCAATCCCCCCTTTGACTTTGCTATTAGGGCAAGGCGAACGTCTGTGCCCCAATGCCTGCACATCTTATTTCCCAATTACATGCAAAATAGTACTAATAATAGTATTTATATACATTTGAAACATTTAATTTTAATACTTCAAATTTCAGATCCATTCCCTTCCTCCCTTGTCACCCACTCCCTCTGGGAAGATAAGCAATTCAGTATGTGTTGTACATTATAGCTATGCAAAACATTCCATAGTAGATATATTGTAAAAGACTGCTTATATTTCCCTCCCACCCATCCCACCCCCCAACCTGGTCCATTTCCTACTTTGATCCCATCCCTCTTCGAAAGTGGGTACTTCCAACCTCCCCTCCCCCTAGAATGCCCTCAACTTCATCATCCCCACTCTCATTCCCCTTCCCCCTACTCTCCTGTAGGGTGAGATATCCCATTTAGTATGTATGTGATGCTCTCCCTGAGCCAAATTCAATGAGAATATGGTTTTGCCTTTTGGCCTTCCTGTTCTTCCCCTCCCCTGCAACTACTTCCCCTTGCCTCTTCGACATGAGATAGTTTACCTTGTCCTGTCTCTCTCCATCACCTCTTATCACATTCCTTTCTCACCTCTTAGCTTCACCCCTTAAGTATCATCCCTTCCCACCAAATTCAACCTGTGCCCTCTATCCATGTATACCTGTAAACATATATACACACATTCACATATGTATTCATATGCCCATACACCCTTCCTCAATTATTTTCATAATGAGAAAGGTTTCATCAGACACAGTTATTGTTTTTCCATGTTGGAATGTAAATATTTCAACTTTGTTAAGTTCCTTTTGATTTCTTTTCCCTGATTACCTTCTCAAGCATGTCTTGCTTCTTGTGTCTGAATGTCAATTTTCTATTCAACTCTGGTTTTTCCTCAAGAATACTTGAAAGTCCTCTATGCCACTGAATGACCATATTTTCCCCTGAAACAAGATACTCAGTTTTGCTGGGTAAGTGATTCTTGGTTTTAATCCTAGCTCTTTTGCCCTCTGGAATATCATATTCCATGCCCTTTGATCCCTCAGTGTAGATGCTGCCAGATTCTGTGCTATTCTGATTGTGTTTCCACAATATTGAATTTGTTTCTTCCTGTCTGCATGCAGTATTTTCTCCTTGATCTGGGAATTCTGGAAACTGGCTACAATATTCCTAGGAGTTTTCTTTTTGGAATGTTTTTCAGGATGTGATCGGTGGATTCTTTCAACCTCTATTTCCCCCTCTGGGTCTAAAACATCAGGGCAATTTTCCTTGAGAATTTCTTGAAGGATGATTTCTAGGTTCTTTCTGTGATCATGGCTTTCAGGTAGTCCAATAATTTTTAAATTATCTCTCCTGGATCTATTTTCCAGGTCAGTGGTTTTTCCCATGAGATATTTCACATTGCCTTCTATTCTTTCATTTGTTTGAATCTGTTTAACAGCATCTTGATTTCTCATAAAGTCACTAGCTTCCATTTGCTCCAGTCTAATTCTGAAGGATTGAATCTCCTCAGTGAGCTTTTGAGATTCTTTTTCCATCTGGCAAATTCAGCTTTTTAAGGCATTCTTCTCCTCATTGCCTTTCTCAGACTCTTTTGCCATTTGAGTTAGTCTATTTTTTTTTAAAGCAATTGGGGTTAAGTAACTTGCTCAAGGTTACATGGCTAGTCATTATTTATGCATGGGTGCTCATTTTCTGAGGCATAATTTGATCTCGGGTCATCCCAACTCCGAGGCTGGCGCTCTTACTCACTGTGCCACCTAGCCGCCCCTTTAGGGCAATTGGGGTTAAGTAACTTGCCCAAGGTTACACGGCTAGGTTTTTGTTTGTGTGGATTAAGTGTCGGAGGCCGGCTCCGAACTCAGGTCCTTCTGACTGCAGGGCCGGCGCTCTATTCACTGCGCCACCTAGCCGCCCCGAAATAAGTGATCTTCTAGTTTCTTTTTATTTATTTATATATATATATATATATATATATATATATATATATATATATATATATATATATATATATATATATATTTTAAGCAATTGGGGTTAAGTAACTTGCTCAAGGTTACATGGCTAGTCATTATTTGTGTGTGGGTGCTCATTTTCTGAGGCCGGATTCGATCTTGGGTCATCCCAACTCCGAGGCCGGCGCTCTTACTCACTGCGCCACCTAGCCGCCCCTAGTCTATTTTTTAAGGTGTCATTTTCCTCAGTCAGGCTGTTGACTGTCATTTCATACTTTTCTTGCATCTTTCTCACTTCTCTTCCCAGTTTTCCCCTCACTTCTCTCATCTGCTTCTTAAAGTCCTCTATGGCCTGTAGCCAGCTTGTATTTTCATTTGGGTCTTTTGGTGCAGGAGTTCTGACCTCACAGTCCTCTTCCTGTTCCATGTTTTGATCCTCTTTGCCCCCAAAATAGGAGTCTAAAGTTTCATGTTTCTGTTTATTTTCTTTCCTTTGCCTAGGCATATTGCCACTTAATTACTTGATTTTTGGGCTTGTTGCCACAGTAGGACTCTGCCACCAGACAGGAGAGCTTCCTTCCCAAACGTGGGGTCTCCACAACTTCTGGAGTTTGGGTGGCCTCTGTAAAGCGTCCATACACTCTGCCAAGTTGGATACCCACCCCAGACCTCCCCCACCCAGACCATAATCCAAATCCAAGCAGGTTAAAGCAAGAGCAATTAACCCCCAGACTTATTGCTGGACCTCTCTACAGTTTGCAGACCAGGAGCTGGAGCTGCCACTGATGCTGCAAAATGGCCTCTGTGCCCCGTTTCCTCAGCTGCTTTTTGCCCCCAGGGGAGGAAGCCGACCTGTTCCCCCAATACTGGTCCCAAAGTCCATAGGGCACTATCCTCTCACTTTGTCCTAGGCATATCTGTGCCGACAATTCTGGAATCGCCACAGCTGCTGGTGTTCTGGGGTCCCTCCAGCCGGCTTCTGGCCAGGTGGCCTTGGGGCTAAAACTGGGGCTCATGCGGGTCTGGGCTTGGCTCCCAGAGCACTGTGCTGTGTTGTGCTGGCCGCTCCCTTCAAGGCTGCTGGGCTATCCTCAGTGAGTGGTTAGCTTCTCTGTGTTGTTCTGTGGGTGCTGGGGCTCCAGACGTTGTTCAGAGTCCAACTTTTACATTGTTTGGTAGTGATGTGTGGCAGAGCTCCTTGGAAGTGCTCTTTCTACTCTGACATCTTGGCTCTGCCTGGTAGGACTACTTCTTCACTAATTTTCCCAAATACTTTGTTGAGTATTAGAATCAATTTTCTTTAAATATTTGGTAGAATTCACTAGTAAATCCATCTGGCCCTGGAGGTTTTTTCCTAGGGAGTTCACTGATGTCTTGTTTGATTTCTTTTTCTGTGTTATTATAGTAATTTAATTCATTTTCAGTTAATCTGGGCAACTTGTATTTTTGAAAATATTTCTCCATTTCATTAAGATTGTCAAATTTATGTGCATACAATTGGGAAAAATAATTCCTAATTATTATTTTGATTTCCTCTTCATTGGAGGTAGATTCACTCTTTTCATTTTTGATACTCATAATTTGGTTTTCTTCTTTCTTTTTTTATCATATTGACTAAGGATCTATCAATTTTATTGTACTTTTCATATAACCAGCTCTTAATTATATTTATTAATTCAATAGCTTTCTTAATTTCAATTTTATTAATCTCTGTAACAGTTTTCAATATTTCTAATTTAGTATTTAATTGGTGATATTCAAATTTTTCTTTTTCTAGCTTTTACAATTTCATGCCCAATTCATTGACTTCCCTTTTCCCTAATTTATTCTTGTATGCACTCAGGTATATAAAAGTTCTCCCAAGAATTGCCTTTAATGCATCCCACAAATTTGAGTATGTTTTCTCATTATTATCATTCTCTTGAATGAAATTACTGATTGTTTCTATAATTTCTTGTTTGCCCCACTCATTCTTTAGGATTAAATTGTTTAATTTCCAATTAGTTTTCATTCTATCATTCGATGGCCCTTTTTTGCATATACTTTTTATTGCATCAGGATCTGAGAAGGATGCATTTAATATTTCTGCCTTTCTGCACTGAATTGTGATGTTTTTATGCCCTAGTACATGGTCTATTTTTGAGTATGTACCATGCACTGCTGGAAAGAAAGCATATTCCTTTTTATCCTCTTTCAGTTTTCTCCAGAGATCTATCATATCTAGTCTCTCTAATATTCTATTCACCTCCTTAACTTCTTTCTTATTTATTCTGAGGTTAGATTTATCAAGTTCAGAGATGGGGAAAATAAGGTCCCCCACTAGTATAGTTTTCCTGTCTATTTCTTACTCTAATTCCTTTAACTTCTCTCTCCTCTAGGAATTTGGACACTATACCACTCGGTGCATATATGTTAAGTAATGATATTTCTTCATTCTCGATGGTGCCTTTTTACAGGATATTTTCCTTCCTTATCTCTTTTAATTAGATCTATTTTTGCTTTTGCTTTATCCAAGATAAATATTACTACCCCTGCTTTTTTTTTTTTTACTTTAGCTGAGGCATAATATATTCTACTCCAGCCTTTTACCTTTACCCTGTGGGTATCCCTTTGTTCCAAATGTGTTTCTTGTAGACAGCATATTGTAGGATTATGGTTTTTAATCCATTCTGTTATCCACCTCTGTTTTATGGGAGAGTTCATCCCATTCACATTCACAGTAATGATGATTATCTGTCTCTTCCCCTCCATCCTATTCCCCTCCCCTCCTTATATATATATATATATATATATATATATATATATATATATATATATTTTTTTTTTTTTTCTTCTTCCTTCCCCTCCTTAAGGTTTTCTCTTTTGGCTACCACCTCCCTCAGTGTTCCTATCTGGTGACCCCCCTTCTTAACCTACCCTCTCCCCTTACTACTCTTTCCCTCCTCTCTAATCCTCCCCTTTTATCCCTCTCTTACCCTCCTACTTCCTATATGCCACAATAGATTTTTATGCTTATGAGAGTATGTTATTCCCCCTTTAACACCAACCCAATGAGAGTAAATTTCATACAGTGCTCCTCTCCCTCTCTCCTTTTCCTCTGTTTAATGAAATTTCATGTCTTTTCATGTTAGAATCTTAAATTTCACTGATTAAGTTGATCCCTCTTTGAACCAGAACCAGTGAGAATAATGTTCACATGATGTTCCTCTCCCTCTTTCCTTCCCGTTTACTATAGTGTGTTTTATGCCTCTTGAATGGCATAATTTACCTTTTTTGTCTCATGTTTTCTTTTTATCCCATTACAATCCCTTTGATAAGTGCCTTAATAAGGTTTTGTTTTTATCTTCAGATTAGTTCATTCATACCCACACCCTCTATTTAGAACCCTTTTAAAGGTCACGATAATCATATAAATTTCAATATTTACAGTAATCAGCTTCTCATATATGGATGTGAACATTTTACTATTGTTGCATCCAAAGTTATGTGCACTTGTGCATGAGTGTTCATGTGTGCATGTATGTATGTGTGAGTGGGTGTTTTCCTTGTTTACCTTTTTATGTCACTCTTGGGTCTTATAATTGAAGACCAAATTTTCCATTGAGCTCTGGCTTTTTCATCAGGAAAATGTGGAAATCCCTTATTTCATTAAAGGACCATGTCCTTGCCTGAAAGATTATGCTCAGTTTTGCCAGGTAGTTAATACTTGTTTTTTTTTGCCCTAGTACATAGGTTCTAGCTCTTTTTGCCCTAAGAAATATCAAATTCCAATCCCTCCTACACTTTAATGTAGAAGCTGCTAGGTCCTGTGTGATCCTGACTGTAGTTCCAAGATATTTCAATTGTTTCTTTTTTGCTGCTTGCAGTATTTTTCCTTAATCTTGTAATTCTGGAATTTGGCTACTATATTTCTTGGAGTTTTCAATTTGGGTTCTCTTTCAGGAGGAGTCTTGGGAATTCTTTCAATAACTATTTTATCTTCTGATTGCAGGACTTCAGGACAGTTTTCCTTGACAATATCTTCGAGGATATTATCCGTGCTACTTTTTCATCATGGCTTTCCGGGAGACCAGTAATTCTTAAGTTATCTCTCCTGGGTCTGTTCTCTAGGTCAGTTGTTTTTCCAGTGAGATATTTTATACTTTCTTCCAATTTTTCAATCCTCATGTTTTGTTTGATTGACTCTTGGTGCATCGTAGAGTTCTGAGTTTCAATTTGATTGATTCTAATTTTTTAACGAATTATATTCTTGAGTTAGTTTTTGAAGGTCCTTTTTAGGGAGGTATTTTCTCCAATTACTTTACTCATTTTACTTTTAAGGATTTGTTTTCTTCAGTGAGACTTTTTTTTTCAGTTTGGTCACAGCAGATTTAAATTTGTATTCTGCCTCCCTAACTTGGTCATGAAAATCTTTCTTAAGCTCCTCGAAGAATGCTTTTTGGGCTTGAGACCAATTCATATTTCCTTCTGTGGTCCCAGGTATGAGTATAGAGACCAAGTTGTCCTCTGTATTTGGTTGTTCTTTATCTACAAAATAAGCTCTGATCTATTTTCTGGCCTTCCCTTCCTCTTTCTCACCTTCCTTCCTTCCCATTGTAATTTTCTGTTTCCTAATTTCTCAGGCTGGGAACTAAGGGTCTTGTTGTTGACTTTGAATGCTGTAGCCTCTGGGTGTCTAGTTTGAGGCCAAGACAGGAGTCTCAGTGTTCCCCCTGAGATATGCTGAGTTGTACAAAGTAATATGTGGAGGTGGGGTAGTCTGGCCACTTCAGATTTCTGCCTCTATTCCCCTGAGCTACTGCTAAGGCAGGCTTTTGCTGGTCAGGTGAGGTGGGGCTTGTTGGGACCCCTCCCCTCTTCTCTTCAGATTCCTTGCAACCTCAGTTACATCCCTTCTCAATGACACCCAAATCTGAGGCTATTTCCACTATGTCAGGATTTCACTCTGGGTGGGACCCTTATCTTTGGGTTTTCTAGGTCAGGGAGGGGGAATCAGAACAGCAAGAGTTTACTTTGTCATCCTGGGCCTGGGAAGGACAGGCAGGCAATTTCTAAATTTCAAGTCTGGGGGCTTATAGCCCCAGGCGAAGCTTTTGTCTCTGCTGGGGGCCCAGAGCCCTCTCTTATCTGGCTCCATTGATTCATCCAGTCCCATGGTGAGATGCTGGTGAGATGGCTGTGAATCGTCCTTGGTGTGGGTGAGTCTGCTGGCTGAGGCTCCTTCTCTCTCTGCTGTAGTCCACCCTCTAGTCTGAGCTGTTGCAGCCCACATGTCCTCTGTGCTCCCCCTATCTGGACCCACATGGGCATTTTCCTGTGCTGGATTCTGCCACGCTCCTTCTCCCAGTGGATTCTGTCACTACAAAATCCATTCAGATTCACTTTTTAAAGTTTAGATGGAATATTTTTTAAGACTGAATTTCCCTATCTTGCCTAAACAGAAAGTGCCGTTGCTACCTATAGGCAGTTTTCCACTCTGATCAATATAGGTTATTTGATCTGCTCCATTTTCTATCTTGGACCAGTTTTCCTGGTAGCAAGTATTACAAGTGATTCCTACCATATCCACATGACTCATATTTCTGACACTGGGTCCTCTGATTCCTTTTAGTGACATCATGTGAATGCTCTGGGTTCATAGCTGCTATTGGGCAAGCTTGCTCTTGGCAATCCTCTTTAGTCTTTCCCAGATGTTGCCCTGCTGGACAAACAATCATGTGAATGCTCTGGTCTCATAGTTGCTATTGGACAAGTTTGCTATTGACAATCCTCATTAGTCTTTCCCAGATGCTGCCATGCTGGACAAACAATGTATATTTCTCACTCTTTTGCATGTGTAGACCATGTGAATCTTATTCAGGTTTAGTCTCCACTGTCTCCAGCTTTGGGATCAGTTGAAATCTACCCATCTTTTATTTTCTTGTAAAAGCATGGGTGCTGTCATGTTGTCTTATACTACAGACTATATATATATACACACACACATATATGTATGTATATATCTATATCTATATCCATAGATAAAGATATATATATATATATACTATATATATAGTGCATATATATACACACATGTATATATCTATATCTATATCCATAGATAAAGATATATATATATGTATATATATATATATATATATTCTCCAACTTATATAGAAAAAACAAAAGAAATTAAAAAATGAAAATAAAATTAAACTTTGAGTAACAAGAAAAAAAAACACAACAAAAAATGGCCTGATGCTTAACTACAGAGAGTTTTTATCTCCCTTACAAGGGATTCTCAGTTTCAGACACTAAACACTTTAAAATAAAGAGCATGGCCATCTTCTCTGGCTCAAGTTATTCTATACGTTTCCAAAAATATAGATACAATAGAGGTAGATAGAGATATGGACCAGTCAGTAGCAGCATAGCATATTGGAATATAGAATTAGTCTTAGATCTAGAACCACCTGGGTTCAAGAAGCAAGTCTGACTCATACTGGCTCTTTTACCATTGGTGAGTCAAATATTTTCTTAATATCCAGATAACTTCTTAAGATTGTAGGTCACAGAGAAAGCATTGGTTTTTGTTAATAGATCATGCATCCCCTCCAAGTAGTTCCTTGTACAATTGAAATTTGTAAAATCCTTATTCTATTAGCTGTTTTAGCCTTTCTTGGGCCTTTGGTTCATAAGAAATCATTGCTGTTCAATTTTGTGGCACAATGAGAAAACATTAGGAGACACTGCTTTAAACAGACAACTGCTTGACATGCTCTTTAATAGACATGAATTAGAAACTATCATTTCTTTAGAATATAATACTGGGCAGTTTCCTGGGCTGATGAAGAAACCCCTGTCATTTTTATCAGATAGCTGCCAACTAGCAATAAAGATAAGAATTCTATGGATTCAATGATTATTGTTTTATTCCATGATAATACATAGTCCTCTTATGATCATACTCCTCACTGAGCACTAAAAAGGATTTCCTCATATTCATTGATATCACCTCATTTCCTTTTGCAGATTTGCATCCTTTTTATCCATTTTGTGAAAAGAATGTGCTTTTATTGGTATACCTTCTTGAGAGGATGGACAACTGTTGTGCTCTTTTATCTTATTTTATTTGCCTTATCTTTCTCTGCATGAACTATATTTCCTATTTTTTCTGGCTTTTGATTTAACAGTCTCTCCAGGTTTAATTTGTGTCCGGCAGGAGCACTATGTTTGCTTAGTTGCATGTCTGACACATCTCTTTTGAGCCTTACCATATGTTTTCTTAATATTATACATAGTTCCTGTTTGTTCAATGCATATTTTGGAAGTAAAGGTTAACTAGAGCAAAATGAAGAGATTAAATTATACTTCAAGGGATAGTCTGGCTTAATTTTTGCTTGAATCAACTTCAAACCAAATGTTTCATCCTTCATTCATCTTTATTCATTCAACACTATCCCATGGATTTATGCCATCTAAACACCTGGTAATTTTCCTTTCTTGTCATATTCTTGGATTTGTCCTGGCTTTTCTAGTACTTTGGTACAATAAATAACATTGCTTTTTTCAAAGGCGAGAGATGATTGGAGGGAACTCAATGTCACTCCTTTTCCTTGCCAGAGATATGTTGTGATATTAAGAGGCTAAAAGCAAAGCACAGACTCACTCTTGTTCCTAGCATATTTTGCATATTCATAGTCACAGTATGAAAATGAGAATTTGACATGTGAAATGATAATAAAGTCCTCTAAAGGAAGGTATAAAAATATAGTCCTTTTTCCCCTATTTCTAGCATTTAGCACAGAGCTCGGCATGTAATAGGTACCTAATTAATGTGTGTTGATGGATTGATTGATATATAGTATTGTTCAACTGAGAATATGGTCATCTAGTTTTGTGTCTTATTGCTTTGTCAGGCTATAGACATAGACTAGGGTTAGGGCAAGGAACACTTTTTGTCTAGACTTTATATTCCTGGATATATAGTGTAGCCTAACTCTTAGGAAGGATGAGATTTCCTTTTTCCCTTTAGTCCCTTCTACTTGTCAAGAAAAGTGGGTTCATCTTATGTTTTGTCCCTTTGGAAAACACATATTTTCATTATTCCCAGTTTATCTACTAGCCTGGTTGATTTATGTGAAAATCCATGTTAAGTTAATAAACATTTAGAATTCTTGTCAATCAGCCAAATATTCTTAAAGCACCTACTGTGAATGAGCTTAGATTCTGTGTCCAGTTATTTATTTGCTATCATATAAGCCTCTAAAGGTATGTTTTACTGAGTTGTTCATTTTAATCTAATTTCTGGAAAAATATGTCAATTGACTTTTTGGCAACATATAGACAATTGGCTGAGAGAATAATTTAAAAAAATAAACTAGTTTCTTCAGCATTATGAAAAGAAAACACAACTATTAAACCTGGGAGAGGCTAGTTTCTTGTATAGATCACAATTACATATTTCCCCAATCATATGTTTTAATTATTGAGGCATCATATAGTGGCAGGTGATTTCTTAAATCATTCGTATTTGGAATGTAACTTCATAGGAATGCTTATAATTTTTGTGTGATTAAGGAAAATCATCTTTTTTATAGAAAGGAGGTAAAAAACCTATGGCTATAGTTCTTATTAGATACTTTTATTTTCATCTTTTATGAGAATAGGTTTTATGGTCCTTCTGGTAAAGGCAAGATACTGTGTGGGAGAGAGCGAAAGAGAAAATCACATTGAGCAGCACAGTGGGAAATAGCTAAAGATATAATTGGACTTGCACATCTGTTTCTCTGCCCTGGAGCACAACTACATCCTTAAATTCAAAACCAAATCTTCTTTGTATATAACAATCTAAAAGATATGTTTAGAGAAAATGAATTTCTTGACTTCAATATCAAAATCTATTAATTTAAAATGAAGTTTCTTTCTTTGGAAGAAGGAGGAGGAGGAGGAGGAGAAGGGAAAAAGAAGGAGAAGGAAAAGGAGGAGGAATCAAGGAAGGAAGCAACAGAAAAAAAGACAAAGAGGGGAAGAGGACAGAGGAGATGAGATGGGAGGGGAGAGGAAGAAAAGAAGAGGAAAGAGAAGAAGAGGTGGGGAGAAGTGAGGGGAAGGGAAAAAAGGGACAGAACTAAATTCAGACTAAACATGAAAAATTGAACCCAATCTGGCAGTGACAATATGACAATTCCCCTTTTTTTCACTGGACATCGGTCAGTCATCAATGTCTTTCTGACTTTTTTGTTCTTTGGTTTTACAGTAGCAACTATGTATAAGGGCTGTGTTTATGTATTTATTTTTCCCCTGTCGGCAAAAAGAATTTGATTCTTGCCAGGAAAGGAAGCAGAAGGTTGGGACCAGAGCCTGGTCACTCAGCTCACCTCAGAGAAAGAGAAGCTGATTTTAATTATATCTATCTGTTACCCTACATTTTGTTAATCTAGTGGAAATATCTTTAGGTTTAAGTTACTCTCTTGATGACTTAATAGGGGAAGAGTATTCCAAGCTATATATCCAAAATTTACCTTCCTTCTTACGAGGTCCACAATGCATATATATGTGGTGAATACCCAATAAAGCCATTTAAACAAATTAATAAAATAAATTAGAGAAGGTATGTAGCTAAGAATATGCCAGACAAAATAGAGCAATTGAATTTTCCCATGAAGAGTGAGATAAGTTACCTCAATTGGGAGTGAGGGGTGGGGAGTGAGAAACATACACACACACACACACACACAGAGGGGGAGAGAGAGAGAGAGAGAGAGAGAGAGAGAGAGAGAGAGAGAGAGAGAGAGAGAGAGAGAGGAGAATTTCAAATTTCATCCATGGAGAAGTTCCCTCAAATCTCTAACACTAATATATGAAAGTTAGGATACGGATATGATTGATGTGCTGGCTGTTCTACATGATGGTTTCTTCCTAGAGTCTTTCTCTCCCTTCAAGTAATAGAAGAGTCTGAAACTCCGTGTTTTATTTTTCCTTGAAGCTGAATGTCAGAAGATCAGGTTCTCTCTCCTCCCAAACTCTTACCAACTCTGCTTCTCAGACAGGTAAGGATTATTGAGTAATCAGTCTCTTCCACTGAAGAGAGTTTTATGCAAATAGATTTTTTTCCAAAAGTCAAGTGCAAGATAGTAGATTCTAGCTCAGTACAAAGAAGAACAATTTTAATATATCCAAAAAGAAAATGGGGAAGAGATTTCTGCCCGGATTTCATTCATCTGAATTCACAAAGATATCTGAATTCTTCTTTTTTAAACAAATGCCTTATTAACTTCTGTTTTACATCATTCATTTCTGCCAGATTTTGAGTTACAATCATTTCCCCCCCCCCCGTTATTCCCCTACCCAATCTCCCAGAATAGCAGTCCCACAAGATATCGCTTCCTTCAATCTGCTCTCTCCCATACCTTCTCCCATACCCCCTTCGACTTTTCCATTAGAGGAAGGTGAATCTTTGTGTCCCAATGCCTGTACATCTTATCTCCCAATTATAAGCAAAAGAGTATTAATAATAGTATTTATATATATTTGAAACATTTAATGTTAAGACCTCGAATTTCAGATCCATTTCCTTCCTCCCTTGTCACCCATTCCCTCTGGGGAGATAAGTAATTCAGTATATGTTGTACATGTCTAGCTATGCAAAACATTATCATAGTAGATATATTGTACAAGGCTGCTTATAATTCCCTCCCACTCATCCCACCCCCGACCTGGTCCATTCCCTACATAATCCTGTCCCTCTTCTATAGTGGGTACTTCCAACCTCCCCTCCCCCCAAGGATGCCCCCATCAATCATCCCTCCTCTCATCCCCCTTCCCCCTATTCTGCTGCAGGTTGAGATATCCCATTTAGTATGTATGTCATTCTCTCCCTGAACCTAATTCAATGAGAATGTGGTTTTGCCTTTTTTTTTCCTTCCTATTCTCCCCCTCCCTTGCAACCACTTCCCCTTGCTTCTTCTACATGAGATAGTTTACCCTGCCCTGTCTCTCCCCATCTCCTCTTGCCACTTTCCTCTCTCACCTCATAATTTCATCCCTTGAGTATTCTCCCTTCCCAACAAATTCAACCTATGTGCTCTATCCATATATAACTGTAACCATATACACACACATTCACATATGTATTCATATGACCACACACCCTTCTTCCATTATTTTCATAGTGAGAAAGAAATCATCAGTCACAGTTATTGCTTTTCCATATAGGAATGTAAATAGTTCAACTTTGATAAGTTCCTTTTGATTTCTTTTCCCTGCTTACCTTCTCAGGCATCTCTTCCTTCTTGTGTCTGGATGTCAAATTTTCTATTCAACTCTGGTTTTTTCCTCAAAAATGCTTGAAAGTCCTCTATTCCACTGAATGACCATATTTTCCCCTGAAACAAAATACTCAGTTTTGCTGGGTAGGTGACCCTTGGGTTCATTCTCAGTTCTTTTGCCCTCTGGAATATCATATTCCATGCCCTTCGATTCCTCAGTGTAGAAGCTGTCAGGTCCTGGGCCATTCTGATTGTGTTTTCACAATATTGAAATTGTTTCTTCCTGGCTGCTTGTAGTATTTTCTCCTTGATCTGGGGATTCTGGAACCTGGCCATAATATTCCTGGGAATTTTCTTTTTGGCATCTTTTTCGGGAGGTGATCGGTGGATTCTTTCAACCTCTATTTTGCCCTCTGGATATAAAGCATCAGGGCAATTTTCCTTGAGAATTTCTTGAAGGGTGATCTCTAGGTTCTTTCTTTGATCATGGCTTTCAGGTAGTCCAATAATTTTTAAATTATCTCTCCTGGATCTATTTTCCAGGTCAGTGGTTTTTCCCATGAGATATTTCACATTGCCTTCTAATCTTTCATTTGTTTGGATCTGCTTAACAGCATCTTGATTTCTCATAAAGTCATTAGCTTCCATTTGCTCCAGTCTAACTCTGAAGGAATGAATCTCCTCAGTGAACTTTTGATATTCTTTTTCCAACTGGCAAATTTGACTTTTTAAGGCATTTTTCTCCTCATTGTCCTTTTGGGTCTCCTTTGCCATTTGAGTTAGTCTATTTTTTAAGGTGTTGTTTTCCTCAGTCAGGCTGTTGACCCTCATTTCATACTTTTCCTGGCATCCTTCTCATTTCTCTTTCCAATTTTTCCTCCACTTCTCTTATTTGATTTTTAAAGTCCTTCTTAAGGTCCTCTATGGCCTGAAACCAGCTCGTGTTTTCCCCTGGGGCTTTTGGAGCAGGACTTCTGACCTCACAGTCCTTTTCATGCTCTATGCCCCCAAAATAGGAGTCTAGGGTTGCATTTTTCTCTTTCCTTTGCCTTGGCATGTTGCCACTTAATTGCTTGACTTTTGGTCTTGTTGCCACACTATGGCTTTAAGGCCAGATAGAGGAATTTTCCTCCTGAACGTGTGGGGGGCAACTTCCGTTTCTGGCAAGCTGTAAACCCACCCATGACTTCCACCCTAGATCACAATCCAGATCCAGGGAGGTTAAAGCAAGAGCAATTACCCCCCAAGACTGATCGCTGGATCTCCCTACAATTCGCAGGCCAGGAGCTGGATCTCCCTCTGAAAACTACAAAATTGTGTGTCTCCTCAGCGGCTTCTAGCTCCCAGGGGAGGAAGCCGACGGATTCCCCAAATACTGGTCCAATGTCCACAGGACACTAACCTCTCACTTTGTCCTAGGCATGTCTATGTTGATAATTCTGGAGTCACCACAGCTGCTGGTGTTCTGGGGTTCCTCCAGCCAGCTGCTGCCCCTGCTGCCCTGGGGCTAAAACCTTGGCTCATACGGACCTGGGCTCCACTCTGCTCAGCTCCCTGTGCTCTGCCATGCTGCGTGCTGCTGGCTCTGAGACAGCTGCGCTGTTCCTTCCTGCAGGGCTGCTGGGCTGTCCTCAGCGGGAGGTTAGGTTCTCTGTGTTATTCTGTGGTGCTGGGGCTCCAGAAGTTGTTCAGAGTCCCCTTTTACATAGTTTGGGGGGAATCTGGGGGCAGAGTGGCTTGGATGAGCTTTTTCTACTCTGCCATCTTGGCTCCCGATATCCGAATTCTTTATGAGGTTGTGATTTTCATCATAGGACTGACATGAGTTCTTCAAATAGATTCAGGCTGACCACTTCCTGACATGGATAATTCATGCAGTGGGAAAAATGTTAAACTTGAAGACTTTTGAGATGTCCTTTAGCTTTGAAGTTCCATCATTCTTTAGGTTTTGATCTTTTATAAGGGCCCATCAATGCATACCTAGGTAGAATCTAGGTGGAGTACAATTTCTAAGTGGAATACAGTCTAGACTTAGAGCTGTAAAGGACCTTGGTGGTCAACTAGCTCAATGCTCTCATGTCACAGAAAAAGAACTGAAGTCTAGAGACTACAAGTGACATGCTTAAAGTTATGAATAAGTAATAGGGCTGAGATGTGAACTCAGATGTTTTGACTCTAAATCAAATTCCTTATACTGTCTCTATTACTGAATGATACTGATGGAAATCAATACTACTACTGCAACTACTACTACTACTACTACTACTACTACTACTTCTACTACTACTTCTACTACTACTACTATGACTACTAGCTGACATTTGTATAGTCTTTTAAGGTTGGTAAAAGTTTTAAATATATTATCTTATATATTTAAATAGATTATTGAGTCACTTTATAGAATTTACTAAGGAAAGTGGGATTGGTATTGGAGGATGAGTAGATTGACACAATAGAAATTTTTTTTCTTGAGTCTTGGGCATGGTAGACCATATATGATTTTGGTATAATAACAAAAATAGCATTAAGAATTTTAATTTGATGAAATTTTAAGTGAGTCTTAAAAGTACATATTGTAAAATATAGAATATAATAGAGTGTAGAATATAATATAGAACATAATAGAAATTATATCTAATAAGGCATATACAGGTATGTTACATAACATAGAGAAAGGGTCCTCAGATATTAATTCTGATGCTACTCAATCAAAAACAAATTGAAATTCAACTCAGTTAATTTCTCAAGATGGAGTTCCAGAGTAGATGATTTGATCAAAATATCAGTGTTGTCCTTGACTAAAAGAAAAATTACTTAAAAGTGTCCCAAAATAAGGTTAATTAGATTTTATTTTGTTTTATTGATTACATCTCTGTGTTGTCTTCTATCCATATTTGGCTATTTCTCCTTTGAACTGTGTTATTCTTTTTTATCATTTTCAAACTGATTTTTTTCCACTCAGGAAAAGTCATTCTTTGTCAGAGATACTGACTCCTGGAGTCAATTTTGGCCAGTGTCATTCTAGGTTAAATATTTATGCATATGAAAATTGGCAAATTAAACCAAAAACATCCAAATTAAGCAATAATGCTTAAAATGCTTAAAAACTCTAAATTTTTAGCCCTGTAAATAGTAATACTGTGATCAGGGAGAATTAGGTTAGCTTCCTTTGATTCTTCCTTATTATATTTGCCTTCACCATTTTCAAGAAACTATAATGTGAAGCTACCAACATACAAGCAATTGATCTTCACTGCTTTAATGTAATTAGCTCTTAATTCTTTCTCTAGGTTCTCTGGAGCTGCATACGTTTTGAAACCAATTCAAAGAAATGCCTTAATTATTACAACATGGAGCTTAATGGGAGTTCTATAGTATCTCAGCTGCAAACACCTAAAAAATCCTTTTCACCCCCAACCTTCTCATGTCTGTATTCAATTTCCAGCTTTCTACAAACCAGGCATGCATTCTCAGTAGAGCCACTTAGCAAAATGCATACTGTTCCACATTAGCACACACATCCCGGTCCTCCCATTGGAGTCTTTAGAGGAACTTAGTTTAAATTTTATTCTTAGGCTTCTGAGGTGACACATATTTCTTCTATATTCAGGATCTTCCATTCATCTTTCCCAGAAGGTGTCCCCTGCTCTGCCTTCCTCACCCTCTTTTCTTTAATGAGAAACTCAACACTTAAGGTCAAAGGATTTTATAAACAGATAATGATTCTCATCCATTAAATAAGCTGATGATTGCGCAGTTAAGATACTTTCCAATTCCTTCAAGGTACTAGGATGGGATACATCACAGCACCAGTACATTAGCTGGTGAGACTAAATGAATGAGACTGACTAAAAACTTGAATTGGTTTAGCAAATACTGAATCTCATCATTTGATTAAAAATAATAATAATAAAATAGTTAGTTATTAGTAGACTAGATTTAGCCATTTTATTTTTTCATTCTTATTGATTGCTACATATAAGTAATTCATAATCTCCCAAAGTGCTTTACCAAGAAATAATTTTCTTTGGAAACAACCAGTTAATTCTTTTTCCTAGACCCTTATAATATAGTTATTACTTTGGGGAGCATTTTCCAAAATGGTCAGGCAATATATGACCCAACCCAGTATAAGGGTAGATCTTAGAGTAATAAAGAGGTACAAGCACTAGATCTCAAATACAATGACCTGTATTTGAATCCTGGCTCTGCTAGGTATATGACCTTGAACAGGTCACATCTTCTTTCATGATCTCACTTCCCTCATTTTTAAAACCAGGGATTTGGACTGGACCAGAAATTCTTCATCAAGGTCTTATCTTTATTCATATATACATGTACATACATGTACATACACACATATACACATGTGTTATACCTAAATCTACATTCATATGCATATACAAATAAATTATATGTGTGTATACATACGGATATGTTAAAATGAAATATAGCTACATATTTCCTTTGAAATCTTGTGTATTTTGTTTTATATATTTAAAAACTTATGTGGAAAAATTGTTCTTAGGTTTTACTAAATTGTCAAAGGCATCCATTATATAAAAGGAGGTTAAGAACCAATGGACTAGATGGTTTTAAAGGTCTCTAATAGCTCTATATCTACATTCTGAATTAGAATTCACCTTTGAGTGAAGCCTAGGTCTCTGTTTATCAATTCTGTCAAAATATTTCGCATCTATTGGACATCTTCAAATTTCTGAATCTGAAATTTCTTAGTTGGTCTCTTCATTTCTAGTTAGTTTCTCAAAATGTTTCAGAATACTAGTTTTCCAGTTACATGACATAATATTTCCTTGAGCCCTTTTTCTGATACACTATGCAAGTCTGTTTTCTTTATGTCTAGAACCAACCCTAACTTCCTGTATCAGAGCAAAACTGTTTTATATCCTACCTCACTACCTCAGGACTTAATCTTAACTATTTACTTTGGGAAACACATTCATAATCTAAATTGGGAACAATATATGATAACTGGTTAATGGTATTCCTTAAAGTATTGATCAAAGATTTCTCCAATGATAGATTTACAGGTATCTTGTTGAATAATCAGGGAGATATTTTTGAGCTGGGTCAATGTAAAGGTCCTTCAAGTAATAATCTATAGATATCCATCTTTGTTTTATGGATTCCATAAAGGATATTTGTCCAAATTATGCTATGCAATTGGGTGAACAGTTACAGAGCAAGACATATATATGTGCACATGCATAATCTAATGTAAACTCATACATTCATGAACATGTTAACATATATATATATTTATACACAAATATTTGCTTATACATTGTAGTATATTTGTACAGGTATGCATAATGTGCATACATGTACGTAGCTGTACATATGTACATATAAGAATATACACATGCATATATACCTATATGTGTGTGTGTGTATTTCTGTATATGATGTTGTAGATGGGCCTTGAATTTAATAGGAGGAAGAAAGTAGACTGGATTCCGTTTTTGAAAGATCATAGAGCTTTCGTTGGTGCACTAATCTTGTCTCTGATCTCTTTGGTAAAACCCTATCTTTTTAATATATTTTTTTCTTCATGTGATGACATATGGACATAGATGGTAGAATACAATGATCTCTAAGAAATTTAATTGTGGATCACAACATATCTTTACAGTCATTAACTTTTTTATGTTTTTAAATAATGTTGTAGGATGCATCACGTATATATTATTATCCAATTTTTATAGATGAAGAATCTGTGTCTACTCTTTATAGAGTTATCTAACCTTAGATCTGGCATTGGTGGTCGCTAGTGACCCAAAGGGCAAGGCATTTGCTGAGTTTAACTCATATTCCTTTCTTTTTCATCAGTTTGATCTTTATATCTTTACTATATACTTTACTCTGCCTGCTTGAAAAATGTCTTTTGTCACTTTGGACATGAGTATAAACATAGTCCACTATGGTTCAGGGCAATAGTTTGGGAAATATCGGTTAACATATTTCTAGTTCATTTAGAAAGTAAATCCATGAAAGCACTACTGCTTTAACAAGTCAGTTGCTATATAATAAGCTTTGAGTCTTTTAAAATATTTTTCTTGGAAATAGGAAGCTGTGTTTAGCCAAACTTAACAAATTTGAAACTACTGAGATCTGAAAGAATTTTCAATCTGGCAGGAAGCCGTTCTCATCTCTAATTAGAATTAAAAAAAAAGATGGTTGACTATCAAATAGCATAATTTGGGTATTTTCATTTCAATATACTGAGGATATGTTGGGGAAAAATCTATCACAAATTCAATGTAAACTTGCATGTCACAAGTTTTATAATCAAGTTCAAAGTTTCAAAAGGAAACTCATTGCTATTTGATTAGCATTGCTATTAGTTTGGGGGAGGGGAGAAAAGTGGTTTCATTGACTGATATTGCAAATAAAGCAAATATTTTGAAATAGAATTTTCTTCTTCTTCAAAGTTATTTGACATTCTGATGTTATCTAGAAATGTGGTATTTATTTTTCTGTAGCCGAATAATAAGTGATGGATGCCATAAATAGCCCCCCTTGGATCACTGCCTTCTTTCCTGTATCACTGTCTTTTTGTGGCATAGGGGCTTGGGTACCTCAATGAAACTATTAGTTATGCTCTAAAGTGTTACCCAAGATGAACAGGTCATGGAAGTGAGCTCTGACAAAAGTTGATCCATTAGAGAAAGAAATGACAGACCACTCTACTATTTTTTTCCAAGAAAGCCCCATCAACAATAGTAAAATGATAAAAGATATGAAACTGGGAGATGAGCTACTCTGGTTGGGAGGTATCCAATATGCTACTGGGGAAGAGCAGAGGAAAACTACAAAGTAGCTCCAGGACTAATGAAGCAACTGGGCCAAAGCCAAAAGGAGACTCAGCTGCAAATATGTCTCGTAATAAAAGGAAATCTGATATTGGAAAGATCAATATTGCATAGGAACTTGGAGTGTAAGATCTATGTAAGGTAAGCTGAATATGTTCAAACAGCGCATGAAAGAATTAAACTATATCTTGGGTGTCAGTGAACGTAAATGGATGAAAAAGGGTGAATTCAATTCAGATGATTACTATATTTTACTGTGGGCAAGAAGCCCTTAGGAAAAAAAAATAGGCAAATATGATCAGTTCTATAAGACTTACAACATCTAGAAATAACACCAAAAAAGATGTCACATTCCTCACAGGGGATTAGAATGCTAAAGTAGGAAATCAAAAGATGAATGAAATGACAGACAATTTGACCTTGGAGTATAAAATGGATCAGGATAGAGACTAAGCGAGTTTTGTCCAGATAACTCATTGGTCATAGCAAACATTCTTTCAACAACCCAAAAGCCAACTCAACACATGGAATTCTTCAGACAGTCAACATCAAAATCAGATTGATTATATACTTTTAAATTAAAGATGAAGAAGCTCTATACAATCAGATAAAACAATGGGACTGGCTGTGGCTCAGCTTGTGAGCTTCTTATTGCAAAATTCAGACTTAATTGAAGAAAGTAGGGAAAACCATCAGATTGTATAGGTATGACCTAAATAACATCCTTTATGAATGTGAAATAACACTGATTTAAAATACTAAATCTGGTAGATAGAGTGCCTGAAGCACTGTGGAGATAGGTTCACAATATTGTGTTGGAGGTAGCTACAAAAAAAAAAAAAAAAGCATTCCCAAGAAAAAGAAAATAAAGAAAGCAAATGGCTACCTGATGAGAATTTACAAATAGCTGAGGAAAGAAGGAAAGTAAACTGAATGCAGATTTTCAGAGAACATAATAGATGAGATTTTTCTTAAGCAATGCAAAGAAATAGAAGAAAAAATGCAATGGGAAAAACAATAGTTCTCTTCAAGAAAATTAACACTCTCAAGGGAATGCCCCCAACTGGGCATGATAAAAGATGAAAATGGATTTAACAGAAACAAAAGAGGTTAAGGAGAGGTAGTAAGTATATATAGAAGAACCACACAAGAAAGATCTTAACATCACAGATAACCACAATTGTGGGGTTACTGATCTAGCGTCAGATATCTTGGAGAATGAAGTCAAGTGGACCTTAGGAAGCATTGCTAACAATAAGGCTAGTGGGGGTCATGAAATTTTAGACAAATTATTTGAAATCCTAAAAGTTATTGCTGTTAAATGATGCACTCAATATAATAGCAAATTTGGAAACTTTAACTGTGGGCCTTGCTCATTTCACAGGCCAGCAAAGTTATGCTTAAGATTCTGCAAACTAGGCTTCAGCAATATGTGAACCAAGCATTATCATAAGAACAGGCTGATTTTTGAAGAGGGAGAGGAGCTAGAAACCAAATTACCATCATTTGTTGGATTATGGAAAAAGTAAGGGAGTTCCAGAAAAGCATCTACTTCTATTTTATTAACTGTACTAAAGCCTTTGACTGTGTGAATCACAACAAACTGTGCCAAGTCCTCAAAGAGGTGGGAATACCACATCAGGTTATTTGTCCTGAGGAACCTGTATGCAGGCCAAGAAGCAACATTTAGAACCAAACATGGAACAAAGGATTGGTTTAATATTGGAAAAGAAGTATGAAATCATGTGAAATGCCAGGCTGGACATATCAAAAGCCAGAACTGAGTTTACCAGGAGAAATATCAACATTCTCAGGTACGCAGGCAATACCTCTCTGATGTCAGAAAGTGAAGAAGAATTAAGAAATCTCTTGATGAGGGTGAAAGAAGAGACTGTAAAAGCTGGCATGAAGCTTAACATAAAACCCAAACAAAATAAAACTAAGATATTGGCTACTGCTCCTATAACTGCCTAGCAAAAAGAGAGGGAAGAAATGGAAAGAGGGTCAAGCTTTATATGCTTGGGCTTAAAGATCATTGCAGATGGCAACTTCAGCCATGACATTAAAAGACACCAGCTCCTTGGAAGGGAAGCTATGGCAAATCTGGATAGCATACTAAAAAAGCAAAGGCAACACCTTGCTGGCAAAAGTCTTTCCAGTAGCGATGTATGACTGTGTGAATTGGACTATTAAGAAAACTAATTAATGCAGAAACAGTGTTTTGAAATTGTAGTGCTGGAGAAAATTTTGATAGTCTCTTGAACAGCAAGGAGAATAAATAAGTAAATACCTCAATAAATTAATTCTGACTATTTACTGGAAGGTCAAATACTGAATCTGAAGTTTGAATACTTCAGCTACATAATGAGAAGGCAGGACTCATTGGAAAAGACCTTGATGTTGGGAAATTTTGAAGGCAAAAAGAAAAGGAAATGATCAGAGGCTGAGATAGGGTCATGGAAGTAATGAACATGGGCTTGGAGACACTTGAGGAAAAGAGATAATAGAGGATAGTAGGGCCATATGGTCCATGGTGTCATGAAGAGTTGAGCATGATTTAACAACAGGACAACAACCAAAAATGGATGTTTATAGCTTTTTAGATCAATACAAAAACTGTTATCAGCCAACTGCCATGTGTAAGACACCACTAGGTACTATCTTGGAGACCAAGAAGTAGAAGACAAGATCACTATCCTTAATGAATGGGCTGCCTAGTTAGGGAGAAGAGAGGAGAAAGAAAAAATGAAAGAGGAAGAAGGGCAAGAAAAGGAAGAGATGAAGAAGTAGGAGGTGGACTAGGAGAAAGACTAGGAGGAAGAGGAAGAAAAGAAGAACAACATCATAAATTTTGTCAAGGATTAGAAACAGCACTTCTGCAGAGTTGCAACCCACACCACTTCAAAATTATGTAAAAGGAGGCCTCTGAAGAGGTGAGAGAGTAATGTGGTGAGGGGGAATGGGGAGAAACAATGGGGTGAACTATCTCCTGTAGAGGAAGTAGGGGAAGGTGTTTGCAGGGGAGGGGTGGAACAGGAAGGGAAAAATGTAAAACCTTATTCTCATTGAATTTGGACCAGGGAGAGAATGACATGCATACTAAATAGGGTGTCCCACCCTACAGGAGCGTGGGGGGGAGGGGGATGGGGGAGGTGTTAGAGGGGAGGGCAGGGTTGGGGGGAGGAAAGTTGGAAGCACCCACTTTTGAAAAGGGACAGGATCAAGGTGGGGATTAGATCAGGTGGAAGGTGGGATTGGACGGAGGGAAATATAGTCAGTCTTTTACAATATATCTACTAGGGTAATGTTTTGCATAGCTACATATGTACAGCATATACTGAGTTGCTTATCTGCCTTTTAAAATCATTTTTTAAAAAATATGTAAATACTATGATTATACTACTTTGCATATAATTGGGAGATAAGATGTGCAGGCAATGGGGAGCAGGGATTCACCTTGACCTACTGGAAAAGTCAAAGGCGGTATGGGAGAAGAGATGGAAGAGAGCGGATTGGATGAGGGGATATCCTGTATGGCTGTTATTCTGGGGTGGTAGGTAGGGGGAAAATGGGGAAAAATTGTAACTCAAAATCTGACGGAAATGAATGATGCAAACCAGAAGTTAATGAAGCATTTCGAAAAAAAAATTGCCAAGGATTTTTCATAGAGTATAACATTTGCTCTCTGGTATAACTTTGAGATAACTAATGCTCTATGTATAGGTATAATTATCCCCAATCTACAGATTCTGAGCAAACATGAAAAAATGTGTAATAGTTATTCTGAAGAGGAAACTAAAATTGGGTAAGGAAGATGCACTTTCTCTAGTGAATTATGCCAGATTTATTCAGGAGAATGAACTGAGAAAGATTGAAATTGGGGCAGGGAAACATTATTTGATTTATATTTGATAATAATTGCATTTGTCAATTAGAATACCCCATTAGATTAAAGGAAGAATGTCCTGGTCTTCTTAAAAGTGTTTCCAGAGTGTTTTAAAAATGTACATAATTTATTCTTTTATTGTTGTTTTTCTTTCCTTTACAAAATAAACTGAATACTGGAATTTTAATGATCAAGTTTAGCAACCAAGAAGAGTGGAGAGAAAGCACTATGTTTCCCCCCACTTCTTTGTAAAGCAAAGAATTATGATTATGGAATAACAAATGTAATGTGATGCTCATTAATATATTGTTTAGTTGCAGAAAATCTTTGGTTCCCATTCATTAGGAAACATCAACATGCACACAGACACACAAACACACACACACACACACTTTTGTTTCCATTCATTAGGAAATACATGCATACTTACACACATACACACATACATTAGGAAATATATGAATACGTACGCATACATTCACACAAATATCCCTCCTATCTTTTTTGCAGACTGATTTATTTTAAAAGTCTTTTAAAACGCAGTTTTTTAATTTTTGTTTTTCAAATGCTTTATTAATTTCTGATTGGCATCATTCATTCCCATCACATATTGAGTTACATTTTTCCCCATTTTTTTCCCTATACAGGACCCCAGAATAGCAATTCCACATGATATCCCCTCATCCAATCTGGTCTCTTCCGTCTCTTCTCCCATACCCCGTTCAACTTTTCCAGTAGAGCAAGGTGAATCCCAATGCCCCAATGTCTGCACATCTTATCTCCCCATTATATGTAAAACTGTATTAATAATAGTATTTATATATTTTTAAAACATTTGATTTTAAAACTTTGAATTCCAGATTCATTCCAATCCTCCCTTGTCACCCATGCTTCCTGGGAAGATAAGCAATTCAGTAAAAGTTGTACATGTGTAGCTATTCAAAACATAACCATAGTAGATATATTGACTATATTTCCATCACTCCTATCCCACTTCCCACCTGGTCCACTCCCCATTTTGATCCTGTCCCTTTTCAAAAGTGGGTGCTTCCAATTTCCCTCCCCACCAACCTGCCCTCCCTTCTATCATCTCCTTCCATCCCCCTCACCCCCCACTCTCCTGTAGGGTGAGATATACTATTTAGTATGTATGTCATTCTCTCCCTACACCAAATTCAATGAGAATATGGTGTTGCCTTTTTGCCTTCCTGTTCTTCCCCTCCCTTGCAACCATTTCCCCTTAACTCTTCTATATGAGATAGTTCACCCCATTCTGTATCTCCCCATCTCCTCTCATTATATTCCTCTCTCAACTCTTAATTTCGCCTTTTAAGTATCATCCCTTCCTATTAAATTTGACCTGTGCCATCTATCTATGTATACCTGAAAAAAAAAATATATATATATATACACACACACATTCACATATGTATTCCTCTGCCTGTATACCCATCTTCAACTATTTCCATACTGAGAAAATTTTCATCAGTTACACTTATTGTTTTTCCATGTAGGAATGTAGATAGTTCAACTTTGATAAGTTTATAATGGTTTCTTTTCCCTGTTTACCTTCTCAAGCATCTCTTGCTTCTTGTACCTCAATGTCAAATTTTCTATTCAACTCTGGTTTTTTTCCTCAAGAATGCTTAAATGTCCTCTATTCCACAGAATGACCATATTTTCCCCTGAAATATGATATTCAGTTTTGCTGGGTAGGTGATTCTTGGTTTTAATCCCACCTCCTTTGACCTGAGGAACATCATAATCCATGCCCTTCAGACCCTCAGTGTAGAAGCTGCCAGATCCTGTATTATCCTGATTGGGTTTCCACAATATTGAAATTGTTTCTTCCTGGCTGCTTGTAGTATTTTCTCCTTGATCTGGGGATTCTGGAATCTGTCTATAATATTCCTGGGAGTTTTTGTTTTGGGATCTTTTCTAGGAGGTGATCTGTGGATTCTTTCAATCTCTATTTTGCCCTTGGGTTCTAAAACATCCAAGCAATTTTCTTTGAGAATTTCTTGAAGGATGATTTCTAGATTCTCTCTTTGATCATGGTTTTCAGGTAGTCCAATAATTTTTGGATTGTCTCTCCTGGATCTATTTTCCAGGTCAGTGGTTTTTCCCATGAGATATTTCACATTGCTGTCTATTCTTTCATTTGTTTGGATCTGCTTAATAGCATCTTGATTTCTCATAAAGTCACTAGCTTCCATTTGCTCCAATCTAATTCTGAAGGAATGATTCTCCTCAGTGAGCTTTTGAGATTCTTTTTTCCATCTGGCAAATTCAGCTTTTTAAGGCATTCTTCTCCTCATTGCCTTTCTCAGCCTCTTTTGCCATTTGAATTAGTCTATTTTTTAAGGTGTTGTTTTCCTCAGTCAGGCTGTTGACTCTCATTTCATAGTTTTCTTTCATACTTCTCATTTCCTTTCCCAATTTTTCCCCCACTTCTCCTATCTGCTTCTTAAGGTCTTCTATGGCCTGTAACTAGCTTGCATTTTCACTTGGGGCTTTTGGTGCAGGATTTCTGACCTCACAGTCCTCCTCCTGTTCCACGCTTTGATTTCCTTTGCCCCCCAAATAGGAGTCTAATGTTGCATTTTTCAGTTTATATTGTTTCCTTTGCCTAGGCATGTTGCCACTCAATTGTTTGACTTTTGGGCTTGTTGCCACACTAGGACTCTGTCACCAGCCAGGGGAGCTTCCATCCCAAATGCTGGGGTTTTCTCAAAGTCTGGAGGTACTGTTGGGTGGCCTCGGTGAAGCCTGCCCACACTCTGGCAACCTGGTCACACACCCCAAGACCTACACCCCCGACCTCAATCCAGATCCAAAAAAGGTAAAGCAAGAGCAATTGCCTCCAAGATTGATCACTGGATCCCCTTACAGTTCAGCCCAGGAGCTGAAACTGCAATGTGGCAAAGTGGCATAAGCTTTGCCAGCTCCTCAGTGGCTTCTCGCCCCAAGGGGAAGAAGGTGATTGTGCTCTCCCAAGCAGTCCCAAAATCCATAGGGCACTGACCTCCCACTTTGTCCTAGGCATTTATGTGTTGATAATTCTGGAAATGCCACAGCTGCTGGTATTCTGGGGTTCCTCCAGCTGGCTGCTGCTCTGGCTGGCCTGGAGCTAAAACCTCCTAGTCTTGGGGACCTGGGCTAGGCTCCCAGAGTGCTGTGTTGGCAGCTCCCTGCTGGTCTGGCAGGCTGTCCTTCATGGGAGGTTAGCTTTTCTGTGTCATTTTTGGTTTCTAGAGTTCCAGAGGTCATTCAGAGTCCCCTGTTTACATAATTTTGAAGTCATATGGGCATGATCTCTGTGGAAGAGTTGTTTCTACTCAGCCAACTTGACTCCACCCCCCCATATGGCCCTGAGGACAAATTTGAACTCAGCCCTTCCTGATCCTAGACCTGGCACTCTGTCCACTGTGTCATCTATCCATACTATTCAGAAACATTTGATAAAACCACCACTTCTCATTTTCTTAGAGTCATTGATGTTTTAATGGCAAAAGCTTTTCAATTTCATATTTTTGAAATGATGCTTATATATTTTTGATAACCACTGTCCCTTAGTTGACTAAGAATTTCTCAAATAGTCATTGAAAGATATCTGATATCTGATATTTTTAAAAAAGTTTTTCTGATGTGATCTTTAATATTCAGCTTATATATCTGTTATGACCTATTTTTAAAATATGGTATAACATATTTATTTAAACAAGCCTCTTTCAATGTTTCTATATACTTATTTTCAAACAGGGAGTTTTTTTCTAAGTACTTAATATCACCAAGTTTATCATATATTAGGCTGATGAGTTTACTTGTTTCTGATCCATCATTATCTAATTCATTTCACTTGTTTTGTTTTGTTTGTTTTTTTAACCAGTAATGCCACTAAGCTGAAGATGCTGATTTTGTCCCAATTAAAATATAGGACAAGAATGGAGTGAGAAACTAGAGAACTAAAAACCTGCCATCTCAGGCAATTGTCTAGGGTCTGAAAGAAAGTTCAAGGGAAACCAGAGTGTGCCTATTCCCCTGCCCTGGATGTTACTTAGGACAAGGAACAAGCAAGCAAATCTCATGTCCCCAATCTTAAGTGGCTGAGGAAACACTTTAGTTCAAATTCTGAGCATCTATTATGTTAGTAAAATAGTATAGGCCAGAGAGTAGGTGACTAAGAATATAATAAAAATCATTTTATATATATAGTATATTTATATATTTTGTCATATATTATATTCACATATAATGTGTAATAAAAATCAAAATTATCAAAACAAAAAATCCTATTAGATAAATAAAAGAGCAGCCAGAATACTAATCAAAATGAAGAATGAACAAAACCAAACTAAAAGGCAGAAATATAATTAGTAAATATTACAATATAAAGAAAATTAATCGATAATTCATGATGAAAGACAAAAGTCAGAGATCATGAATAACAACAACAACAAAATCTCATAAAGACTCCAATCATTTTGGGGCAGTTAAAAAAAATTATTAATCATTAATATGTTCCAAACAATGGAACACGTAAGGACACAAAGAAAGGCAAAAGATTATTCCTTCTCTCAAGTGCCTATCATTCTAATGGGGGAGGCATCATGCAAATGACTCTGCACAAATATACATAAGCTAGACTGGAGATAATCTAAAGACAAAGAAAATAGAATTGAGGGGGAAGAGAAAATACTCCCTACTTAAGGTAGGATTTTAGCTAGGAATGAAGGAAGCTTGAGAAGCCAAAAGGTAGAGATAAGAAAAGAGAACATCCTAAGCATGGAGTGAAAGCAAGTTAAATAAAATTCATTTTAAAAATTAAAATTAATTTAAGTAAAAAATAGAGGGCTCTTAATTCAGAAAATTATGTTCAACAAAGAATTTAAAACAATTTGTTTGTCCATGATGGGCAGTCTCCCTGAAGAAGTGAAAGATACATGGAACATAAAAACACAAATAGTGGAAAATTTGGTCAAAGACATTGAAAGGCAAAAAACACTAACATAATACATACCAAAGTAAAGCATCTTGAAGACAGGATGCACAGATACAACATAAGCGTTATGTCTCTCAAAAGAACATGATTAAACCACAACCATAACAGAGTCCTTGATATCACAATGTAAGAAATACTGCAAGAAAATCATCAGAATTTCTTTTTTTTTTTTTATATTTGAAACATTTAATGTTACGACCTCAAATTTCAGATCCATTTCCTTCCTCCCTTGTCACCCATTCCCTCTTGGGAGATAAGTAATTCAGGATATGTTGTACATGTCTGGCTATGAAAAACATTATCATAGTAGATATATTGTACAAGGCTGCTTATAATTCCCTCCCACTCATCCCACCCCCCACCTGGTCCATTCCCTACATGATCCTGTCCCTCTTTTATACTGGGTACTTCCAACCTCCCCTCACCCCAAGGATGCCCTCCCATCCATCATCCCTCCTTCCATAACCCTTCCCCCTATGCTGCTGCAGGTTGAGATATCCCATTTAGTTTGTATGTCATTTTCTCCCTGAACCAGATTCAATGTGAATGTGGTTTTGCCTTTTTAGCCTTCCTTATTCTCCCCCTCTTTTGCAACCACTTCCCCTTGTTTCTTCTGCATGGGATAGTTTACACTATCCTGTCTTTCCCCATCTCCTCTTGCCACTTTCCTCTCTCACCTCATAATTTCATCCCTTGAGTATTCTCCCTTCCCAACAAATTCAACTTATGCCCTCTATCCATATATAACTGTAACCATATACACACACATTCACATATGTATTCATATGACCACACCCCCTTCTTCCATTATTTTCATAGTGAGAAAGATATCCTCAGTCACAGTTATTGCTTTTCCATATAGGAATGTAAATAGTTCAACTTTGATAAGTTCCTTTTGATTTCTTTTCCCTGATTACCTTCTCAGGCATCTCTTCCTTCTTGTGTCTGGATGTCAAATTTTCTATTCAATTCTGGTGTTTTCCTCAAGAATGCTTGAAAGTCCTCTATTCCACTGAATGACCATATTTTCCCCTGAAACAAAATACTCAGTTTTGCTGGGTAGGTGACCCTTGGGTTCATTCCCAGTTCTTTTGCCCTCTGGAATATCATATTCCATGCCCTTCGATCCCTCAGTGTAGAAGCTGCCAGGTCCTGGGCTATTCTGATTGTGTTTCCACAATATTGAAATTGTTTCTTCCTGGCTGCTTGTAGTATTTTCTCCTTGATCTGGGGATTCTGGAACGTGGCTATAATATTCCTGGGAGTTTTCTTTTTGGGATCTTTTTCAGGAGGTGATCTGTGGATTCTTTCAACCTCTATTTTGCCCTCTGGATCTAAAACATCAGGGCAGTTTTCCTTGAGAATTTCTTGAAGGGTGATTTCTAGGTTCTTTCTTTGATCATGGCTTTCAGGTAGTCCAATAATTTTTAAATTGTCTCTCCTGGATCTATGTTCCAGGTCAGTGGTTTTTCCCATGAGATATTTCACATTGCCTTCTAATCTTTCATTTGTTTGGATCTGCTTAACAGCATCTTGATTTCTCATAAAGTCATTAGCTTCCATTTGCTCCAGTCTAACTCTGAAGGAATGAATCTCCTCAGTGAACTTTTGAGATTCTTTTTCCATCTGGCAAATTCGACTTTTTAAGGCATTCTTCTCCTCATTGCCCTTTTGGGCCTCCTTTGCCATTTGAGTTAGTCTATTTTTTAAGGTGTTGTTTTCCTCAGTCAGGCTGTTGACCCTCATTTCATACTTTTCCTGCATCCTTCTCATTTCTCTTTCCAATTTTTCCTCCACTTCTCTTATTTGATTTTTAAAGTCCTGCTTAAGGTCCTCTATGGCCTGCAACCCACTCATGTTTTCCCCTGGGGCTTTTGGAGCAGGACTTCTGACCTCACAGTCCTTTTCCTGCTCTATGCCCCCAAAATAGGAGTCTAGGGTTGCATTTTTCTGTTTCCTTTGCCTTGGCATGTTGCCGCTTAATTACTTGACTTTTGGTCTTGTTGCCACACTATGGCTTTAAGACCAGATAGAGGAATTTTCGTCCCAAACGTGTGGGGGGCAACTTCTGTTTCTGGCAAGATATAAACGCACCCACGACTTCCACCCTAGATCACAATCCAGGTCCAGGGAGGTTAAAGCAAGAGTGATTACCCCCCCAAGACTGATCGCTGGATCTCCCTACAAATTTGCAGGCTGGGAGCACGAGCTGCCTCTGAAAACTACAAAATGGCCTTTGTCCTCAGTGGCTTCTAGCCCCCAGGGGAGGGAGCTGACGCATTCCCTAATACCAGTCCCAAAGTCCATAGGACACTAACCTCTTACTTTGTCCTAGGCAAGTCTATGTTGATAATTCTGGAGTCGCCACAGCTCCTGGTGTTCTGGGGTTCCTCCAGCTGGCTGCTGGCCCTGCCGCCCTGGGGCTAAAACCTCGGCTCATGGGGACCTGGGCTCGGCTCGGCTCCTGTGCTCTGCGCGCTGCACGCTGCCAGGTCCCAGACCACTGTGCTGGTCCTTCCTGCAGGGCTCCTGGGCTGTCCTCAGCGGGAGTTTAGCTTCTCTGTGTCGTTCTGTGGGTGCTGGGGCTCCAGAAGTTGTTCAGAGTCCCCTTTTACATCGTTTGGGGGGAATCTGGGGGCAGAGTGGCTTGAATGAGCTGTTTCTACTCTGCCATCTTGGCTCCGCCCCCCAGAATTTCTAAATACAGAAAGCCTCAATTGATAAAATTGACAGATACCTGTCAGAAACAAAAACAAACCGATTGTCAATCTCTTAAAGGTAGTCACTAAACTGAACAATTTCAGTAACAATCAACACATTTTGCTTTTAACCAAAAGAAAGACTAGAAGACCTTCAAATAAGAAAGGCGATTTGAAAATAAGGATTGTATTTTTCCCCTTCTTATTTTATTTTCTGTTTTTAAGAATGGTTTTCTAGGTAGGAAGAAAGAGGAATACATTGGAGATTGCAAACACTATAAAAACAAAAGAAATCAATAAAACACATTCAACTCTCTTATAAACAATGCCTTGTAATTCTGTCCTTTAAGTAGTGGATGAGAAAGCAGGCTCCGTTACATGGTACTAAAAGGAGCACTGGCTTTGTAGTAAGATGTTGGCTTCATTTCTTGACTTTGATGCTTATTTGAGGAAGTCACTTACCCTCCCTGGGTCTCAGTATCTCATAGGTAAAATGAGAGCATTGGAATGGATGGCTTTTGATGTCCTTTTCAGCTATTCATCTCTAATCCTGTGAAAGGCAGTTATTTTCCATTTCTTCCTTTTCCCTATATTTTTTCTCCTACATAAGTATTTTAGCATTCTTTGATTCCTCTGTGCTTGTGCATCTCTGTGACCATACTCAGACAAAAATTGTGGAGAATTCATGAGGAAGGTGGTTAAAGATGATACAGTGATCCTTCAATGGAATTCTGATTTGAGTGGTGTAGTCATTTCTTGAACAAATCGCAGTACATCAATGATTCATTTTTAGGTTATCACAGAATCCCCAAAGAGGATCTAACTTGCTTACTGGGAGCTGTCACTTAGGTCATTTAATGTATCATAAATACATAACTTCCTGAATCATTTATTCTCCTAGGTGTCTTAAAAACCTATGTTTTCTGTTACTTCTCACATTCAAGTAAATATAGCAACCCATCATCATAAGAATCACAGGCTGGTCTGGAAGGTAAATGTACAGAATAAAATAGTCCACTGTACAATATTTCTTGTTTACAAAAAAATCAGAAAATAAAAAGTGATTGAAATAAGTAAAACACAACCTTAAAGTTTTGTTTCTTTTTTTCAACATAGTTCCTTCTACACATATGTCAGATGACAACAAAAAGATGACTTTATCTTAAACACAGAAATCATGAAGGGATGAACGTGTAACAAATCTGAGAAGGCATATTAGATTAGAAAAGGTATTCAATGTCAGAATAATGAGTTTGTATTTTTTTCTAGAAGCAATAGGTATCCACTGTTGATTTTGGGGAAGGTAAGTGATATGGTCAGATCTGCACATAAGAAGAAAAATCACATGTGATACAAGTATGATGAAAAAGCAAAAGTGTTTATATTAGTAATAATGACCACTATTAGCAGCAGCAGCAACAGCAACAGCTGCTATTGATGCTGCTACTACAATTATATATTTATATAGCACTTTAAAAGTTGTAAAATGCTTATATGCAGTCTCATTTGTAATCTCATTTGTCATCTCATTTTATATCCTCAGTAATGAGTCTGGTTCATTGCTTGCTCAGTTTCCCAGAAGGGTTCTGCTCAGGGCTGGCCCTAGGCAACTTCATGACATAGTCAAAGATTTACTCAATTGCTCTCTTTTCCCCTTCCATCCTCTTTGCCCTCTTCTTTTATCTTATGACTTTATCTTCTTAGGCATTCAATAACGTGTCTCTAGAACTCTAATAATGTGAAAATTGATTAGTTAAATGTTTTGTGTCTCAACCAGTGGTGATTATTTTGACTAAACTTCTTTTTGGTCCATTCCCGATTCAGAAATCCATCAATCAATTGAGTTGATCTGAATGACCTCTTATTTCCTTATTAAAATTCAATTAACTAGCTAATTCAGTTTTTAAATGTGTCAAGATGGAATCTAAATGTTATTTTGAAGAAAAAATACTTCAAGTGAAATATTTGCACTTAACAGTACAAATTTCACAGTCACTTTTAAAATATATCATAATTTCATAATACAAAGAAGTATACATTTAGCTTGGTATTTGTAGGCTGAGAGTCAACATAACAAAATGGAAAGTCTATTCCTTTTGTAGTCAGAGGACTCAGGTTCCAATCCTGAATCTGCTATATAATTTCCTACCTCTTTGTGCATGTCATTTAATCTTTCTATGCCCCAGTTTCTTTATCTGTAAATTGAGGAGGTTGGAATCTTTTAACTTCCAAAATACTCCCTGTGCTATAATTCATGACTTCTCTCATATTATATCAACCAATATTAAGTGAAACATGTCCCTTATTTGTCATTAAATATTGAGGGTGATACCAAGAAAGAGTAATTTATTTCCTCCAATTTAGCTACTCCATAGTTTTAGGACAGGGCAAAGAAAGGGACTGGACTTAGAACCTTCTAAGTGTAGGGAAATCCTGGATAAGGCAACTCCTTCCATTATTACAAGTTGACACTATTTCTGCAAATTATAGTTTTATTAAGTTGCCTAGAGCACTGAGAGGCAACTCTCAGTGATTCTGAGCCTTTATACCCAGTCTTGCACAGCCAGTACGTGAAACCAGGTCTTCCTAACTTCAAGGCCAGCTGTCAATCCACCGTGCCACAGTTGTACAATAAATTGGCAATATCATCCACCCAGCTGGGTGTTTGTGGTAAAAACATTCACTCCAACTCAGCCCATCATCTGCTATTCACATCAATATTTAGTACATGATCAACATTTTAGAATTTTCTCTTATTTGTAATTATGTAGCTAGAACCAATGTGTATGTGTCCTAGAGAAGTAAGTCATTAACTACAGGATTCAGAGAGAAATTAGAGGAGTCTAAATTATAGCTATGGTACATATTTAAGTAGCGTAATTTATTCCAGGTCTACACAGTTGCAATTTAAAGAGGTACAGGTTAGAAGAAAGCTTTCAGGTTCTAGGCAGACTAAAGGAGGTCGTTGGACCTAAGGAAACTCAAAAGTGCCTTCCTACTTCATGAATAGAATCCAAAATACAAAACGTTTTATCTGTCTGACATAAATGATATAGCTACTCAAAAATGGTAAACAGATAAAAATTACGCATTGTTTTCAATAGTTTGGTAACTGAAGGGGCAGTGTGATATAGTAGAAATAATATTGAATCTGGTATCAGGAGACTTGGATTTAAATACCAACTTTCCCACTTCCTACTAATACAAATGTTGGTGTTCCTCATTTGTATAATTAAGAAATTGTCCTGGATGATATCTAATATTTCACATAAATTGGAATCTATGATGAGATAGTGAGGCTCAGTGAAAAGTGCTAGCATTAGGAAAAGGTCCAGTTATGTAAAGAAATCACTTGAAATCTAAAGGCTCAGTTTTCCCCTCTGTAGAATGAAGATAATTCCTGTATTACTTTGTTCCAATGTCTATGAGGATAAATATATATGTGTATGTGTATGTATGTATACCTGTATTTGTGTGTATCTATCTTTTTCATCTTTAAAAACTCTGTTAGTGGGGCGGCTAGGAGGTGCAGTGAGTAAAGCATTGGCTCCGGAGTCAGAAGTGTTGGGGTTCTCTCGGGCTGCAGTCCCGACAGGCCGACCTTACCTATAACCAGGTCTTTGGACATCTCCAGCCCCATAGCACTTGCAGAACAGAACGCCAGGACTCAGGATCAGGCTCAACAGGTTTATTCGATGGCTGCTACATGACTCCTCTGCTACCTGAATACCCGAATTCCCTAATCCCCTCTTCTGGGAGTCTGCTCTCTATATATACCTCTGGCTGGCGGAGGAGGAGACAACTTCCGTTGGATGAAGCACTCTCAATGCACAGCAAAAGTTAATTTGCAAATTTTCAGAAAGCACATCCAGGTATCTCGGGCCTACAAGGCCCTTGCACTGCCTCACGCCAAATCCAGGGCCCAAGCCTTAGTAATTAGGCCCTAACAAGAAGGACCTGAGTTCAGATCCGACCTCAGACACTTAATGCATACACAAACAAAAACCTAGCTGTGTGACCTTGGACAAGTTACTTAACCCCAATTGCCCTCCAAAAAACAACAACAACAACAACAACAACAACTCAGTTTTTATTATGAGCCTTATTATAAACATCTGTGTAGCTTTAGAAACATATTTATATGATTTATTAATGGACTTTTCCTCATAGACAAGTCAAAATGTCCAGGAAACACAACTAACTTTTTAAATCAAATGACCTTAACAAAAGCAAAAACCTTTAACCTTTCTTCTCAGCCAAGTGATTTTTTTTTGGACAAATGTCCACCAGGGGGGACTCACCCATTGAAAGTGTAAAACGCAAAGCATTTGGCAGTACCATCAGTTCAAATAATGTATTTTTATGAGCCATGATTCCAAGATTCCATTCACATATGAAAATTTTAGGGGGAATTTAATGCTCCCATTTTGTTAAAGCACTTGTTGACTTTTTAAAATGACCATAAACATACATTTTCTATCTTTAATTATAACACTAATTAATGTTTATATAATACTTAACATATTGTGATGTGTTTTACACAAATTATCTCATTTTAGCCTCACAACATCCTTCTGCAGTGGATATTATTGGTGTTATTACTCACATGAGGAAACTGAGGGCTTAAATAACTTTTCATCATCCACAAAGCTCGTGTCACCTAGTGTTAGACGTATGATTTGAACTCATGGCTTCCTGATTTCAAATCTAACATGCTGCCCATTATGCCAACTTATTTCTCCTAAGAATGTTATTCCAAATACATCTGTTTTCTTAAGAAATTCCTGAGTAAAAAAACATAATGAAAATAAAAGATTTTATTTCAAAGCAATTTTTTGAAGACATAGTCTATGAACAGCTCAGTCCCACTTCTAAAGCACATACTTATGATAACAAATGGAAACATGGATGAGTGTGAAATATGTCTTTTTATAATATAACTAATGATGCGTTTGTGGAGATTCAACTTTTGAACTGGATTTGATGGCCTCTGAGTTCCTATCTACTTCTTTTTTTTTGGAGGGCAATTGGGGTTAAATGACTTGCCCAAGGTCCCATGGCTCATAAGTGTTAAGTGTCTGAGGCCGGATTTAAATTCAGGTCCTCCTGACTTCAGGGCCAGTGCTCTACTCACTGTGCCACCTGGACACCCCATTCCTGTCTACTTCTAAATCAGTCTATGACCTTAAGGTATTGAAGAAAACTTTTGGATACAACATGATACTGACTAGTCTTTACAAACAATATGAAGTAGAAAAGAAGTGTTAAGAAATGGAAACTGCTGACAAATGAAGTCACATTTGAAGAGAAGATGATGATCAAGTTGCTAGAATTATGTCCTTATTTTAGAATGACAGGACTGAGATTATTTACTTAGCATTTAATGGAATAAATTCCCTCTAAAATCTAATCATGTAAAAGGTATTGCCAAACTGGAATTTTGGAGACAAAATATTCTCCTGATTGACTGACTTTTCAGCTAGTTATGCTGATATAGTATAGAAAAATTCATAGAATATTCAGAAATAGTCTCCTTGGGTCACCTCCAAATGACAGATTCTTCAGTAGCTTGTTTTCCCCAAAACCAAAGAGTATGATCAGGAAGGCTGTTCTCTCCTTCTAAAATCTTATATTCTATGATAATTCTTTAAGGAAAGCAGTGTAGGGGCCATGGAAGTGCTGCATTGAATTAGATGCATGATTCATTAAGATCAATGTTTTTTTTTTTTCCAGCAAGGGCATTACTGGGGGGATTTTGACTAATGCCATTTTCCTCCATAAAAAGAACTTCCAAAAAACCATGTCTGCTGTGAAAACAAAGGAATAATGAGAAGCATGGAAAGACATATTAACTGATGCTAATAAGCAGAACCAGAAAGACAACATATGGAATGACTACAACAGAAATTAAAAGGATAACAACAAATGAAAATGATTCCTGTAAAATTATAATGACTATTATTTGCCCACAATAATTAATAAGTTTAGTTAAAATTATATATATATATATATGTGTGTGTGTGTGTGTGTGTGTGTGTGTGTGTGTGTGTGTGTGTGTGTATTAGGACTTAGCACCTAAGGATTTCTTTTTCTTTTTGAATATGTGAAGAGAGTAGGTTTATAAGTTGTGGATACAGAAGCAAAAAATGAAGTATAAGAAGAGTGAAAAGGTTTAGAGGTCAGTTTATAAAGAGCTTTAAATGAAAGGTATAGGCCTTTATAACTGATGCTGAAGAGGACAGAAAATGACTGACATTGATTGAGAAGACAGGGTGCTACTGATCAGGCCTATTCATGTGGAAAATCACCTTGAAAGCTGAGTGAAGCAGAGCCAAGATGGCTGAGTAGAAGCACGAACTTGGCGTGCACTCCCATTCCAATCAGTACCAATACATGTAAAAAAAATGACTCTAAACAAGTTTTAGAGCTACAGAACCCACAAAGTGACAGAGAGAAACAAATCTCCTGCTGTAGGCAGCCTGGCAGGCTATCATAGCAAGCTGGGAGCTGTGCACAATGTAGTAAGAGCAGTGTGGTTCTGGCCCCAGGGCAGCCCTGACCAGTGATGGCCAGAGGAAATTTCAGGAGAGTGAATCACGAGAAGCTGTAGTGTTTTCCAAACTTTTCAATGCATAAAAGCCAAAGAGAAAACAAAAGCTCACTGTGGAATTCTGTTGGAACAGGAGGACTGAAGAGCTCAGTCCTGTCCCTGCCCCCAGGGTGAGAACTGGAAGAGGTGGGGTGGATGCAGCTGCTGTCTCATAGCTGACTCCAGAACTCCTGGCCTACAGATTTTAGGGTGATGGAGGGACTGTTCAGAGGATAATCACTCTTGCTTTAACCTGTTTGGATCTGGATTGTGGTCTTTGGTGGTGGTCAAGATGTGTGTGGCCAGTGTACCAGAGCTTGTGGGGTGGTAGAGCGGGCCCCTTACTAATAGCTCTCGCAGCTGTGAAAATCCCAGTGATTTGGAACAAAGTTCTCTCCATTCAGAAAGCAGAGTTCTACCGTGGCAAAGAGCTCAAAAGTCAAGTAATTGACTGGCAAAATGAGCAAATAGAGGAAACATAATCAGACCATAGATTCCTTTTTACAGGACAAAAAATATCAAATCATGGAACAGGAAGAAGACAATGAAGTCAGAAATCCTGAATTAAAAACTTGCAAGAAAAATATTAAATGTTTACAGGCCTTGGAGGAGCTCATAAAGGATTTTGTAAATAAAGTAAGAGAAGTGGAGGAAAAAAATTGGGAAGAGAAATGAGAATGGTGCAAGAAAATAATAAAAAATGAGTCAACAGCCTGCTAAAGGAGACCCCCAAGATAATAAAGAAAATAACACCTTAAAATAGATTAAATCAAATTACAAAAGAGGTCCAAAAATCCAATGAGAAGAAGAATGCCTTGAAAATCTGAATTGGCTAGATGGCAAAGAAATTTCAAAAACTCACTAAAGAGAATAATTCCTCCATCATTACACTGGATCAAATGGCTTTATGAGAAATGACTTTATGAGGAAGTTACCAAATGACAGGAAGCAAATGACTTTATAAGAAATCAAGATACTATAAAACAGAGCCAAAAAAAAAAAAAAATAGAAGGCAATGTGAAATATCTCATTGGAAAAACCACTAACCTGGAAAATAAATCCAAGAGAGATAACTTAAAAATTATTGGGCTACTTGAAAGCCATGATCAAATAAAAAGCTAGAAATCATATTGCAAGAACTTATCAAGCAAAATTGCTCTGATATTCTAGAAACAGATAGTAAAATAGAAATTGGCAGAATTCACTGATCACCTCTTGAAAAACATCCCCAAAAGAAAACTCCAAAGAATATTATAGCCAAATTCCAGAATTTCTGGGTCAAGGATGAAATACTGCAAGCAGTGAGGAAGAAATAATTTGAGTATTGTGGAAACACAATCAGGATAAGACAACACTTAGCAGCTTCTACCTTAAGGGATAGAAAGGCTTGGAATATGATGTTCCAGAGGTCAAAGGAGCTTGGATTAAAACCAAGAATCACTTAGCCAGCAAAACTCAATATAATGCTTCAAGGGAAAATATGGTCATTCAACGAAATAGAGGATTTTCAAGCATTCTTTTTTTTTTTAAAGCAATTGGGGTTAAGTAACTTGCTCAAGGTTACACGGCTAGTCATTGTTTATGCGTGGGTGCTCATTTTCTGAGGCCGGATCTGATCTTGGGTCATCCCAACTCCGAGGCTGGCGCTCTTACTCACTGCGCCACCTAGCCGCCCCTTTAGGGCAATTGGGGTTAAGTAACTTGCCCAAGGTTACACGGCTAGGTTTTTGTTTGTGTGGATTAAGTGTCAGAGGCCGGCTCCGAACTCAGGTCCTTCTGACTCCAGGGCCGGCGCTCTATTCACTGCACCACCTAGCCGCGCCATTTTCAAGCATTCTTGATAAAAAAAAACAGACCTAAACAGAAAATTTTACTTTCAAATACAAGAAGCAATAGAATCACGAGATGATAAACAGGAAAAATAAATCATAAGGAACTTATTAAAGTTAAACTATTTACATTCCTGCATGGAAAAACAGTAATTATAAGTCATAAGACTTTTATCAGTATGAGGATAGTTGAAGGTATTATACACACACACACACACACACACAGATATACACCCATATATATGTACACATGTATATGTACATATATATACATATATGTAGGTATAGGAGGGTGTATGTATGTATAAATATATGTATGAGTGTCAGCATATTTATGTACATGTATACATAGACAAGAGGGTACAGGATGCATTGAATATGAAGGGATGATATCTCAAAAATAAAATTAAGAGGTGAGAGAAGAATTTATTGGGAGAAGGAGGTAAGGAGAGATATATTAGGTCAAATTATCTCATGTAAAAGAGACAAGAGAAAACTCTTACAGTGGAGGGGAAGAGCAGGAAGTTGAAAGGGAATGAGTCAGCCTTACTCTCATTAAATTTGGCTTAAGGAGGGAATAACAACTTTAACTGTGTATCTCATACTACAGGAAAATTGGGGGGAAGCAAATAGGAATGCGGATGATAGAAGGGAGGGTAGATTAGGGGAGAGCATAGCTAAAAGCAAACACTTTTGAAAAGGGACAGGGTCAAAGGACATGATAGAATAAGTGGAGGGCAGTATAGGATGGAGGGAAATATAGTTAGTCTTTCACAATATAGCTACTATGTAAATGTTTTGTGTAAACTACAAATGTACAACCTATATTGAAATGTTTATCTTTCCAGTAGGGGTGGATGAGGTGGGAAAAAAAGGGAAAAATTCTGGAATTCAAAGTTCTAAAAACAAACATTTAAAATTATTTTTTACATGCAACTTCAAAATAAGATATACAGACAGTGGGGTATAGAAGTCCGTCTTGCCCTACTAGAAAATTAGGGGGGCATTGGTGAGAATATAGGTGAGAACAGATTGGAGGAAGGGGGTATTCAGTAGGCTCACTATCTTGGTTGGGGTTTAGGGGAAAGATGGGGAAAAATTTGTAACTCAAAATCTTGTGGAAATGAATGCTGAAAAGTAAAAATAAATTGGAAAAATGATGATAATTGTAAAAAAAAAAAGGAAAGCTGAGTCAAGTTGGGACTGAAGTGAGAAATGATCTGAGGCAGATAAAAAATGAAGAGGTTATAATGTATAAGTGATTAGGACCTTGAATTCGGGTGGTAGCTATGGAAAGGAAGAGAAGGGGATATAATGGATAAATGTTATGAATCGGAACATGAATATTTGTCAACAGTTTTGCTATGTAATGTGAATGACACTAAGGATTTGAGGATGCTAATAAGTTTAAGAAACTGGATGTCTGGAGGATGTTGGTGGCTAGGGAAGTTCAGAAGAGGGAAGAGTTTTGAGGAAAAGGCAATGATCTCTGTTTTGGAAATATTGAATTTGAGGTGACAAAGGGACATAGATTTTGAAATTTCTAACAGATACTTGGTCATGCTACAATGGAAGTAAGGAAAGAGGATACGGTTTTTATATATAGATCTAGGAATTTTCTGATGATTACTGAACCTGTAGGAGTTGATGAGATAGCTAAGAGAAAAATATAAGGAAAGAATGAGGAGAAAGAGGAAGAGGAGTAAGATGGCTCATTGAACATTTTTAGTTGGTATAACAGATGAAAATCCAGCCTAGGAAATTGAGGTAGAGTGGTTAAACACATAACAGGAGAATCAAGTGGGTGCAGTGCTGGGTTAGGAGAGAAGAGTGAGAAAGAGATGATCAACAGTGACAAAAGTTACAGAGAATTGTGTGAGAATTGAAAAAAGGCTTAGATTTGGCCACTGTTTTATCTCTTTTCTTCTTGATTGCCAAACATCTGTGAAGAGTCAGGAAACTATTTCCTCATTACCCACTTTCTTTGCAACATCTTTCATCTTCTACCACTTTCTGAAAACAAAATTCTCCAATGCCACTTTAGATCTCCATTTCAAACAAGCAAACAAACAAACAAAATGGTCTTGCTTCTATCTTGTTTTGAAATCTCTATGGCATTGAGAACTTGATAAACTAAATGAAATTATTAAGCTAGGAGGACATGGAAAAAATCAAAGGACCAAAGGTCATATTGAGGACAAAGAATAAGTGTGAGAATAATATGGAAGTGGAAGAGAAAGATAGTCATCTTTTTTTTTCACCATTGACTATCATGTCACTGCACTTGTATCAGTCTATCTTGTATCAGTATGCACTTTTATCAGTAATTATCTTGTATTCAGGGAATAATAAGTTTTGTTTTGGTCATGTTATATTTGAGATGTCTATGCGACATCCAGTGGGAAATGCTCAATAAGCGGTTGGTGACATAATTTGTGAGAGAGGCCAGAATTAGATAAGTAGATCTGTATATAATCTTCAGAGAGATGAAAATTGAGCTCATGGGAACTGATGAAATCTCACTGAAAGAGAGAAAGAGACAGAGACAGAGACACAGAGAGACACAGACAGTGAAACAGAGACACAGAGAGAGACAGAGACAGAGAGAGAGAGACAAAGAGACAGACAGAGAGAGAGAGATGGGGAAGAATGTTTGTGAATGTACATGTGTGCATATGTAGAAAGAGAAAAGAAAGGTCTTTGATTTGTGTTTAAAATTATGGGATAAGATAGATTTGAGTAATGCTTTTAGCAAATGGCAAGGTTATATTACTACTTTTAAAGGGCAGAGAAGATCTAGTCATGTTAGTAAATGTAAGGTAGCATGCTCCTTTAAGGTGATATACTATAAGGCAACTTAGCAGTGAAAGAAACAGGAAAATTTCTTTCACATTAAAAATAAAGTTGAATCAATTGTTCAAAAATGAGATATTGATACTATTTTACATGAATCTTGTGACGTCCAAAAGAAGAAAAACGTCTTGTTTTCATAAAAAATTGCTAAAGTTCTTTCATACGAAAAAAAATTTCAGATCTGATATGAGCAGTTTCAGACAGAAAATGAACCATGGCATAAATATATCCTTTGGATAAGTATCTATTTTCATCTATCTATTATCTATCAATCTGCCTATTTACTTTCATCTATTTGATCTTTTTTTTCTATTTCTCCATTCATTTCTCTGTTTCTCTCTATGTCTCTTTCCCTCTCTATTTCTACTTCTTTCCCTCTCTATTTCTACCTCTTTCATCTATCATCTATTTTTAGTTGCTAGAAATTCTTTTTTTACATAAATGATTTAGTTTAAGTTCTGCTGTAAAATAATATATTCCTGTGTGATCGTAAGTAAGTCAAATGGCTTCTCATTCTTTGTAGCAACTATCTATAATCATTAATCATTGACAAGTTGTTAGTCTATGTCTCTGGAAGAGATTCCCTAACCTGGAATTTGCAACATCCCTAAAATCAAAGATCTGGATCAAAATAAGCAAACAGAAAAATAATCAAACTAACTAAGAAATCGCTTTCTACTGGAAATCAGGAAATTGGGAAAACATTTTTTTTACAGTAAAGTATCTCTGATAAAGTTCTCATTTCTCAACAATATAGTAAACTGAACCAAATTTATAAAAATAAGAACCATTCACCAATTGGTCCAAGACTATGAATAGGTATTTTTCAGAGAAAAAATTAAATTAAAGCTAGGTACAGTCATATAAAAATGGATGAAACCACTATTGATTAGAAAAGTGAACATTAAAACAACTCTGAGGTACAAACTCATGTTGGATTTGCTATTGTGACAGCAAAGGAAAATAGAAAATTCTGGAAGTAGTGTCAAAAAAAGGAAACAAATACTATTGGTGAAGTTGTACACTAAGCCAAACACTCTAGAGACAATTTGGAACTATGCCCAAAGGCTTATCAAGCTGTACATACCCATTGATTCAATAATACTGTTCATAGGTCTGTTTCCCAAAGAGATCAGAGAAAAAGGGATAAGACATTTATGTATAAAAATATTTGTAGCAACTTTTTTTTCTTTATAATTCTGGCAAAGAATTAGAAGTTCAGGGGATTCTCATCAATTGGGGAATGGCTGAACAAGATATGTATATGATTGTGATATAGTATTATTTTGCATAAAATGACCAATGAGATTGTTTCAGAAAAACCAGAGAACAACTATATGAACTTATATGGAATGAAATGGACAAAATCAGGGGATTATATACATAGTAACAGCAATATTGTAATGATAATCAACTGTGAAACACGTAACTATTCTTATCAATACAATGATCAGAATTCCAAAGAAAATATGATGAAAAAATACTATCCACCTCTAAAGAGAAAACTGATAAACTCTAAGTTTATTTTTTTCACTTTAATTTCTGTAACATGTCTAATATGGAAAAAATGTTTGAGATTATTTCATATATATAATTTATGTGAACTCAACATTTATTGGAACTCAATACTAAAAAAATGTTAAGAAAAATAAACAATGCATTTTTAAAAGAAAGATTATTTTGATTTTCCCTCTTCCATACTTCCACTTATTTTGTCATCCCTAGAAGTATAATAATATTGCCTCATCCTAAAAACATGAAAATTGATTTCTATTGAATAATATTTTCTTTTCAATGGTACTTGATTATTTTTTGTATCTCTTTTCTTCTGTTTAAATGAAAAAAAAAATGCTTTGTTTTCCTCTGGTTCCTTTTAAAAGAATGACTCAAATTCCTTCCTTTTTTCTCTAGAAACCATATTAGTATGTGACATGAGTTATTTGTAAATGCAACATCATCCTTTTGAAAATATGATATTCTAATATTTACTCTGATTTCTCATACAAGTTAATTTCAGGTGTTTCCTGGACCTGAACATTGATTGCATTTACCTCATTCTGCCTCCTGTTGTGTCTCACCACCTCCACCCCCACCTTCACCCCCAGCCACACATACAGAACCTTTTCTCAGTAGAGGAGAGTTCCTGAGAGAAAAAAAAAAAACATGCCATATCTATCATTTTATCATCTTGCCCTATAGCTATCACAATGCCTTGGACATAGTATCTGTAATGCACAGGGTTCCTTGGACACAAAACTTTATCCCAAGTGTGAAATATTGCTGGTAGCAACAGAAATCTAGCTTGGCCTGAGCTATTGACTAGAGGGGTTGTGATCTCAAAGGCACAGTACTGTGAATATTTTACCTTTCAGAAGAAAACATTGTGAAAAATGAAGAAGAGTTGAGTGAGATTGTTTAGTGTTAAGTTTAAACTGAGATGTGAACATCACCAAGGTGGTTTTCATTTTCATTGTAGTTTGAGGTTGGGGGTTTGAATGGAGAGATGTGATAGATAATAGGAACTGGGCATAGAATAAAGTGTTGACTGGCTGTCCGAAAGGGGTGTGGCTGGAACAGACAAATTCTTTTTGAACTTTTGTCTCTGTGAGATCTGATAAAGGATGGTTTTGTACTCTGTCTCCTCTCATTAAGTTTGTTCACAATTCCTGATTTAATTAGTACGTTTAATGCTGCCTGACTCTAAATAAAATATGATCAGTCATAGCAACTTTATTAAAGTATTTCATTACTTGTAGATAGACAGTTTCATAAAAAAAGGATTGCTGATTGGCCTTTGTATATAACCAAAAATGAATTGTAATACTATAATAACTGGAAGCTCAGGAGTGATGTGAGAGAAAATGATAGTGATTTATTAATTTTAATAAATATATCAAAGTCAGTAAAGCTGAATCTGGGGCCTTTGCCTTTGACAGACAGTGAGTCAATTGCTATTGTTGTCTGAGAATAGAGAAGACTAGCAGGTAATGCTGCCTTTTTTATTAGATGGGTAGATTTTTGTAGAAAGGAAGGAAAAATATAAACATGTATTTAGTGCCTATTTGTGAGATACTATAATGACCATATTAAAACTCTTATCTCAATTGATCCTCATACCAGGTCTGTATGGAAAAGAGATCACTAAAAAGGGAAAAGGCCCCACATATACAAAAATATTTATAGCAGCACTTTCTGTGGTGACAAAGAATTAGAAATTAAGGGGATGCCCATCAACTGGGGAATGACTGAACAAGCTTTGGTATATGAATGTGTAAAGTTAGTCATGAGCAGCTATCCAGAGGACTGCTGCTATGAATAATTTTAAGGATCTAATTGCATAGTAGAGTGAATTCTCTATTCAGCAATAAAGTAAAACATAACATTCAAAAAACTGAAACACAACATTCACAACAATATAACATAACAACTTATTAGTAAAATGTCCATATGGACTTAAACATTCACACTATGTCACAGTAAGTCACAATCTCCTCAGTCAATACAGAATGTCCAAGTAAAGTCTTCTTTCATCTTTACTCAAAGCTGGCTTCCAAACCCCATGGATACTCCTCCACAGGTTGACTGCTCTCAGCTCTTACCTGGTTTCACACCATAGGTAGTTCTCCACTCTGGTTCTATATCTCAACAACGGGGACTATTCTACTCCAAGTTCTTTCCAGTTACTATATATATATATATATATATTAGCTTTTTTTATACACATATATAACACAAACCAACGGAAAAAGTCCTCTTTCAGGACTTCTGTAACAACAGTACAGTCCTCGTTCAGGACTTTTGTCTAATAACAACAGATAGGGTGCTTCTGTCTGACAGAACAACACACAAGGCTTTTGTCTGACAGAAAAACAGAGTGCTACAGAGTACTGACATCACTAATATCCTCTCTCTTAGTAAGTAACACAAATCGAAAGAGCACTGAAATCACAAATATTCTCTCTTCCTGCTACCTATTCTACTAAAGCTTTTCTCTGCTCTACTCCTCCCTGTTCCACGCTTCCTGATCCACCCTTCCTCTTCCTGTTCCACTCTTTCAGCAAACTCCACCCACCATGGGCTTCATTTAATTCTGATAGGCCTATTAAGACTAGGAAAGGTTTTCAAAACCCCTTAGGCCTATTAAAGGCAAAACAACGTATACTGTTTCCAGCAAAGACTCTTGATACAAGCAAAGGTGAGGCTCAAAGGTCCTCGAAGAGTTGAAATAAGCAGCAATGTATTTAACTTGCCATTACAGAATGTAATAGAATACAATTGTGCTATAAGATAGGATGAGCAGGTGGATTTCAGAAAAAATAATGGAAAGCTTTATATGAACTGATACTGAGGGGCGGCTAGGTGGTGTAGTGAGTAGAGTGTCAGCCCTGGAGTCAGAAGGACCTGAATTCGGATCTGACCTCAGACACTTAAAGCACACAAAAAACCTAGTTGTGTGACCTTGGGCAAGTTACTTAACCCCAATTGCCCTCCAAAAAGCAAAAAAAAAAAAAAAAAGGAACTGATACTGAGTAAAGTAAGCAGAATCAGGAGAACACTGTACATATTAACAACAATATTGTGGAAGATCAACTTTGATAGAATTACCTCTTTTCAGCAATAAAATTATCAAAGAAATTCCAAAAAAACTCATAATGGAAAATACTATACATCCCCAGAGAAAGTAAAATTGATGTTGGGAGGCAGAGCCAAGATGGTGGAGTAGAAATAGCACTTCCACGGTGCTCCAGCCCACACCACTTCAAAATTACGTAAAAGGAGACTTTGAACAGCCTCTGGAACTCCAGAAGCCATGGAAGGACTCAGAGAAGCTAAGCTCCCGTTGAGGACAGCCCTGCAGCCCAGCAGGGAGCAGCCAACTCAGCACTCTGGCATCTGAGCCCAGGCCCCCGTGAGTTGGAGGTGTTAGCCCCAGGCCAGCGAGACCAGCAGCCAGCTGGAGGGACCACAGAACACCAGCAGTTCTGGCGATTCCAGAATTACCAACACATAGATGCCTAGGACAAAGTGAGAGGTTACTGCCCTATGGAAATTGGGACCAGTATTTGGGGAATGTGTTGGCTTCATCCCCTGGAGGCTAGAAGCTGTGGAGGAGACATGCCATTTTGTAGTTTTCAGAGGCAGCTGCAGCTCCTGGCCTGCGAACTGTAGGGAGATCCAGCGATCAGTCTTGGGGGGTAATCACTCTTGCTTTAACCTCCCTGGATCTGGATTGTGATCTAGGGTGGAAGTCGTGGGTGGGTGTACAGCTTCCAGAAACAGAAGCTGTCCCCCACACGTTCGGGACGAAAATTCCCGTTGGGCAGCAGAGCCATAGTGTGGCAACAAGCCCAAAAGTCAAGTAATTAAGTGGCTACATGCCAAGGCAAAGGAAACAAATTAAACAGGAAATTGCAAACCTAGACCCCTGTTTTGGGGGCATAGAGTGGGAAAAGGACAGTGAGGTCAGAAATCCTGCTCCAAAAGCCCCAGGGGAAAACATGAGCAGGTTGTAGGCCATAGAGGACCTTAAGAAGGACTTTAAAAATCAAATAAGAGAAGTGGAGGAAAAATTGGGGAGAGAAATGAGAAGGATGCAGGAAAAGTATGAAATGAGGGTCAACAGCCTGACTGAGGAAAACAACACCTTAAAAATTAGATTAACTCAAATGGCAAAGGAGGCCCAAAAGGACAATGAGGAGAAGAATGCCTTAAAAAGTCGAACTTGCCAGATGGAAAAAGAATCTCAAAAGTTCACTGAGGAGATTCATTCCTTCAGAGTTAGACTGGAGCAAATGGAAGCTAATGACTTTATGAGAAATCAAGATGCTGTTAAGCAGATCCAAACAAATGAAAGATTAGAAGGCAATGTGAAATATCTCATGGGAAAAACCACTGACCTGGAAAATAGATCCAGGAGAGACAATTTAAAAATTATTGGACTACCTGAAAGCCATGATCAAAGAAAGAACCTAGAAATCACCCTCCAAGAAATTCTCAAGGAAAATTGCCCTGATGTTTTAGATCCAGAGGGCAAAATAGAGGTTGAAAGAATTCACTGATCATCTCCTGAAAAACATCCCAAGAAGAAAACTCCCAGGAATATCATAGCCAGGTTCCAGAATCCCCAGATCAAGGTGAAAATACTACAAGCAGCCAGGAAGAAACAATTTCAATATTGTGGAAACAGAATCACAATAGCAGAGGACCTGGCAGCTTCTACACTGAGGGATTGAAGGGCATGAAATATGATATTCCAGAGGGCAGAAGAGCTGGGAATGAACCCAAGGGTCTCCTACCCAGCAAAACCGAGTATTTTGTTTCAGGGGAAAATATGGTCATTCAGTGGAATAGAGGACTTTCAAGCATTTTTGAGGAAAAAACCAGAATTGAATAGAAAATTTGACATCCAGATACAAGAAGCAAGAGATGCCTGAGAAGGTAGTCAGGGAAAAGCAATCAAAAGGAACTTATCAAAGTTGACCTATTTACATTACTACATGGAAAAACAATAATCATGACTAATGAAACCTTTCTCAGTATGAAAATAATAGAAGAAGGGTATATGGTCATATGAATACATATGTGAATGTGTGTATATATGTTTACAATTATACATGGTGAGAGGGCATAGGTTGAATTTGTTGGGAAGGGAGCATACTCAAGGGCTGAAATTATGAGGTGAGAGAGGAAAATGGCAAGAGGAGATGGGGAGAGACAGGGTAGGGTAAACTCTCTCATGTAGAAGAAGCAAGGGGAAGTGGTTGCAAGGGAAGGGGAGAATAGGAAGGCAAAAAGGCAAAACCACATTCTCATTTAATTTGGTTCAGGGAGAGAATGATATACATACTAAATGGGATATCTCAACCTACAGAAGAATAGGGGTAAGGGGGATGAGAGGAGTGATGATGTATGGGAGGGCATCCTTGGGGGGAGGGGAGGTTCGAAGTATCCACTATAGAAGAGGGACAGGATATGTAGGGAAGGGACCAGGTGGCGGGTGGGATGAGTGGGAGGGAATTATAAGGAGCCTTGTACAATATATCTACTATGATAATGTTTTGCATAGCTAGACATGTACAATGTATACTGAATTACTTATCTCTCCAGAGGGAATGTTTGAAAAGGGAGGAAAGAAATGGATCTGAAACTCAAGGTCTTAAGATTAAATGTTTCAAATATATATGAATACTATTATTAATACTCTTTTGCTTGTAATTGGGAGATAAGATGTGCAGGCATTGGGACGCAAAGATTCACTTTCCTCTAAAGGAAAAGTCGAAGGTGGTATGGGAGAAGGTATGGGAGAGAGCAGATTGGAGGAAGCGATATCTTTCGGGACTGCTGTTCTGTCAGGGTCTGTAGGGGAAAAACAGGAGGAGGGGAATGACTGTAACTCAAAATCTGGCGGAAATGAATGATGTAAAACAGAAGTTAATAAACCATTTGTTTAAAATTTAAATAGATAAAACAAAACAAAAAAAGTCCATCAATCACCTCCTGAAAATGATCCCAAAAAGAAAACTCCGAGGAATATTATAGCCAGGTTCCAGAATTCCCAGATCAAGGAGAAAATACTACAAGCAGCCAGGAAGAAACAATTTTAATATTGTAGAAACACAGTCAGGATAACACAGGATCTGTCAGCTTCTACACTAAGGGATCAAAGGTCATGGAGTATGATATTCAAGAGGGCAAAGGAGCTGGGATTAAAACCAAGAATTACTTACCTAGCAAAACTGAGTATTTTGTTTCAGGATAAAACATGGTCATTCAGTGGAATAGAGGACTTTGAAATATTCTTGAGGAAAAAAACAAGAGTTGAATAGCAAATTTGACATTCAGACACAAGAAGCAAGATATGCTTGAGAAGGTAAACAGGGAAAAGAAAGCAAAAGGAACTTTTCAAAGTTGAAATATTTACATTCCTACAAACAATAACTGTGACTGATGAACTATTTCTCAGTATGAAAATAGTTGAAGGGTATATGGGCATATGAACACGTATGTGAATGTGTGTATATATGTTTACAGGTATACATGGATAGAGGGCACAGGTGGAATTTGGTGGGAAGGGATGATAGTTACAGGGCAAATTTAAGAGGTGAGAGAGGAATGTGGAGAGAGGAGATGGGGAGAGACAGAGGGGGGTGGTAAACTATCTCATGTAGAAGAGGCAAGGGGAAGTAGTTGCAGGGGAAGGGAAGAACAGCAAGGCAAAAAGGCAAAACCATATTCTCATTGAATTTGGCTCAGGGAGAGAATGACATAAATACTAAATGGGATATATTACCCTGCAGGAGAGTAGGGGGGAGGGGAATGAGAGGGGAGTGATGGAGGGGAGTACATGGGGGGAGGGGAAGTTGTAGGCACCCACTTTTGAAGAGGGACAGGATCAACTAGGGAATGGACCAGGTTCAAGGTGGGATGGTTGGGAGGGAAGTATAAGCAGTCTTTTACAGTATATCTACTATGGTAAAGTTTTACACAGCTATACATGTAAAACATATACTGTATTGCTTATATTCCCAGCAGGAGTAGGTGACAAGTGAGTAAAGGATCGGATCTGGAATTGGAAGTTTTAAAATTAAATGTTTCAAATATATAAAAATACTATTATTAATACTCTTTTGCATGTAATTGGGAGAGAAGATTGCAGGCATTGGGGCACAGAAATTCACCTTGCCCTATTGAAAAGTCGAAGGGGGTATGGGAGGAGATATGTGAGAGACCAGATTGGATGAAGAGATATCCTGTGGGACTGCTGTTCTGGGGTGGTGGGTAGGGAAACACTGGAAAAAAATTGTAACTCAAAATCTGGTGGAAATGAATGATGTAAACCAGAAGTTAATAAAGCATTTGGAAAAAAAAGAAAAAGAAATAAGGAGTTTGAATGTTAAATGAAGTATGCTATATTCTCTTTTTCTTTCTCATTTTTCCCCTTTTGTTCTGATTCTTATTTTACAACATGAACAATATGGAAATATATTTAATATGATTGTACATGTATAGCCAATATCAGATTGCTTGCCTTTTTGGATAGTGGACTTAAGAAGGGACAATTAGAGATAGGGAGGGAAAAAAAAAATCTTATAAAAGTGAATGTTAAAAAATGTCTTTACACATAATTGGAAAAATAAAATATTAAGTGGGACAAAATAAAAATAATTATTTCTCCATTATATTGCATTTTATTGGTTTAATTATGTTTTATTTCTTTGACTTCCATTTTCAATAGAATGTATTTAATTCATTTCAACAATTATTAATCACTTATTACATGCAATATATTGGCCCAACATCTGTGGAAATAGTCTACACTGAGTTTTATTTCTGTTTTACTCTGAATTATATATGAGTGTCCATTATCTTTCACCAATGCCCTATCACAGTGTGGATTTGACCCTGGATTTCTAAAGACTATATCACTGTAAGGCAAGTTTGGGAAGGTTCTATCAAGTTATAAGCTATCTGAAATAAGTTCCCATTGATTGTGTTTTCTATCCAAAATCCCTTATAGCCAACAAATTCTAGAGAAATTCATTTTCACTTGAATGGCAACTAGGTAAAAAAAAGTCTTTTGCATGAATAATTTGGATTATTTGTGTGTTTCTTAACATCATTGGACACTTTTTAAACTAATCATATATTTGCAAAATAGCCTTCTATAAATTCTCTCCATTGGCTTAGCATTTTACTGCTCAAAGATAATTTAATGTTATTTAAAGATTTGGAAATTTTCCTGCGTAGTCCCTGTTCCATATAACTTTAAAAAAATGTTAAATTTGACCAAACATGACATTAATCCCAAGGGAAATGGACTGCCTGTTTTCAAAGATAGAGTTAGTTAAACTTTCCCTAATATATGCCACAGTAAGGGAATACGAAACATGTCATCCATTTGCACATCATGAAGGTTTTAATGTATTTACATCTGGAGGACTGTCAGTTTTATGCAACAGATATTTGTTGAGTGCTTATTACATGTAAATCACCATACTAGGTATTAATCAAAGTCAGATATATTTTTTTACTCTTTAAAATAGGAGAGAATTCAGCATTAGTAATATATTCATGACTTATAAGATGGTGTTACATTATACAAATTAGAGGTCATCAACCAATATATTCTGTTCTGCTCTGTAAAGCCCTGTTCAGTATATGTCTCAGAGGACTGGCTTTTTTATATCTCCCTTCTGCACCCTAAACTTTCATCTATAGAATTTTCAAGGATTAACAGTAGGGAGTGATAGTAGTGCCTTTTTCCCTACTCTGCTTAAACATCAATATCTATAGTCTTTCATCTTTTCCCTTCCTGACTCTTATCATTTCCCTTTGCTTTTACTATGATGAGCTACGGTCTTAAAAGTTGGGTCTTCTGAGATACGACATGATTACAGGTATGCTATAGCATACCTGAAGCAAGTTCTTACAGTCTCATGAGACCTGACTGTAGAATTTTCAGGATGAGCATTTATGGCATCTAGGTGGATAGGATAAAGCATTGGGCCTCAAGTCAGGAAGACTAATCTTTCTAAGTTCAATTTTGGACTCAGACACTTACTAGCTATGTGACCCTGGGTAAGTCACTTAACCTTGTTGGCCTTAGTTTCCTCATGTGTAAAATGAACTGGAGAAAGAAATGGCAAACCATTCCAGTACCTTTACCAAGAAAGCCCCAAATAGGGTCACAAAAATCATATTTGTGTATACTTGTATGTATAGGAGGGTGTATGTATGTATGTATGTATGTATGTATGTGTGTGTATATATATATATATACACACACACACACACACACACACACACACACACACACACATATATATGTGTGTGTGTTTGTGTTTGTGTGTATATGTGTGTACATGTATACATAGAGGACACAGGATGAGTTGAATATAAAGTGATGATATCTAAAAAATAAAATTAAGAGGTGAGAGGAATGTATTGGGAGGAGAAAGGGAGAGATAGAATAGGATAAATGATCTCACATAAAAGAGGCAAGAGAAAACTATTACAGTGAAGGGGTAGAGCAGGCAGTGGAAGTGCTGTCAATGAGTCAACTTTACTCTCATTGGATTTGGCTTAAGAAGGGAATAATGTATACGCTCTATTTGGAATTTTACCCTACAGGAAAGTAGGCAGGGAGGAGATAATGGGGGGAGGAAGATAGAAGGGAGGGCAGATTGGGGGAGAGGATAGTTTGAAGCAAACACTTTTGAAATAGGCAAGATCAAATGAGAAAATAGAAAAAATTGTGGCTGGGATAGGCTGGAGGGAAATATAGTTAGTCTTTCACAGTATAACTATGATGGAAATGTTTTGTGTAACTACACATGTACAACCTATATTGAATTGCTTGTCTTCCTAGTGTGGGTGGGTGAGGAGGGAAGAAGGGAAAGAATCTGGAACTCAAAGCTTTAAAAACAAATGTTATTTTTTTTACAGGCAAGCAGGAATTAAGATATACAGGCAATGGGGTATGGAAATCCATCTTGTGCTACAAGAAAGTAAGGGGCTGGGGGGATGGGGGAGGACATAAGAGACAACAGATTGAGGGAAGGGGTATTCAGTGTGCTTGCTATCTTGGGGTGGGGGGTAGGGGAGAGATGGGGAGAAAAATTGCAACTCAAAATCTTGGGGAAATGAATGTTGGAAACTAAAAAATAAATGAATTTATTTTTTAAAAACATGTCTTGGTTTTTAGATATCTCATCATTAAACATTTATTAGCATGACTTTGAACAGGGGTGTGTATGAAATGTAGACTGTGGTATGAAAGACAGCTGACAAATGTTAATGAGCAAAATTTCCCTGAGCCACTATTTATTGTGATGAATAGACAGAGAACAGGATGGTACTCTCTGCTTAAAATCAGTAAGTCTTATTTATCCACAAATTAAGATTTGGAGCTAGTGACAACTAGCTGGCACAGTGGGTAGAGTGCTGGACCTGTTGTCATGAAGAAGTGCCTCAGTTATTTTTTTTAATCTGTAAAATGGGGGTAATTAAGGTACCTACCTCCCAGGTTTTGTTATGAGAATGAAATGTAGCAATATTTGTAAAAAACTTTGCAAAATTTAAAATATTATGTAAATGATTGCTAGTAGTAGTAGTAATAGCAGCAGCAGTAGCAGTAGTACTAGTACTAGTAGTAGTACAAGTAGTGATGGTATGTGGTGGTGGTGGTAGGAGTAGCAGTATTAGAAATCTGACAGTTTAAAACAAATATCCTACTGTATAATTTGGTCAGGCCAATTCAATCAGGTTTTTTTTTGTTATTATTATTAGTGAAATTATCCCATGTGCCCATATGTAGTGTTCATTTTTTCTGGGATGCTTTGGTGGTCATGGAGTATATTATCACAAGAGAAGATATACAAGTTTATTTAATTATATTTTGTTCTTCCATTTAAAATAAGGTAGAAATTATGTATTTAAACCTTGATAAGCATTATCACTTTTTGCACCTTGGTTGACACTAACTTTTCAGTGTACTCAATGTATATATCTGAAGCATACTTGGTTTGTTCAGTTATAGGCAATGTAATAAAATTATAATTCTAAGAGAATGCACTGCCTTTGGAGTTACCGGTAATGTAAGATAATGTCATCTTGCAAGAAGATATAGTGGAGGCTGTGTCAGCACTTCCACTAAAAACCCCAATTTTCAGTCATTTATAACATTGGCAAATGGGGCTTCAACAGGCCTAATACCATCTGTTGTTATTAAGAATGACATTGCTGAAGGTTAGGCCAGCCCTACACAAGCTTTTTTCATCTTTAGTGTTCATTGCTTCTCTTCTGTTTACTCTGAACTTGTCTTGAAAAATATGCAAAGATCTACTTGGATTTACTGCAAATCCTGGTAGGAAAACTGAATCAAACAAGGAAAATATTCATTTAACAACCCTTGTGCTTCCTCCCATCTCTACTGTGATAATATCATACAACTACATAAGAGTCTAAACTGTACATTTAAAGCTGGTCAGGTTTTTTTTTTTCTTTTTGGAGGGCAATTGGGGTTAAGTAACTTGCCCAAGGTCACACAGCTAGGTTTTTTGTTTGTTTGTTTGTTTGTTTGTGTTAAGTGTCTGAGGCCAAATCCGAACTCAGGTCCTTCTGACTCCAGGGCCGACGCTCTACTCACTGCGCCACCTAGCCGCCCCTAGCTGGTCAGTTTTTTTATGGAACAAGAGGATACCTTGCATAATTATTATCACTTAATTTGTGATTGGGGATAAAAAAGCCTGAAAAAAAAAGCATTAAGGAATAGGAAAAAAGTGAGAAATAGGAATATAATGCTAAGATCTTGTGTATAACGAAGGAAAAATGCATAATGTACTAGAAAAATCACCTCTGGCTTAGATAAGAAATTCTGAAGAAAGAGATAGCCATAGAAAAATAAGGTAGAGTCATACCAACTTTCAGTCATTACACTGCCTTCTTGGTGATAAATCTAATGTGATACTGGATTAAAAACTGTTAATAGGGGGACAGAGCCACAATGACAGAGTAAAAGAAGGAACTTGCATGATGTCTTCACCTAAACACCTCCAAATACCTGTAAACATGACTTTGACCAAGTTTTAGAGCTATTAAACTGACAAAATGACAATGTGAAGTACATGTCCAACTGTAGACACCCTGGCAGGCCAACAGGAAGGGGCTATCATGCTGGGTTGAGAGTGGAAGGCAGTCCAGAGTGACCCTTGCCAGTGCAGACTGAGCACTGACAAATGTCAGGGGACCGAATCACTGGCAGCTGTCATGGTTTCCTGATGTCTCAACCCACAAATGCCAAATAAAAAGTAGAAGGTCATTGGGGAAACTGTTGGACCTGGGTGAGAAAAGAGCACAGTTTGGCCCCAGACCCAGGGTGGTGGAAGTGGCCACAGGAGCAGCAGCAGCCATGGCAACTGCTGCTGCTTCTGGAGTTCCAGGCCCACATATGGAGGGGAGATCATGCAACTGCTCAGAGGGCAATTGCAGGGATATCTTTGTTGGAGCTGAGGCAATATTCTCTTGTTTTGCCTGCTTGGATCTTGGTCACAGTCTTGGGTAATGATCCTCCGGAGAGGAGGAGAGTTGGCTTGGCAGAGCTTATGGCAGCTGTGGAAAGGAAGTCCTCCTCACAGTCCTGAGGCAAATTGTGGTCAATCCCAGACCAAACCACAGACCATATCATCTTAGAAGAACTGAAAATTTATAGGTGCCTAGAAGTAACTCTGAGAATAGCTATGCAAAACCCAAGGAAATTAGGATAGAGCACTTTCCACTAGGGAAGTAGAGTACTATATTGGCAAAGAGCTCAAAAGTCGGCTGATTGACCAGGAAAATGAGCAAACAGAATGAAAAAGTCAGACTATAGAATATTACTTTGGTGACAAAGAAGAACAAAACATACAACCAGAAGAAGACAACAAAGTCAAAAGTCCTGCATCAAAAGCCTCCAAGAAACATATGAATTGGTTGCAGGCCATGGAAGAGCTCAAAAAGGATTTTGAAAATCAGGTAAGAGAAGTAGAGAAAAAATTGGGAAGAGAAATGAGGGTATGCAAGAAAGTCGTCAAAAACTTGCTAAAGAAAACCCCCCAAAATATTGAAGAAAATAACACCTTAAAAATAGACTAATTCAATTGTCAAAAGAGGCCCAAAAAGCCAATGAGAAGAGTATGTTTTAAAGCAGTTTTGGCCAAATGGAAAAGGAAGTCCAAAAGCTCATTGAAGAAAATAATTCCTTTAAAATTAGAAGGGAAGCTAATGACTTTATAAGAAATCAAGATATTATAAAAGAGATCCAAAAGAATGAAAAAAAATAAAAGGTAATAGGAAATATCTCATTGGAAAAACCATTTACCTGGAAAACAGATGCACAATAGATAATTTAAAAATCATTGGACTACATGAAAGCCAGGATCAAAAGAAGATTCTAGATATCATCTTTCAAGAAATTATCAAGTAAAACTGCCCTGATATTCTAGAACCAGAGGGCACCATCAAAGTTAAAAGAATCCACTGATTGCCTCTTGAAAAAGATTCAAGAGGCAGCTATTCGCGAAATGAGTAAGAGCACCTGCCCCGGGGACAGGAGGACCCGGGATGCGTTCTGGGCTTAGTTACTTAGCACCCACACATAAATAACTAGCCATGTAACCTTGAGCAAGTTACTTAACCCCAATTGCTTTAAAAAAACTCAAAAAAGAAAACTAGGAATATTGTAACCAAATTCCAGAATTCACAGCTCAAGAAGAAAATATTAGAAACAGTCAGAAAGAAACAATCTATGTGTTGTGGAAACACAATCAGGATAACACAAGATGTAGTAGCTTCTACATTAAGGGACTGAAGGTCTTAGAATATGATATTCTGAAAGTCAAAGAAGCTAGTATTAAAAATCAAGAATCACCTACCTAGAAAAACTAAGTATAATACTCTAGGGGGAAAATGGATATTCAATGAAATGGAGGACATGCAAGCATTCTTGATGAAAAGACCAGAGCTGAACAGAAAATTTAACTTTCAAATATAAGAATCACGAGAATCTTGAGAAGGTAAAAGGGAAAGAGAAATCATAAAGGGCTTATTAAAGTTGAACTGTTTGCATTCCTACATGAAAAGACAATATTTGTAACTCAAGACTTTTCTCACTATTAGGATAGTATGTTTGTGTATAGACAGAGGGCACAGGGTGAGTTGAATATGAAGGGATGATATCTAAAAATTAAAATTAAGGGGTGAGACAAGACTATGTTAGGAAAAGGAGAAAGGGGGAGATAGAATAAGCTAAATTATCTCACTTAAAAGAGGCAAGAGAAAGTTCTTACAATGGAGGACAGGAGTGAGAAGATGAAAGGGAATGAGTCGATGTTACTCTCATTGTTTTTGCCTTAAGGAGGGAATAACATAAACACTGAATTGGGTATCTTGCCCTACAGGAAAGTAGGGGGAATGTAATAAGAAGGAGGGGTGATAGATGGGAGAGCAGATTGGGGGAGGGGGTAGTCAGAAGCAAACACTTTTGTAAAGGGACAGGGTCAAAGGATAAAATAAAATAAATGGAGGGCAGGATAGGATGGAGGGAAATATATTTAGTCTTTCACAGTATGACTGCTATGGAAATGTTTTGCATAAGTGCACATGTGTAACCTATATTGCATTGCTTGTCTTCTCAATGTGGGTGTGTTAGAAGGAAATAAGTGAATCTGGAACTCCAAGTTTTAAAAACAAATGTTAAAAAAATATTTTTACATGCAAACAGGAAGTAAGATATACAAACAATGGGGACAGAAATATATCTTGTCCTCAAAGAAAGTAAGAGGGAAGGGGAGAAGGGGAGAAATGGGGAGATAGAAGGGAGGGCAAACTGGAGGAAGTGGTAATCAATCTTGGGTTGGGGGTAGGAGAGAGATGGGGAGGAAATTTGGAACTCAAAATCTTGTGAAAATGAATGTTGAAAACTAAAAAAATAAATAAATTCTGGAAAAATGAAAAGAAAAGGTGTTAGTTACAATGATTCTTCTCGGCTACAAATAGTTTTAATCAAAATACTTGTATTTTCATTGTTAGATTATTATTTTATTTTATCCAGAAAAGAGAGAAACTAGCTGTCCTCGTGAATACAATTCACTTGACTCAGATTAACTACACACCTAGTTACCGAAGAGTGGTAAAATGTGATTGCTGATCAGTGATATCAGTGATATTTGAAAAGTCATGGAGACATTCCCCTTCCAGGATCCAAAATGGCAGACTAAGAAGTAAGTTGCTTTCACCTTCCCTTATTGACCTACGAATGTCCAAAAAATACCACCTCATGAGAAATGCAAAACTACTGGACCAGTAGAAATATGGGGTACAGCAATCCTTGAAGCTTGGGGGATTAATGGGAAAGGCCCCTTTTGTTCTAGGGAAGTGGGAGCAGTACAGGAAAGGAGGTGTCCCACCAAGCTAGTGGCAAGTCCCATATCTGCAAACCAGGGTGTGATTCTGAGCCCCAGGGTGGTAGAGCAGGCATGTGCCAACATCAGGAACCTTGAGTGTCTCAGCATAGGCAGGGGAAACAGTAGACACCATCTTGGGAAAACCATCATTTGCACCAGGTTTCTCCAGGAGCCAAATTTCCTAGCCCTGCACAATTTCAGGAGGCATAGCTCCAGGCGGGCAGGCATCCTACAGCCAAATCTTCCACTGTTTTAAAGAAGCCTGGGTGAGCAGGTGTCTTCTAGGGATCAGACTCCCCACCTCCTTCCTGAGAGCTCCAGTGTTGCTGAACCCAACTCAAAACTAGGTAAGCTGCCAGATGCTTACAGCTTACAGCTGCCAGAATCTGAAGACCTAGCAGACAAAGCCAGTGACCAGCTCCTATACTCCTAGCACAAAAAAGCGTGGGTCAGTTCCCTGTATGTTCCACCAGGAGATCTCATCTTTAAAAGCCAGGAAATAGGCAAATAAGATGAGCAAAAAGCAAAATAAACTTTGACCATAGAGAGTTACTATGATTACAGGGAAAATCAAAACACAAGCTCTGAAGAGGACATCATTGCCAATATACTTATACCTGAAACTTCAAAGGGGAATATGAATAGTCCAAAGCCCAAAAAGCCTTCTTGAAAGAAATCAAGAAGGATTTTAAAAGTCAAGTAAGAGAGGAAGAAGAAAAATTGGGAAAAGAAATGTGAGGTATGCGAGAGAGAGTCATTAGCTTGGAAAAGGAAAGACAAAAATTGACCATAGGAAACAAATCATTAAAAAAATACAATTGGCCAAATGGGGTGAAAAACCTATAGTGAAGAAAGCAACTCCTCAAAAAGTAGAATTGGTCAAAGGGAAAAGGGACACAAAATTTGACTAGAGAAGCACTCATTAAAAAATAAAATGGACCAAACAGAAAAAGAAGGCACAAAATCTAATAGAAGAAAACAATTCATTATAAAATTTAATTTGGCAAGTGAAAGCCAATGATTCTATGAGATTTCAAGAATTAGCTAACCAGAAGGAAAAGAATGAAAAAAAAATAGAAGAAAACATAAAATACCTCATTGGTAAAATAATTGACCTGTATAGATCGAGGAGAGGTAATTTACAAATTATTAGTCTATCTGAAAGCCATGATGAAAAAGAAGAGGCTGGGCAGCATCTTTCAGGAAATCATCAAGGAAAGGTGCCCTGAGGTCCTAGAACCAGAAGGCAAAATAATCACCAAATGAATGCACCAATTACCTCCTGGGATTGAAAATGTATGGGAATAGTATAGCCAAATTTCAGAATTATCAGCTCGAGAAGAAAATACTGCAAGGAGCACAAAAGAAGCAATTTAAATATCATGGAACCACAATGAGTTTTATACAGGACCTTGAAGTCTCTACATTAAAATATCAGAGGACATGGAATACAATATTCCATAAGGCCAAGGAGCTTGGATTAAAACAGAGGATCAAGTACCCAGAAAAGTTGAGTATCATCTTTGTAATGGAAATGCAGATTTGAAGATCTTCCCTGCCCCTAGGCCCTTTGATTGGGTTAAGTGACTCTGAGAACCTTCTTTAATTTGAAAATATACTCTGCCCCCTAATAAGCTGAATGTGGTCACATGGGGCCTGTGGTAGGAGGCTTGGTTTTCAGGGATGAACACACCTTGATGCTGTGTGATTGGGCAGTGGGTCAAGAGAGTGGTTACATTCTCTGAGCCAGGAGAAGGCTATATAAACCCTGATGAGAGGCTTTACTTTGGGGCTCACTTTGAGAAGTGTTGTGTGATTTGACCAGATGAGACTCTGGTCAGAAGCCGTTGGTGAGAGCCCCCCAGCTTTAAAAACCCAGATGTTGATGCTTCCCTCTCTGGTAACTGTGATTTGGTATTGATGTATGTGATGTTGGGACAATTTGGAAGCCTGTCTGTTTGATCTGTAAGTTCTGCCTGTATACTCTGAAGTTCAGGGTGCTGACCTTTTCCCCCTGAACTAGGTAATATATGTTTGATTAAAGTAAGCTTGTTAACTGATTTTGAGTTGCTTTTCTTTTGAAAACAGATCTAAGAACCTGTGTTGGCAGCCACTCTGGGGATGCTGGGGTGCTTGCTGCTACAATCTTTCAGGAGAGGAGATGGATATTCAATGAAATAGGGGACTTCCAAGCCTTCTTGATGAAAAAATCAGAGCTCAACAAAAAAAATTTATCTTCAAATATAAGACTCAAGGGAGGCATAAAAAGGTAAACAAGAAACTGATTATATTCCTACAAGAGAAGATTACACTTGTAACTCGAGGACTGTATCCTTATGATATTTAGAAGGGGTATATATAGACAGAGAGTATAGGTATAAGTTGACTTTGTTGTGATGATAAAATTCTAATTAAGTGGTGAAAAGGCATTGTATTGGGAGAAGAGGATAGGAGGAGGCAGATAAGGGCAAATTACATCACATGAAAAGGGACAAAAACCTGTTACAGTAGAGGAAAAAAGGGGGGTAGATGAATATTGTTTGAGCCTTACTCTCATCAGATTTGGCTTAAAAGGGAATAACATAATCAGATATAAAAATCTAAATTACCCTATAGAAAGTAAGAGGGGAAAGGGGAAAGAAAAAAAGAGGGGTGAATAGAAGGGAGGAAAGAAGCAGTAAGGGGGAAGGGGAAGGAAAAAAGGGGGCTTATAGAAAGGAAGGCAGTTTGAGTGAAGTTTTCTCTATTCCCTCTCCTCTTTATGCTTTTATTTCTCCCCTTGTTCCTTCACCTCCTTAAGAGTTTTCCTTTTGACCACTGCCTCCATCAGTATTCCCTTCTTATCATCCCCCCTTCTTTTCTTTTTTTGTCAGTCAACAAGTATTTATTAAGTATTTCTATGAGTCAGACCAGGTACTAAGCTCTGATGATAAAAAGAAAGGTCCTCAAGGACCTTTTCTTTTGTCAGAGAAGACGAAACATAAATAACTAAGTATATAAAAGAAACATAAAGGCATACAAAGTATGCAAATATACAAAGTAGATGGATGAAAGTCTCAAAGAGGAAGGCAATAGCAGCTGGGGGAACTAGAAGAACCAGTGCAAAGGCATGGAGGTGAGAGATGGCACCCCCCTTCCTTTTCTTACCCTTTCCCCTTACTATTTCTTCCCTCCCTTCTCACCATTGCCATCCCTTTTCTTAGCCCTTCCCCCCCTCCCATTGCCTGTCTGGAATGATATATTTTTATATTTAATGTAGTATGGTATTTCTTCCTTGAGCCAAGACTGATGAGAATAGATCTCATGTAATGCTCCTCTCCCTCTCCTCTTTCCCTCTATTATGATAGGCTTTATATCTCTTCTTGATACAGTCCTATACTTAACTGATTATGTTATTCCCTCTTTACACCAGAACCAATGAGGGCAAAGCTCAAATAATGTTCCTCTCCCTCCTTTCTTTCCCTCTACTATAATGCTTCATTCTTTCCTCTTCTTCCATTGCAGTCACTTTGCACCCCTTAATAAGTTTTTTTTTAATCATCATTTTGTTTAATTTATACCCACACCCTCTATATATCTATATTCCTTTTAAATATTGTGATAAGTATAGAATTCTCAATATTAATAGGTATCAGTTTCCCATATAGAGATGTAATCAGTTTGCTCTTATTAAATAACAAGCTATGTGTGGGTGTGTGCATGTGTTTGTGTGTATGTGTTTTCCCTATTTACCTTTCTATGTCTCTTGAGTCTTGTAATTAGAGATTGAATTTTCCATTTAGTTCTGGCTTTTTCATCAGGAAAGTCTGGAAATCCATTATATCACTGAACGACCATCTCCTTGCCTGAAATATTATGTTCAGTTTAACTGGATAGCTGACCTTTGGTTGTAACCCAAGCTCTTTTGCTTTGCAAAATATCATATTCCTTTCCCTCTGATCTTTCAGTAGAAGCTGATAGATCCTGTGTGAATCTCTCTGTAATTCCATGGTATTTGGATTGTTTCTTTCTGGCTGCTTGTAATATTTAATCATGGCTTTCAGGAAGTCCTATAATTTTTCAAATTATCTCTCCTGGATATATTTTCAAGGTCAGTGGTTTTTCCAATGAGGTATTTCACATTGCCTTTTATTTTTTCAGTTGTTTGGATCTGTTTTATATCTTGATTTCTTCTAAAGTCATTAGCTACGATTTTCTACAATCTAATTTTGAAGGAATTATCCTCTTCAGTGAGTTTTTGAAATTCCTTTTCCATCTGGCAAATTTGGCTTTTTAAGATATTCTTCTCCTCATTGGCTTTTTGTGCCTCTTTGCCATTTGAGTTAGTCTATTTTTTTAGTTGTTATTTTCTTCAGTCAGTCTGTTTATTCATTTTTAATGATTTTCTTGCATCATTTTCATTTCTCTTCCCAATTTTTTGTCCACTTCTCTTACTTCATTTTCAGACATTTTCTTAAGATCTTCCACAGCCTATAACCAATTCATATGGGAGCTTTTGATGCAGGTGTTCTGACTTTGTTGTCTTCCTCCCATTCCATGCTTTAATCTTTTTTTCCTCAAAAAAGGAATCTATGGTAGGATTGCATTTCCTCTGCTTACTCATATTGAAAGTCAATTTCTTCACTTTGGAGCTCTTTGCCACAGTAGAACTCTGCTTTCAGGATGGAGAGTGCTTTGTCCCAAATCACTGGGTTTTTTACAGCAGCTGGAGCTATTAAGAGAGCATCCATGCTACAGCCCCCACAAGTTCAGGCACAGTGGCCACACATACCAGGACCACCACCCAAGACCATGATCCAGATCGAAGCAGGTCAAAGCAAGACAGTTTACTCCCTATATGGTAGTTTGATCCCCTACAATCTGCAGGCCAGGAACTCAGGAGGCAGCCAAGATGCAGTGGATGCAGCTTTGGCAGCTCTGCCACCTCTTGCCCTGGGGGCATATGCTGGACTTCACTCTTCTTCCCCCCTCTTCCAACAGAGTTCCTGACTGACCTTTTACTTTCTCTTTGGTGAATATGGGTTGAGAAGTTTGGAAACCACCACAGCTGCTGGTGGCACCCTCTCCTAAAGTCTGCTCTTGTCAGGCCACTATTTGGGGCCACCCCAGGGCCTGAACCATGTGCTTCATGTGGGACTGTGCTCGGCTCACAGCTTGGTGTGAAAGGCCCTTCATGTCGGCCTTCCTGGCTGCCTTCAGAGGGAGATTTGTTTATCTCTGTCATTGTGTGGGTTCTGTAGCTACGGAATTTGTTTAGAGTCATTTTTTTTACATGTACTGGAGGTGGTTAGATTCAGAGCCACATGGAAGTCCTGTTTTTTACTCTGCTATCTTGACTCCACCTCAACTCTGCCTATTTTTACAAATGGTTTATACAGTATTAGAATGTTCAGAACAATTCACTTGTGAACCCATTTAGCATAATGAATTGTACTTAATTAAAGGCTTTTTTATCTACTGAAAGGATCATATGATTTCAAAGATATTATTAGTGTGATTAATCATATTGACTGTTTTTCTAATGTTTTCTTAATGTTATCTTTTTGGTATAAATCCACCTTGATCATGAGGAACGTTAATGAATTATTGTTATCTGTTTGATAGGATTTTATTAACATTTTTGAATTCATATTCATTAATGATATTGATTTACAGTTTCCTTCTCTATCCTTCCCTGTTTTAGGTATTAGTTCTTTCTACTTTATTTGTCTTCTATGAGGAGTCTAGTATAGTGTTTATTTATCAGTTTTTGAGAATAATTTATGTATTATTGACAAAATTATATTTCTTTTTTTCCCAAATGCTTTATTAACTTCTGGCTTACATCATTCATTTCCATCAGGTTTTGAGTTACAGTTTTTTTCCCCATTTTCCCCACCCCCCACCCCAGAATAGTAGTCCCACAGAATATCTCCTCAACCCATCTACTCTCTTCCATATCTTCTCCCATACCCCTTTGACTTTTTCAGTAGGGCAAGGTGAATCCCCATGCCCAATGACTGCAATCTTATCTCCCAATTATATGTAAAATAGTATTAATAAGAGTATTAATATATTTATTTTAAAACTTTGAATTCCAGATTCATTCCCTTCCTCCCTTGTCACCACCCTTACTGGGAAGATAAGCACCCCAGTATATGTTGTATATGTGTAGCAATGCAAAACATTACCATAGTAGATGTATTGTAAAAGACTGACTATATTTTCCTCCCGCCTATCCCACCTCCCACCTGGTCCACTCCCCACTTTGATCCTGTCCCTTTTCAAAAGTGGGTGCTTCCAACTTCCCTGGGGCTAAAACCTCATACTCAGGCAGGCCTGGGCTTGGCATCCAGAGTGCTGGGCTGGCCTCTCCCTGCCGGCTGCAGGTCTGTCCTCAGAGGGAAGTTAGCTTCTCTGTGTCATTTTGTGGGTTCTGTATCTCCAGTCAAAAATTATATTTCTTACAAGTTTACCCTCAAACTTAAATAAATTAGCACAAAATATGTTGAAAAACGGTTTTAGCGTTCTTTAAAGAAGTATTGGTAATGAATTAATAATAAATATTAACTACCTGTCATTCCTTCCTTTCTTCCTTCCTATAAGCCAGTAAGCTTTCATGTCATCTATCAGTTAATGAGCAAAAAAAGGGGGGGGGGCATGCATGGGTATGTGTCCAAGGGATTATTAGTCTATTGGGTAACCACAAGATGACATTTTAGCTCTCATAAGTAGCTGTCTCCCAGTAAATTAATTGGATCTAGGTTCTGTATAAATCTAGCAGTATTGTTGTAGTTTAAACCCAGGGATGTCAAAAATTGTTGAGCTGGGTGCTCTGCTTACCCAAAAACTCTTGGGGTTTCGTGATGTGTTGTGGTGGAACCATCTAAAAGTCAGACTGCCTCTAATCCAAACATAGGCATTTCTTGAGATTGATGCCTCTCATGAAGCAGGCTAAGTCCCAGAGGAATCCACAACTTCAGAGAAAGCAAGATGGGTTTTTATAGGAGAAAGGTGCTGATTACACAAAAAAATTTACATAGAGTCTAGGAATATGATTAATATTGAAAATACAGGAGTAGTTTGTTAAAGGAGTAGGTAATGGAGGAGGCATCCTATCTATGTTTCAATGGTTACATATAGTGGTCATGTTGCCCTCTAATTGGCTAGCTATTATGGTCTTGTATGGTCAAGATAAATAGTTAAGTATTATGGTTCTATCTTGGTCTAGATCGATGATGCAACTATGGTTGAATATAAGAACACACCTGTTTCTGTGGGAATGGGTATAGAAGCAGTGGTTAGGTAGGGGCAGTGGCTTCCAGGGATCCCTTCATATAGACACACCTGCTGTTTCTGTGGGAACTAAGAGGTCAGGGACACACCTGTGGTCCAGTGAGAAGTGAGGCATATATGAAAAAGTTAGGACATTGGTGGGAGGCTAGGTAGATATAGTGGGTCTACTATTCAGTAGGGCTGGGCCTATAATGAAGTTAGAAAATTGGGACCGGGGGCAGTTTTATTAGGATCCCATCAGAATGATCTGGAATATATTTGCAAATTAAACAGAATGCAAAACCTCCCTTCATATCATTGAATACCCATTCCACTGCAGCCTGGCAGGTAGACAGGAAGGTTCTAATGCACTGGGTTAGGGGCAGAGCTCAGTCCAATTTGAGTCACATTGGCCCAGACTGGCAGCCCATGAAAAACAAATTAATAGCCTGACTGAAGAAAATAACGCCTTAAAAATTGGCTATCTCAAATGGCAAAAGAGATACAAAAAGCTAATGAGGACAAAAATGCCTTAGAAAGCAGTATTTGCCAGATGGAAAAGGAATTTCAAAATTTCACTCAAGAGCATAATTACTTCAGAATTAGATTGAAGTCAATGGAAGCTAATGACATCATGAGAAATTAAGATATTATAAAACAAATCCAAATGAATGAAGACATAGGAGGCAATGTTAAAAACCTCATTGGAAAAACCACTCACTTAGAAAATAGATGCAGGAGATATAATTTTAAAATTACTAGAATACCTAAAAGCCATGATTAAAAAAGAGCATACAAATAATCTTTCAAGAAATTCTCAAGGAAAATTGCCCTGATATTCTAGAACCAGAGGGAAAAATGGAAATTGAAAGAACTCACCCATCATCTCTTGAAAAAGATCCACAAAAGAAAATTCTTAGGAATATTTTAGCCAAAATTCCAGAGTTCCCAGATCAAGGAGAAAAAAGTTAGGCAGAAACAATTTGAATATTGTGGAAACACAATCAGGATAACACAAGATATAGCAGCTTCTACATTAAGGGATTGAAGGACTGGATCATTTAACTGGAGGTCAAAGGAGTTAGGACTAAAGAATCATGAACCCAACAAAACTGAGTATAATACTTCAGGGGAAAATATGGCCATTCAATGAAATAGAGGAATTTCAAGCATTCTTTTTTTTTTATATTAACTTTTTAATTTTATTTGATAACTGCATTTCAGTATAATTTAAAAATAATTTGAGGTCCCTTTTTTATTTTTTTATTTAAAACAATTGCTTTATTAACTTCTGTTTTACATCATTCATTTCCGCCAGATTTTGAGTTACAATCATTTTCCCCCCATTATTCCCCTACCCAACCTCCCAGAATAGTGGTCCCACAAGATATCACTTCCTCCAATCTGCTCTCTCCCATACCTTCTCCCATACCCCCTTCGACTTTTCCTTTAGAGGAAGGTGAATCTTTGTGTCCCAATGCCTGCACATCTTATCTCCCTATTACAAGCAAAAGAGTATTAATAATAGTATTTCTATATATTTGAAACATTTAATGTTGCGACCTCGAATTTCAGATCCATTTCCTTCCTCCCTTGTCAACCGTTCTTTCTTGGGAGATAAGTAATTCAATATATGTTGTACATGTCTAGCTATGCAAAACATTATCATAGTAGATATATTGTACAAGGCTGCTTATAATTCCCTCAGGGGAGGGAGCTGACGCATTCCCTAAATACAGGTCCCAAAGTCCATAGGACACTAACCTCTTACTTTGTCCTAGGCAAGTCTATGTTGATAATTCTGGAGTCGCCACAGCTCCTGGTGTTCTGGGGTTCCTCCAGCCGGCTGCTGGCCCTGCCGCCCTGGGGCTAAAACCTCGGCTCAGGCGGACCTGGGCTTGGCTCGGCTCAGCTCCTGCGCTCTGCGCTCTGCGTGCTGCTGGCTCCCAGACCGCTGCGCTGGTCCTTCCTGCAGGGCTGCTGGGCTGTCCTCAGCGGGAGGTTAGCTTCTCTGTGTCGTTCTGTGGGTGCTGGGGCTCCAGAAGTTTTTCAGAGTCCTTTTTTACATAGTTTGTGGAGAATCTGGGGGCAGAGAGGCTTGGATGAGCTGTTTCTACTCCGACATCTTGGCTCCGCCCCCTCCTCAAGCATTCTTGATGAAAAAAACAAAAACAAAAACAGAGCTGAACAGAAAATTTGACTTTCAGAAACAAGAAGCAAGAAAAGCATGAAAAGGTAAACAGGAAAGGGAAATAATGAGGACCTTTTTAAAATTGAATTGTTTACATTCCTACATGTAAAGATGATATTTGTAACTCAGGATACTTTTCTCAGTATGAGCATAGTTTATGGGAATATACATGAATATATATATATACATATACATACATACATACATATATATGTATATATACATATATATATGGATACATACATATATTAGTGAGTATAGGTGGGTGTATGTATATATGTACATATGTGTGCTGTGTGTATGTGTGTACATGTATACATAGAGGACAAAGGGTGAGTTGGATGTGAAGGGATGATATTACAAAAATAAAATTAAGAGGCAAAAGAGGAATATGATGGGAAAAGAAGAGTGAGAGAGATAGAATGGGGTGTATTATCTCTAATAAATTAGGCAAGAGAATGATGTTAGAATGAAGGGGAAGAGCAGGAAGATGAAAGGGCATGGGTCAACCTTACTCTCTTTGATTTTCACTTAAGGAGGGAATGACATACAGCCTCAACTGGGTATCTTATCCTACAGGAAAGTAGAGGGGAAAGGTATAAGATGGGGGATGATAGAAGGGAGGGCAAATTGGGGGAAAGGATAGTTAGAAGCCAACACTTTTGAAAAGGGACAGGGTCAAAGGAGGAAATAGAATAAATCGGGTGCAGGATAAGATGGAGGGAAAATAGTCTTTTGCATTATAGCTACCATGGAAATATTTTGCATTACTAGACATGTATATAACCTGCATTGAGTTGCTTGTCTTCTCAGTGGAGGTGGGTGAGGAGTGGAGAAGGGAGAGAATAATAATAACAAATTCATATGATTAAAAACAAATGTTTTTTACATGCAACTCGGAAGTAAGATAAACAGACAACGGGGTATAGAAATACATCTTACTCCACAAGAAAGTAAGGGGAGAAGATGACATTGGATATAAGAGAGGGCAGATTGGGGGAAGAGGCATTCAGTATCCTTCTATCTTTGGGAGGGGGTATGGGAGATATGGGAAGAACATCTATAACTAAAATCTTTGGGAAATGAATGTTGAAAACTGAAAATAAATTTTTAAAAAGACGTTTCTTAAAGACAGGTTCTAAAGAAACAAGGAGGAGAGAAACTGTGGATTAGAATTCCTTTTGATATTACAATGATAATAATGCTACTGGATAAAGGCCAGAGTTGCCAGCTTGCTGAAATGTCATCCTATCAGCATCATGTATATGCACTCTTAGTCTGCTTCATCTTCGCCTCCTTTAGCATGCTATTCCAATGTCTCATTCAGTGAGTCCCAAGTATAGGGAGTCTCAAGATCATTTTCATTCTTCCTTATACTATTCTTATTTATTCAAGAAAAGGCTAAAGTTCTGGAACATATATCATCTCCATTTCCATTCTCTGTCATAAAAACACTAGGCAAACATCCTTTCAAAGGCAAAAGAAACTAATGAAATTAGGGAATTAATGATTCTTTGAATGCATATATTTCTTTGTTTTTTAAAGTGTCTGTGATGCCTTTATTCTGGTGTTCCTAGGAGTATTGGAAATGTAGGTTACATTCATGTTTCTGCTAAAAACTTTCATATGAATATGTGGCAATTAAACTTGAACTATTATACAAGACACCAAATGCTAATGAAGTTACATTCCTATTCTTTTTTTTTTTTTTAAAGCAATTGGGGTTAAGTAACTTGCTCAAGGTTACATGGCTAGTCATTTGATTTATGCATGGGTGCTCATTTTCTGAGGCCGGATCTGATCTCGGGTCATCCAAACTCCGGGCCGGTGCTCTTACTCACTGCGCCACCTAGCCGCCCCTTTAGGGCAATTGGGGTTAAGTAACTTGCCCAAGGTTACATGGCTAGGTTTTTGTTTATGCGGATTAAGTGTCAGAGGCCGGCTCTGAACTCAGGTCCTTGGCACTCTATTCACTGCGCCACCTAGCCGCCCCCTACATTCCTATTCTTAAATGTAAAAATGTGATGCCATTCTTCATTCTTATTTTCAATGACTTAGTGATATATAATCTTGAAGCTTGGGTGGCATGCCTAGCATTATTATTCTCATCATGAATTTATCCTTTTTCTGAGAAACATTTATGTCCTGAGCTAGTGTTTCTCCAGTCATTTCAAGTCTTAATTAAGAGCTCTGCTTGAGAAACTAATTATTTAGCCAATGTTTTAAAACTGTAATAAATTTTATATTAATTTTAACCAAGACTTCACCAATTATGTCTGTTTTTTGTAACTTTGCTAAAACTCCCTTGTCATTCAGCTATGTGCCACCAACACTTCAAGTTCACATATCCCAGTTAAAAATAAAGTATTTAGAACTCAACTGAATACTTTTGGTTCTATACATTATTCTACACATTATGAACAAACTGTGCAAAAGAAAAAATATCATTTATCTTTGAGTACATATTGATTGCAAACTTTAGAAAATTTTCTTTTAGGAATACAATTCTCATCCACAAAGGAAGGGCTTCTGCAGAGTTTCATTAAAAGGGCAATTAATGGAAATATATTAACCATTTCTTTAGTTGAAGAAAATATCTCTTTGGAATATAGACAACTTTGGAGGAGAGAGAAAGAAAAGAAAAAGGGAGAGCAAGAGAGGGCAGATATGCATTTAATAAGGATTTAATAAATGTATTTAAATTTCAAAAAAAATTCAGATGAGTGGTCTATAAATGATTCCAAAGAATTATAATGTTCAAAAGATGTTTTTTTCCTTGTCAGAATCCCCTGTCCTGAGCATCAGAATTTAAAGCATCCACACTTTCTTAAATAAAATACATTTTAGTCTTTCAGGAAGTCATGATTTCAATAATATGGTCCCTCTTTCAGAGTGATCCTAATAGCTTAGAAAGCAGTCTTTATCAATACTATCATCAAAAAAAAAACAAATCAAAACAAAGACTCTGATGCTGTCTTTATGAATATAACTAATATTATTCTTAAGTGAGTGAAACATAATCAGTGGCATATAAACCAGACTTTTTAACTTTTTGGATTTTTAGATTCATAAGATTTTAAAATTAAATTAAATGAAGCAAATTTTGACTAAGTATTTACTCTGTTCAGATAACTGTATTAGATGATAGCAAAGATACAAACTTTGAAATAAGAAAGGGTCCTGCCCAATAATGCTTACAATATAGAGTAGAAGCTGAAGCAGCAGCAGAGTGTTGTAGTGGATAGAATGGTGGGACTGAAGTTGGGAAGACCAATCCAGCTTCACTTACTAGTTGTTTGACCTTGGGCAACTCCTATAACCTCTATCTCAAGTGTACTCAATTATAAATGGGGAATAATAACACCTACTTTCCAGGGTTTGTGTGAGGTTAAAATGAGATATTTGTAAAACATTTAGCATGGAGCTTAACACTCTCTCACACACACACACACACACACACACACACCAAACACACACACATATATGTGTGTGTGTGTGTATATATATATATATATATATATATATATATATATATATATATATATATATATATATATATTTGGCTGTTTTTGAGTCATTTCAATCACTTCCAACTCTTTGCAATCCCATTCGGGTTTTTCTCAGCAAAGAGAAAGTTTGGGAGAAGGAGAAGGGGAGAGAGAGAATGGGGCAAATTATTACTCTTTCTCCACTTCATTTTATAGATGAAGAAACTGAGGCAAACAAGGTTAAGTGGCTTGTCCAAATTTATACACTTAGTAATTATCTGAGGCCAGATTTGAACTCGGGAAGAGAACTCTATATAATAGGGACTATAAAAAGATGGCAAAATGATGATGACCCACAAAATACTTAAGAAATCCTATTATTTTTGGGAAAATTAGTGACAGAGTCCTACCAAATTCTTTTTATGACACAAATATGGTACTGATACCTAAATAAGGAAGAGATAAAACAGAGAAAGAAAATTATAGACCAATTTCCCTCATGAATATAGATGAAAAAAACTTTAAATAAAATATTAGGAAAAAGACTAAATCAACTTATCACCAAGAATAATATATATTTATCAGGTACAATTTATTCCAGGAATGCAAGGATGATTTAATACTAGGAAAACCATCAGCATAATTGATCATATCAACAACAACAACAACAACAACAACAAAACACTAGCAGAAACCACATGATTATCTAAATAGATACAGAAAAGGCTTTTGACAAAATACAACATCCATTCCTATTTAAAAACACTAGAAAGTATAAGAATAAATGAAGCCTTCCTTAAAATAATAGGTAGCATCTATTTAAAACCATAAGCAAGCATTATATGTAAAGGGATAAATTAGAAGTATTTCCAATAAGATCAGGAGTGAAACAAGGGTGTCCACTATCACCACTCTTATTCAATGTGGTACTAGAAATGTTAGCAGTAGCAATTAGAGAAGAAAAAGAAATCAAAGGAATCAAATTAGGCAAAGAAGAGACCAAGCTATCACTCTTTGCAGATGATATGATGATATACTTAGAGAATCCTAGAGAATCAAGTAAAAAACTACTTGAGACAATAAATAAATTTGGCAAAATTGCATGATAAACCCAAATAAATCCTCGGCATTCTTGTATATCTCTAATGAAATTCAACAACAAGACGTAGAAAGAGAAATCCCATTTAAAGTTACTGTAGACATTATAAAATATGTGGGAATCTACCTGCCAAAACAAACCCAGGACCTATATGATCAAAACTACAAAAGACTCTTCACACAAATAAAGTCAGATCTAGGTAACTGGAAAAATATCAATTGCTCATGGCTGAGTCGAGGTAATATAATAAAAATGACAATTTTACCTAAATTAAATTATATATTTAGTGCCATACCAATCAATTTACCAAAAAACCTACTTTATAGAGCTAGAAAAAATAGTAACAAAATTCATTTGGAAGAACAAATGGTCCAGAATATCAATGGAATTAAAGAAAAGAAATACTAGGGAAGGTGGACTAGCTATACCAGATTTTAATCTGTATTATAAAGCAACAGTCATCAAAACTATTAAGTACTGGCTGAGGAATTGAGTATCAGATCAATGGAATAGATTGGGCACAAGAGACTCAGCAGTCAGTGACAACGGTAATCTATAATTTGATAAACACAAAGACCCCAGTTTTGGGAATTGAACTCACTATTTGACAAAAACTGCTGGGAAAACTGGAATATAGTATGGCAGAAACTGGGCATAGACCATTATCTAACACCATAGAACAAAATCAAGTGTAAATGGGTGCATGATGTAGGTATAAAGGTTGATAATGTAAGCAATTTCAGAAAGCAAGGAATAGTTTACCTGTCAGATTTGTGGAGAGGGGAAGACTTTATGACCAAACAAGAATTAGAGAGCATTATAAAATTCAAAATACATAATTTTGATTACATTAAATTGAAAAGCTTCTGTACAAAGAAAGCCTATGTAACCAAGTTTAAGAGGTAGGTGGGAACTTGGGAAAGAACTTTTACAACCTATGTCTCTGATAAAGGACTCATTTCTAAAATATACAGAGAACTGAGTCAAATCTATAAGAATACAATTCGTCCCCCAATTGTTAAATATTGAAAGTATATGAACAGGAAGTTTTCAGAGGAAAAATTAAAGATATCCATAAGCATATGAAGAAATGCTCTAAATCACTATTGAGTAGAGAAATGCAAATCACAACAACTCTGTGGTACCATGTCTCCAATCAGATTAGCTAAGATGACAAAACAGGAAAATGACAAATGTTGGAGAGGATGTGGGTAAATTGGAACACTAACACATTACTGGTGAAGTTGTGAACTTATCCAAGCTTTCTGGAGAGCAATCTGGAATTATGCCCAAAGGGCTAGAAATAATATCATACCATTTTACCCAGCAACACCACTCCTAGAGTTCTATCCCAAAGACATCATAGAAGTGGGAGAAAGACCCATATGTACAAAAATATTTATAGCAGCTCTTTTTGTGGTGACAAAGATTTGGAAATTAAGGGGATGCCCATCAATTGGGGAATGGCTGAACAAGTTGTGGTATATGCATGTAATGGAATACTATTGTGTTATAAGAAACAAGGAGCAGATGGACTTCATATTTACCTGGAGAGGCTTATACAAACTGATGCTGAGTGAGAAGAGTAGAACCAGGAGAAATTTGTACACAATTAAAGATACAATGTACATGTGATGACCAACTTTGATAGACTGGACTCTTCTCAGCAATTCAATGATGTAAGTCAATCCCAAAAGACTCATGATGGAGAGAGAGAGATGTCTACATCCAGAGAAAGAACTATAAAGAACTGGGTTTGAATCCAAATTGAAGCAAACTACCTGCTCTTTTTCTTTTTCTTGTTTGGTTTTGTTTCCTCTTTCCCATTCCATCTGATACAATCCTTCTTTATAACCTGATTAATGTCAAATGTGAAAGTATTTGCAGATTCTATACTTGATTTTATGCAATCATGTGGTTGGGGGGAAGGGAGTGAAAGAAAATTTGAAACTCAAGGAATTGTGGAATTGAATCTTCTAAATTAAAAGTAAACAAATTAATAAAGACAAAAACATATTTGAAAAAAAAGAAATCCTATTACATTTTATCTTAGGAACAACCCTGAGAGGTAGGTGCTGTTATTATCTCCATTTTATAGAGGAGGAAGCTGAGGGGGGCAGAAGTTAAGTGATTTACCTGTGTTCACACAGCTAGTAAATGTCTGAGTCTGAATTTGAAGTTATGTTTACCTGATTCCAGGTTTAGCACCAAATGCACTGTAAGACCCCATTGCCTAGATAATTTTAAAGATATATACACACCCAGAATCTATATGATCACAACTACAAAACACTTCTCACAGAAATAAAATCAGATCTAAATAGTTGGAAAAATATCAATTGCTCGTGGCTGGGTCGAGCTAATATAATAAAAATGACAATTTTACCCAAACTAAATTATATATTTAGTGCCATTCCAATCAATTTACCAAAAAACTACTTTGTAGAGTTAGACAAAATAATAACAAATTTTATTTGGAAAAACAAAAGGTCTAGAATATCAAGGGAATTAATGAAAAGAAATGCTAGGGAAGGTGGACTAGCTATGCCAGATCTTCATCTGTATTATACAGCAGCAGTCATCAAAACTGCTTGGTACTGGCAGAGGTGTAGAGTAGTGGATCAAAGATTAGGTGCAGGAGACCCAGCAGTTAATGAATATAGCAATCTATTGTTCGATAAACCCAAAGACCCCAGTTTTTGGGATAAGAATGCACTATTTGACAAAAACTGCTGGGAAAACTGGAATACAGTATGGCAGAAACTGGGCGTAGATCACTATCTAACACCATATACCAAAATCAAGTCTAAATGGGTGCATGATCTAGGTGTAAAGGATGATACTGTAAGCAATTTAGGAAAGCAAGGAATAGTTTACCTGACAGATCTGTGGAGAGGGGAAGATTTTAGGACCAAACAAGAATTAGAGAGCATTATAAAATACAAAATGGATAATTTTGATTACATTAAATTGAAAAGCTTCTGCACAAACAAAGCCAATGTAACCAAGATCAAGAGGGAGGTGGGGAATTGGGAAAGAATTTTTACAACTTGTGTCTCTGAAAAAGGACTCATTTCTAAAATTTATAGAGAATTGAGCCAAATCTATATGAATACAAGTCATTCCCCAGTTGAGAAATGGTCAAAGGATATGAATAGGAAGTTTTCAGAGAAAGAAATTAAAGATATCTATAAGCATATGAAGAAATGCTCTAAATCACTATTAATTAGAGAAATGCAAATCAAAACAACTCTGAGATACCACATCTCTCCAGTCAGATTGGCTAAGATGACAAAACAAGAAAATGACAAATGCTGGAGAGGTTGTGGGCAAATTGGAACGCTAATACATTGCTGGTGGAATTGTGAACTTATCCAACCATTCTGGAGAGCAATCTGGAATTATGCCCAAAGGATTATAAATAATTTCATACCCTTTGACCCAGCCATACCACTCCTAGGGTTATATCCCAAAGAGATCATAGTAGTGGGAGGAAGAACCATATGTACAAAAATATTTTTAGCAGCCCTTTTTGTGGTTGCAAAGAATTGGAAACTAAAGGGGTGCCCATCAATTGGGGAATGGCTAAACAAGTTGTGGTATATGAATGTAATGGAATATTATTGTGCTATAAGAAATGAAGAGGTGACGGATTTCATAATTACCTGGAGAGACTTATACAAACTGATGCTGAGCGAGAAGAGTAGAATCAGAAGAAATCTGTATACAATCACAGACATACCATATCTGTGACGACCAACTATGACAGACTGGACTCTTTTCAGCAATGCAGTGATATAAGTTAATCCCGAATGACTCAAGAAAGTGAGAAATGTGCCATCCAGAGATATAACTAGAAAGAACTGAGCCTGAATCCTGATGGAAGCAAACTAAATGATCTTGTTCTTCTCATTGTTTGGTTGTACTTCTTCCTTACCATCTTTCATCCCACCTAGTACAATATGCCTTTGTAATTGGAATAATGTTTAATATGAATGCATTTGCAGACCCTATACTGTACTATATGATGTCATGAGGGGAGGGGGGAGGGAAGTAAAGGAAATTTGAAAATCAAGGAACTAAGGAATTGAATCTTGTCAACTGAAACTAAACTAATAAATTAATTAAAAAAAAAAGAAAAAAAAGAAAAAAAAACAAACAAAAACAAAACAAAACAAAAAAGATATATACAGAGGAAAACATAATACATATAAACCTGTATAGCATAGTAGTTAGTGGACTGGTCTTGGAGTCAGGAAGATTTGGGTTCAAGTCTTCACTCTGACACAGTAGCTCTATCACCCTTAAACTAAGCAATTAATCTTTTACTGTCCCTCATTGATTTTCTAAGGACTCTAATTTACAAATGAGTGTCTGACTGAGTTATATAGGATTTGTGATGGATTTTCCACACCAGAGATTCTATTCATAAATGAAGTTATAGTCCAGACCTCCCAGAATTTATACTACACAAAGATATATGGTAAGTGCTAGAGACATACAAAATGTGGTGCTTTATGAATTGTGATAGAGATCATTATCAGTGTAGGGAAGCAGTTCTCAAAATTTTTGATCTCAGACTCCTTTACACTCTTATTTAAAGACCCTTAGAGTAAATAATATTGTCAAAAGAGAGAATGTGGAAAGAGGAGGCCAAAGATCAATTTTGGGGTGTAACTACCTTCAGGAGTCAGAAAGATAACTAGGAACCAGCCAAAAAAGACAGAGAACAGAGGGATAGGAAAAGTAGGAGAGTAAATGTAGGCAAATTGAGTAGTCTCCACTAGTCTAAACTTCAAGAACAAAAGATCATTTCTATAACATGTTGAGACATTGAAGTTGGATGTTGGTTCATCATGTTATGGAGCGGCAATAATGCAGTTTTATTCTTTCTAAGCCTACCAGGATTATGCCCCAATACCTACAAGTGCATCTTTTTAAGGGTGAAGGGCCTTATCAAAGGTAAGCTTTATATAGGTGTCAAGTTAAAATTAATATCAGGCACTATTTAAAAGGAAAAGAAGGAAAAGAAATCTGGGTGAGTAGCAACATGAAGCATGAGGAGTGAATGGGAGTGATGGGGTCCTTGTGACGTATATATGTCTGTAGTATCAATCCGTAACATCAGTTTGTAAGTGGGGTGCTTTGGGATCTATGTCTATAAAATCAACTTGTAAAAACAGTCTGTAAGATCACATTTCCACCCCCTTGCCGCCCCCCCAGCCTCAGAGCATTGACTCTTCCCTTTTCCCCCTTCCAGCACTCTGCCCAGCAACAACTCATGACCTGTTTATCTCTGCTTGAAACAATAAGTTATGTAAATGTTATCTCCCTTAGTTAGAGTGGCCAGTCCCACCATAAATTCTTCAATACCTTATCTATAGGGTAACTCCTTAGTCAATTATATACCCACACTGTCTCTGATGAACTTGGTGGGTGACAGACTGGGCACTCTTTAGTGACTTGTCAGACCTAAAACCACACCTCCAGCTAGCCCCCCCCTTGAGCTATTTCCCAGTGAATCATGGGCAATACACCTTCTCAGTTGATATTAAAAGTGTATGGTCCTTTGAGCACTGACTACTCCTTAACTCCTCCCTGATCCCACCCTTACTCACCTAGTTAGCATAATGGACACCTTAAAACTATGCCTGCTGCCTCTGCAAGCTTGCAGATTCCATAAGAATCTAGGCCACTGTCCTTGTGTAGTGTAACAATAAACTTTACAATTTCAGCTTCAAAGTTTGCTTGAGCCTGGTGAATTCCTTCCAGACTGGATGCCAGGGTGGGTCCCTGGCAGAACCTCTTACCCTCCCCACCTCCTTATCACCCTTCCCTCTTCAGGAGCAAAAGATAAATGAAACTTTTTTTGCTAATCATTTAGCACATTAATTCATATGCACATTGCCTCTAAAATAGTGGAGGAGAGGAGGGAGATGACAAGAGGAGAGGGAAGGAGAATTAGGAAAGGGACAAGATAAATGACTTTATCAGCATGTCAATTTAAATTTGCATTTTATCACTGGAAAAAAAATAGCTTTAATTGCAACATCCCATTCTGCTCTCTCTACTTTCCTCAGTTTCTGTTCATTTAGAGTCATTCTGTCCTGAAAGAAGGATCCCAAAGCATGGAACACAGGGCAAATGTACTTCTTTGTCAAGTATTCAAAATTGTTCTGTGCAGTTTCATGAAGAAGTCAGCACACAGATGATCAGTTATTAGGGTTGTCATATTTTAACCAAATGAGAGATGACAACATTTATTTGTTGTAGAAGAAATATGGGAAGACATAGAGGGAATGAATATGCCAGAATAAGACAAATGCATGAAAGAGAGATATCTATTGAGCTGGAAGCCTGAGATTTCATTTAAGAACTAGAGCTCTAAGAACTAAACAACTAGAAACTGTATTTATTTGAACAGGTAGACACAATCTATATTTATGAAAGTAAACCAAAACCAAACTGAACTATAAAATTTTTCTCTTAATTAATACATTTGGTTCATCTGTACCATTATGTGATAAGGATCCCAGAATATTTGATGTTCCACAATGTAGCAGTACAATGATTCAGGAAAAGCTAACTGACTAAACTGATTTTTCATTCATAAAATTTGTAGCCAGGGGTATCAATTAGTAGAATGACCTTCTGTTTTACAAAAGGAGAAACTGTCTATTAAATCAGGTGTTATTTCTACTATTATATGTCTAAATTGGGCAGTGAGCCCATACTATATTCGTTCTAGTATTAGGCAGGACTATGTAATTGAGTTCATTTCAATAATCATTTATTAAATACCTACCATATAGGTAGAAAGCCAGTCTAGCATAGTGGGTAGAAAGGTGACCTCAGAGTCTGGAAAACCTGAGTTCAGGTTCTGTCCCTAACACATAGTGGCTGTGAGATCTTGAGTAAGTCTTTTAATTTTTAAAGTGCTATAGGTAACAGAAATAGAAGTTACAGAGACAGTGTCAACTTTCATTGATAGAATCTACATAAATGCACATTCTCTCTCTCTCTCTCTCTCTCTCTCTCTCTCTCTCTCTCTCTCTCTACATATATACATACATACATACACACACATATATACATATATATATGGCATTGTGCTGGGATTTTTAATATAAAAATACCAATTACACTTTTTGAATACAACATGCACACAGTTAAATTTAATTTAGGAGAGAATGTAATTATTCAAAAAGAAATGCAAAAAAGGTGTTCTAGCGAGTACATTCATTCTGTAGGGTCGAACAAGCTTGATTTGCCATGGGATAGCCAGGTCCAAAGATAGAATTGGCAGAGCCTTGGCATCAGTATCTTGAAAAGCTGGCAAGGGTTGAAGAACTATCAAACCTCTTCCTCTTTTTTGATGAGGAAATATGACTCTTTCTATAGTTTCCTGGAGAGTAATAGGCATTCCTTATGTTTCATTAGTTTTCCATATTTGTATGAATGTTTTATAAATCCATTCCCATCCAATTAACTCCTCCAAAAGATAACTTCATGCATCTTGCCTGACAAAAAGGACAACATGGTTTCACTTATTCTCTTCCTTTTCTTTGACTTCCAGAGTCAAGATTGGACTTGCATATTCAAAGCCTTTAGTCTCTACTCTCACCCCCCCTTAATATATACGATTAATAATTTCATGTCTACTGAGGATGAATGAGATTTTGGTATTATTGGAAAAGTTTCCATAAGAACAAAGGGAATTCATGTATTTTCATTGGAGTAATATAATGTAATGTGATATAATGTAATATTATCCTTGAATGAAACATTTATTAAGCACTTACCACATACTAGGTACTGGGCTAAACATGAGAATACAAATATAAGGCATTTCCTCTCTTCAGCCACTGAAGTGATTTTCCTAAAGGGCAAGTACAGTCATATAAATTACTCAATAAAACCCAGGGTTTTCCTGCTGCTTTAGTTGTTGCTTAATTGTTTCATTCATATCTTACTCTTCCTTATCACATTTGGAATTTTCTTGGCAAAGATAATGGAGTGGTTTGTCATTTCCTTCTCCAGCTAATTTTACAAAGGAGGAAACTAAGGTAAAAAGAGTTAAGTGATTTGCCAATGGTCATACCTTCAGTATCTGAGGTCAGATTTGAAAGCAAGAAGATAAGTCTCCCTGACTCCAGCCTTGGCATTCTATCCACTGAACCATCTAGGGGCCACTATGGCCTCTAGGAACAAATAAAAACATTCTTTTGACTTGCAAAACCCATCACCTAGCCCTTCTCCTACCTTTCCATTCTTCTAAATCCTTACTGTCCAACACATTGTCTTTAAGCCAGTTACATTAGCATCCTAGTGTAATCTGTCACTCATGGTTTGTTTGTGTTCCTAACTGCCCCCCATGCCTGGAGGCTATTGACCTTTTTAGCTTCCCTCATGTCTCAGCTAAAACCACATTCTCTAAGAAGCCTTCCCCAATCCTCTTTACAATGCCTCCCCTTAAGTATCTCCTTTATCCATACTACATATCCTACTACATATATATATTTGTTTTCACATTGTCTTGATTGTGAGCTCTTTCAAGGCAGGGGGCTGGTTTTTGTCTCTTTTTGTCTTCCCCTCACCCCCAGTGCCTGACACATTATGGAGGCTCAATAAATATTTTCTTGAAAAGACCTTTGAATAAAAGTAGTAATTATTTCCACTAAAAACTCTAGAAAGATAACATAAGTTTTTCTAGTCATTGCATATAAATAAAAAAAAAAACATTCTAGAAAGCATGTCAATAAATGGAACTTTCCTCACTGTGGGAAATAATATCTACCTAAGCCCAAGAGCAAATATCATAAGGAATGGAGGAGGACTAGAAGCTTCCCAATAAAATCAGGGATAAATAAATTATGCTTATTATTACCTCTGCTATTTAACATAGTTCTAGAAATGTTAGCTATAGTAATGAGACAAAAATAAAAAATAAAAGGAACAAAATAGACAAAGAAGCAACAGAATTATTACTTGTACAATATAATTAGAAAATTAAAGGAATAAAATAAAATAATTGTAAAAACAAATTGTAAGACACACAATAAATCCATGCAAAACAACAGCATTCCTTTATGTTACCAACTAAATCCAGCAGGATGAAATAGAAAGAGAAAATTCATTCAAAATAACCTTAGAAGCTATAAAGTATTTGGCAGTGTGTGTGTGTGTGTGTGTGTGTGTGTGTGTGTGTGTGTGTGTGTGTGTATCAAAAGAAAAGGAATGCAGGTTATGAACCTATCCTAGTCATAGTACATAGTCTTTATAATATATTGTTGTATTCTACTTGCTAATATTTGATTTATTTATGTTGCCTCAATGTTCATTAAGGATAATGGTCTGTAATATTTTTTCTCAGTTTTGACCAGATTTGCATCCTAAAAAGTGATTAGAAGCAACAAATGTATTCCTCTGGGCCCAGACATTTTGATTAATGCTAGCTATAACCATTTGGATACAACAAAACAGCATACTTTGCAGAAATAACTGAAGAAACATTAATTGCTCATGAGTAGGCTAAACCAATCCAATAAAATTACAGTATCACCTAAATTAATTTACATATTCAATGCTTTACCTATAAGATGACAAAAGGGATATTTTTAGAATCATAAAAAATAATATAATGCATAAGAAGGAAGTAAATGACCAAGATCTCAAGAGAAATAATGAAAAAAAATGGGAAGTAAAGAGTTCTATGAGTACCAGATGTCAAAATATTGTTGGTGTCCTTCATTTTTAAAGAGGACCAGTGATTTCACATTCTGATGTCTTAATTCATGCATGAATTGGAGTTAACTGAAGCACAGTTGCACAAAGTTTTCAGGCTCATTCTCTGTCTTCCAGAATCATTGTAGTCCAGTAATAAGACAAAAATCAAGATAACTGGCAATGGCCCAGGGTGTAGTGGATGACCTTAGTGTCTTCAATATCCCACTAAGCTTTAAGCACTCCACAGTATCTGCTTTAGCTGCCTTCATGGCCATTGGTACAGATTGTTTTCATTCACCCATTCCACCAGAGGATGACTTCACATGTTTGGGGTAGATATCCCCTAACACAGTGGAAGTTTTGAGGCTTGTCAGTTACCCTCAAAATATTCTAGGGGCAGCTAGGTGGTGTAGTGAATAGAGCAAGGATGCTGGAGTCAGGAGGACCAGAGTTCAAATCAGACCTCAGACACTTGACACACTTACTAGCCATGTGACTTCAGGCAAGTCACTTAACCCCAACTGCCCTCCAAAAAAAAAAAAAAAGGGAAATATATATATATATATATATATATATATATATATATATATATATACACAAACACACACACACACACACACACACATACACACACACATACTCCAATACAATATCATTGAAACAATAGGTTGTTAAGTGAAAGCTAGTAAGGTGGCACATACTGATAATCTCAGCTACCCAAGAAGCAGAAGCTGGGGGCTGGAGCCAAGATGGCAGCATAGAAGCAGGAACTCCCTGCTCTTCCCCCATAGCTACCTCAAATACCTATAAAAATTACTCTAAACAAATTTTAGTGCTACAGAACCCACAAAGTAACAGAGAGAAACAAATCTCCTACAGAAGACAGCCCAGCAGGCAGACAGGAAAGGCTCATAGCAGCCTGCTGGGAGTGGAGCCAAGTAAATTAGCAATGCAATATTCACAAGGCCTATGGCAATTATAAATAGGCTTATGTGGTTATTAATAACAAAATATACCAGTCTCTCTATATGGGGGATAAAGCTAGAACATTTATTAAAATACGAAATAACTGAGTCCCAAAACCAGAAAGTCAAAGCCATCAGAGTAGTTATGAAATTGGCACATGTAGTTAACATAGTAAACAACCACATTCTCAAGCCTTCAAAACAGAACAGGCTAACTCAGGCAAAGATCCTTCTCTCCCCACTCACAGCAACTGCTCAGCGTCCAGAAAGCATGCTCCCAATAGCTTCTGCTCCTTGCAGTTCTAGTTCCTGGCAAGTTCCCAACAAGAGACCTTAGCAGAAATTCTGGCTGGCTCAGAAAGGGGTTTGCACCTCCACCTCTACCTTGGCTGATACTGCTGCTGCTGCTGCCTCTGTTGCTGCTGCTGCTGCCAGTCACACAGGAACTCTAGCTTTTTTTTTTTCAGCTTCCTCTTGCCCCACCCCTTCCTGCTATGTCAGCAAATCCAATGGGGCATGGAAGATCTTTAAATCCCCAAGATCTTTCATGTCCCTTACTTGGCAAAAATGTATGAGGAATAACTGGTGTCAAGAAAATTTTACAAAAATATAACAGTGATACACAGTAAACACAGAAAACAATATTTTTTCTCTTTTTTCTTTTTCTTTTTTTACTTTTAAACAAATACTTTATTAACTTCTGTTTTACATCCTTCATTTCCGCCATATTTTGAGTTACAATCATTTTCTCCCCCTGTTTTTCCCCTACCTACCCTCCCAGAATAGCAGTCTCGAAATATATCTCTTCCTCCAATCTGATCTCTCCCCTATCTTCTCTCATATCCCCTTCGACTTTTCCATTAGAGGAAGGTGAATCTATGTGTCCCAATGCCTTCACACCTTATCTCCCAATTACAGGACAAAAGAGTATTAATAATAGTATTTATATATATTTGAAACATTTAATCTTAAGACCTTGAATTTCAGATACATATCTTTCCTCCCTTGTCACCCATTCCCTCTGGGGAGATAAGTAATTCAGAATATGTTGTACATGTCTAGCTATGCAAAACATTATCATAGTAGATATATTGTACAAGGCTGCTTATAATTCCCTCCCACTCATCCCACCCCCCACCTGGTCCATTCACTACATGATCCTGTCCCTCTTCTATAGTGGGTACTTCCAACCTCCCCTCCCCCCAAGGATGCCCTCTCATCCATCATCCCTCCTCTCATCCCTCTTCCCCCTATTCTGCTGTAGGTTGAGATATCCCATTTAGTATGTATGTGATTCTCTCCCTGAACCAAATTCAATGAGAATGTGGTTTTGCCTTTTTGCCTTCCTATTCTCACCCTCCCTTGCAACCACTTCCCCATGCTTCTTCTACATGAGATAGTTTACCCTACCCTGACTCTCCCCATCTTCTCTTGCCACTTTCCTCTCTCATCTCATAATTTCACCCCTTGAGTATCCTCCCTTCCCAACAAAATCGACCTATGCCCTCTACCCATAAATAACTATAACCATATACACACACATTCACATATGTATTCATATGACCACACACCCTTCTTCCATTATTTCCGTAGTCAGAAAGATATCATCAGTGACAGCTATCATTTTTCCATATAGGAATGTAAATAGTTCAACTTTGATAAGTTCCTTTTGATTTCTTTTCCCTGATTACCTTCTCAGGCATCTCTTGCTTCTTGTGTCTTGAATGTCAAATTTTCTATTCAATTCTTGTTTTTTCCTCAAGAATGCTTGAAAGTCCTCTATTCCACCCACAACCTTCCCCCCAGATCACAATCCAGATCCAGGGAGGTTTAAGCAAGAGCGATTACCCCCCAAGACTGATCACTGGATCTCCCTACAGTTCTCAGGCCAGGAGCTGGAGCTGCCTCTGAAAACTTCAAAATGGCTTGTCTCCTCAGCAGCTTCTAGCCCCCAGGGGAGGAAGCCGACACATTCCCTAAATACTGGTCCCAAATTCCATAGGACACTAACCTCTTACTTTGTCATAGGCATGTCTATGTTGATAATTCTGGAATCGCCACAGCTGCTGGTGTTCTGGGGTCTCTCCAGCCAGCTTCTGGCCCTGCCACCCTGGGGCTAAAACCGCAACTCAGATGCTCACCTGTGCTCGGCTCCCCGCTCAGCTCAGCTCCCCGCGCTCTGCACGCTGCACCCTGCCAGATTCCAGAGCGCTGTGCTGGTCCTTCCTGCAGGGCTGCTGGGCTGTCCTCAGTGGGAGGTTAGCTTCTCTGTATCGTTCTGTGGGTGCTGGGGCTCTAGAAGTTGTTCAGAGTCCTCTTTTACATAGTTTGGAGGTAATCTGGGGTCAGAGTGGCTTGGATGAGCTGTTTCTACTCCACCATATTGTCTCCGCCCCCCAGAAAACAGTATTTTTAAGGTGGGGCTTGAGCATAAGCTTTGCATCATTCCCCTGAACAAATGGGCCCCAAAATCTTGGGGTAATGGGTGAAGGTCTCTTCTTCCATGGCTACTTGCTGCTGAAATTGGATGTAGAGCTGTCCCTGTCCCAAGGGGTCCCGTTTGAGAGGTCAGTTCTTAATGTGCTTGATGCCAAGTCCAGGGGTGACCCATCACAGTTGCAGGCAAGGGGTGGCACCCAGCTTAAGCTATCAGGCATCTGCAGGTGGAGGGTACCAAGCCTGTGGAAACAAATCTACCAAACAAGGTGAACAGACAAAAAGCCAAGAAAAAGCAAAGAGAAAATAGCCAGACTATTGTAGCCTCCCTCATGGTAGAATATATGAGTTACGGATACAATTTTGTAATCATCTTCTCCAGAATAAACAATAGTTACACTGTTATCCCTCCCATGTGCTATAATCTCTGCAGCCTTTGGAATATCATCTGGCTTCTGTTTTACCCATACTTTAGCTCCTGATTTTATTCTATCAGTAGAACAAAATCCTTCAGCTCCTCTGACAGTTATTTTGGGAGGAGGGTCAGTTTTTACAAGTGGCATTGTTTCACAAGGAATGACAATCACTTGGACTATCCTATCATTTTTACAAATCTGTATGGGCCCTTCACCTAAATTGTGGAATATCACAACAATTTCTCCTTAATAATTAGAATCTATTATTCCAGCCAATACATGTATACCTTGGGTTGTTAATCCTGATTTAGGTAAAATCTGTCCAAAGTGATTTTTAGGGATTCTTATGCATATCCCAGTGGAGATTTTTGTCATTTTTTTTCTGTCTAAACAAAAGTCCTCTAAACAATGTAAATCATATCCCACTGAACCAGGTGTTCCTGGGTATGGTGCTGGGACATCTGGCCTCAAGGTCCAGTGCTCAATATTTAGGATCTTACGTGTTTGTTGTTTTCTCATTTGCAGATTTGGGGTCATCATTCTGGCTAGAGGTGTACTTCCTCCCAATGGTCTATTATTCAAATTATGTAAAGCCATGAACAAATTATCCTTCCAATATTGATATAAATTATTGGAACTTAACTTCCTTAACTGTTCTTTCAGTAATTCATTCATTCTTTTTTTTTTTTTTTTTGCTTTTTGGAGGGCAATTGGGGTTAAGTAACTTGCCCAAGGTCACACAGCTAGGTTTCTGTTTGTGTGTGCATTAAGTGTCTGAGGCCGGATCCAAACTCAGATCCTTCTGACTCCAGGGCCGGTGCTCTACTCACTGCGCCACCTAGCTGCCCCAATCCATTCATTCTTTCAATTAACCCAGATGCTTCTGGATAATATGGAATATGATATATTCATTCTATATTGTTTAGCATACAATACTTCTTCATTTCATTACCTTTGCAATGTGATCCATTGTCACTTTGAATTTGCATTGGGGTTCTATAATATAGACTTATGAGATCTATAGATTTACAAATGTTTTTCTGGGTTGCATTCTATAAGGACAAGCCACTAGTACACTTGAATAGGTGTCAACACAAGTACATATAAATCTGCATCCTTTATCTTGTGGTAGTGGACCAATATAATCTATTTGCCAGATTTGGGCTGGGTCTTTTCTCCTTGCTATCTTTCCAGTTACTACCTGAGGAACAGTTTGCCCCTTTTCCAATTGACGTCTATGACATTCTGCTGCTATCTGTTTTAACAGTGAATGAGAGATACTAATACCTCTATCTTGTGCCCACCTGTATGTGTCCTGGACTGCCAAATGCCCAGCCCTTTGGTGAACCCATTTTGCTAATACATGATCATCAGTTGTGGTCAAAGTAGGGACAATATGTACAGTAGCAATCTTTTCCAGTTGATCAGCATGAGCATTGTACTCACATTCTGGAGTGGTGAGGGCCATGTGAGCATCTACATGAAAAACTGACAAGCCAGTGACCAAAAACATGTTACATATATCTTCCCATAATTCTTTGCCCCAGACTAGTTTGCCATGAATTTCCCAATTTTGATTTTTCCACATGGGCATCCATGTAAATAACCCATTAACTACTGCCCATGAATCAGTGAATATATGACACTATCCTCCTTGTTCTATTTTGATGGCTTGATGTACTGCCATAAGTTTACCATATTGACTACTTCCACCTATCCCAGTACTTTCCAAAGTCCTTCTAGTACATGGGTTATAGGCCTCTGCTTTCCAATGTCTTTTTTGGCCCAAATATTTCACTGTCCTATCAGTAAACCATACATGTCTCTTTTGTTCTTCAGTTAGTTCATCATATCCTTCATTGCATTATACAGAGGATTGTACTAACTGTTGCTTTAGATAAGGAGGTATGTCATTCCTCTCAATTTCTACGTTTGCTACAGATTCATGTAGAGCAGAGGCTCCACTTTTGTCTGTTTTCGCTCTGCTTTGAATATACCACTTCCATTTGATTATGATAACCTCTTGGGCATGTCCAGTTCTGTGAGAAGCTGGGGTACTCATTACCCAGGTCATAATCGGGATTCAAGTTCTTAATATCACTTCATGGCCCAGAGTCAGTTGTTCAGTTTCCACCAAAGCCCAATATGCAGCTAACAACTGCTTTTCAAAAGGTGAATACTGGACTCCAGATGAAGGGGGTTTCCTACACCAAAATCCCAAGACTGATCCCATAGTTTTGGCCTCAGGGTGGCCCAATCAGCTGAGGCTAGAGGGAGTTCAGGAGAGTAGACCACCAGCAGCTGTGGCAGTTTCAAGAATTATCAACCCATAAATACCAAGGACAAAGTGAGAGGTCAATATAGACTTTAGGAAAAGGGAATGGAGACAAGGTGGCCATGCAGCCACCAAGGTATGAGTCCTTCAGAACTCTTGGTCTGGAGATTGTAGGGGGACCAAGCAACCATTATGAGGGGTAATCACACTTGTTTTAACCTACTTGGATCTGGATCACTGTCCACAGTGGAGTTCATGGGGCCTGTCAACTGGTGCCAGAGCCTGTGGAGGTTTAAGAGAGGGAAGCCAGCTAATAGCTCTAGGAGCTGAGAAAACCCCAGCAATCTGGGACAAAGCTATCCTCTCTGGAAGCAGAGTTCTACTGTAGCAAAAAGCTCAAAAGTCAAGCAATTGAGTGGCAACATGAGCAAGCAAAGGAAGCAATGCAAGCACAGCAATCCAACTTTGGATCCCTTTTTTGGGAACAAAAAGGATCAAAACATGGAAGAGAAGGAAGACAACGAACTCAGAACTCCTGTACTAAAGCTTCCAAAAAATATGAATGGCTTACTGGCCATAGAGGAGCTTAAGAAAGATTTTGAAAAACAAATAAGAGAAGTAGAGGAAAAGTTAGGAAGAGTAATGAGAATGATGTAAGAAAATCAGGGAAAGGGCTGCTAAGTAGCACAGTAAATAGAGCACTGGCCCTGGAGTCAGGAGGTCCTGAGTTCAAATGTGGCCTCAGACACTTAACACAAAAACTAGCCGTGTGGCCTTGGGCAAATTGCGTAACCCTAATTACCCTCCAAAAAGAAAAAAAGAATTTAGGGGCGGCTAGGTGGCACAGTGAGTAAGAGCGCCGGCCTCAGAATGGGATGACCCAAGATCAAATCCGGCCTCAGAAAATGAGCACCCACACCCAAATAATGACTAGCCGTGTAACCTTGAGCAAGTTACTTAACCCCAATTGCTTAAAAAAAGAAAGAAAATAAGGGAAAGAAAGTCAAAAACCTGACTGAAGAAAAAAACACCTGAAAAATAGACTAACTCAAATGACAAAAGAGGCTCAAAAAGCCAATGAGGAGAAGAGTGCATTAAAAAGCTGCATTTATCATATGCAAAAAGAATCTCAAAAGCTCACTGAAGAGAATCATTCCTTCAGAATTGGATTGGAGCAAATAGAAGCTAGTGACTTTTTGAGAAATCGAGATACTATAAAAAATGAAAAAAAAAGAAGACAATGTGAAATATGTCACTGGAACAATTACTAATCTGGAAAAATAGGTCCAGGAGCAATAATTTAAAAATTATTGGACTAACTGAAAGCCATAGTCAAAAAAAGAACCTAAAATAATCCATCAAGAAATTCTCAAGGAAAATTACCCTGATGTTCTAAAATAAGAGGGCAAAATAGAGGTTGAAAGAATCCACTGATCACCTCTTGAAACAGATCCCCAAAAGAAAACTCCTAGGAATATTATAGCCAGGTTTCAGAGTTACCAGATCAAGGAAAAAATATTACAAGCAACCAAGAATAAACAATTTGAATATTGTGGAAACATAATCAGGATAACACAGAATCTAACAGCTTCAACATTGAGGGATCGAAGGGCTTGGATAATTTTGTAGGTCAAAGGAGCTGGGATTAAACCAAGAATCACCTCCCTAGCAAAACTGAGTATCATGTTCCAGGGGAAAATATGGTCATTCAATGGAATAGAGTACTTTCAAGTGTTCTTTTTTTTAAAAATAATTTATTAGTTTAGTTTCAGTTAACAAGATTCAATTCCATAGTTCCTTGATTTTCAAATTTCCTTTACTTCCCTCCCCTCTCCCCCCATGACAGCATATAGTCCAGTACAGGATTTGCAAATACATTCATATTGGACATTATTCCAATTACAAAGGCATATTGTACTAGGTGGGATGAAAGATGGTAAAGAAGAAATGAAACCAAACAATGAAAAGAAAAAGATCATTTAGTTTGCTTCCATCAGGATTCAGGCTCAGTTCTTTCTAGTTATATCTCTGGATGGCGCATTTCTCTCTTTCTTGAGTCTTTCGGGATTGACTTATATCACTGCATTGCTGAAAAGAGTCCAGTCTGTCATAGTTGGTCATCACAAATATTATTTGTCTGTGATTGTATACGAATTTCTTCTGATTCTACTCTACTCGCTCAGCATCAATTTGTATAAGTCTCTCCAGGTAATTATGAAATCCGTCACCTCCTCATTTCTTATAGCACAATAATATTCCATTTCATTCATATACCACAACTTGTTTAGCCATTCCCCAATGATGGGCACCCCTTTAGTTTCCAATTCTTTGCAACCACAAAAAGGGCTGCTATACATATTTTTGTACATATGGGTCTTCCCCCCTCTTCTATGATCTCTTTGGGATATAACCCTAGAAGTGGGATTGTTGGGTCAAAGGGTATGAAATCATTTATAGTCCTTTGGGCATAATTCCAGATTGCTCTCCAGAATGGTTGGATAAGTTCACAACTCCACCAGCAATGTATTAGTGTTCCAATTTGTCCACATCCTCTCCAGCATTTGTCACTTTCTTGTTTTGTCATCTTAGCCAATCTTACTAGAGAGATGTGGTATTTCAGAGTGGTTTTGATTTGCATTTCTCTAATCAATAGTGATTTAGAACATTTCTTCAAATGCTTATAGATATCTTTAATTTCTTTCTCTGAAAACTTCCTGTTCATATCCTTTGAACATTTATCAATTCGGGAATGACTTGTATTCATATAGATTTGGCTCAATTCTCTATAAATTTTAGAAATGAGTCCTTTCTCAGAGACATAGGTTGTAAATTTTTTTTTTTCCCAATTTCCCAACTCCTTTTTGATCTTGGTTATATTGGCTTTGTTTGTACAGACGCTTTTCAATTTAATGTAATCAAAATTGTCCATTTTGCATTTTATAATGCTCTCTAATTCTTGTTTGGTCCTAAAGTCTTCCCCTCTCCACAAATCTGTCAGGTAAATTATTCCTTGCTTTCCCAGATGGCTTACAGTATCATCCTTTACACCTAGATCATGCAGCCATTTAGACTTGATTTTAGTATATGGTGTTAGATAATGATCTATGCCCAGTTTCTGCCATACTGTATTCCAGTTTTCCCAGCAGTTTTTGTCAAATAGCGCATTCTTATCCCCAAAACTGAGGTCTTTGGGTTTATTGAACAATAGATTACTATATTCATTAACTGCTGAGTCTCCTACGCCTAATCTATTCCATTGATCCACTACTCTACACCTCTGCCAGTACCAAGCAGTTTTGATGACTGCTGCTGTATAATACAGATTAAGATCTGGCATATCTAGTTCACCTTCCCTAGCATTTCTTTTCATTAATTCCATTGATATTCTAGACCTTTTGTTTTCCCAAATAAATTTTGTTATTATTTTGTCTATTTCTAAAAAGTATTTTTTGGTAAATTCATTGGTATGGCACTAAATATATAGTTTAGTTTGGGTAAAATTGTCATTTTTATTATATTAGCTCGATCCAGCCATGAGAAATTGATATTTTTCCAACTATTTAGATCTGATTTTATTTGTGTGAGAAGTGTTTTGTAGTTGTGATCATATAGATTCTAGGTTTGTTTTGGCAAGTAGATTCCCAAATATTTTATAATGTCTACAGTGACTTTAATTGGGATTTCTCTTTCTATCTGTTGCTGTTGAGTTTCATTAGAGATGTACAGGAATGCTGAGGATTTATGTGGGTTTATTCTATATCTTGCAACTTTTCCAAATTTATTTATTGTCTCAAGTAGTTTTTTACTTGATTCTCTAGGATTCTCTAAGTATATCAACATACCATCTTCGAAGAGTGATAGCTTGGTCACTTCTTTGCCCTATTTGATTCCTTTAATTTTTTTTCTTCTCCAATTGCTACTGCTAGTGTTTCTAGTACCTGATTGAATAAGAGGGGTGATAGTGGACAACCTTGATTCACTCCTGAACTTATTGGAAAGGCTTGTAGTTTATCCCCTTTGCATATAATACTTGCTGATGGTTTTAAATAGATGCTATCAACTATTTTAAGGAAGACTCCATTTATTCCTATACTTTCTAGTGTTTTTAATAGGAATGGATGTTGTACTTTGTCAACATCTATTTTCTGCATCTATTGAGATGATCATGTGGTTTCTGCTAGTTTAATTGTTGGTATGCTCAATTATACTGATGGTTTTCCTAATATTATAACATCCTTGCATTTCTGGAATGAATCCTACCAGATCAGAATGTATTATTTTTGTGATAAGTTGTTGGAGTCTTTTGGCTAATATTTTATTTAAAATTGTTGCGTCTAAATTCATGAGGGAAATTGGTCTAAAATTTTCTTTCTCTGTTTTATCTCTTCCTGATTTAGGAATCAGTACCATATTTGTGTCATAGAAAGAGTTTGGTAGGGCTCCTTCATCACTAATTTTCCCAAATAGTTTGTAGAGTATTGGAATCAATTGTTCTTTAAATGTTTGATAGAATTCACTTGTAAACCTATCTTGCCCTGGAGATTTTTTCCTAGGGAGTTCATTGATGACTTGTTTGATTTCTTTTCTGAGATAGGGTTATTTAGGTCATTCACTTCCTTTTCAGTTAATCTGGGCAATTTGTGATTTTGTAAACATTCATCCATTTCACTAAGATTGTGATACTTATGTGCATACAATTGGGAAAAATAATTCCTCATTATTTTTTTGATTTCCTCTTCATTGGAGGTAGATTAACCCTTTTTATTTTTGATACTCATTTTTTGGTTTTCTTCTTTTTTTTTTCATCATATTGACTGTCTATCAATTTCGTTGATTTTTTCATAAAACCAGCTCTTACTTTTATTTATTAATTCAATAGTTTTCTTAATTTCAATTCTATTAATCTCTCCTTTGGTTTTCCATATTTCTAATTTAGTACTAAGTTGGGGATTTTGTCCAATTCATTGACCTCCCTTATCTCTGCTTTAAGTATGCACTCAGGCATATAAAACTTCCCCTGAGAACTACCTTTAGTGCATCCCACAAATTTTCGTACGTTGTCTCATTATTATCATTCTCTTGAATGAAATTATTGATTGTTTCTTTAATTTCTTGTTTGACTCATCCATTCTTTAGGATTAAATTGTTTAATTTACAATTAGCTTTTAGTCTATCTTTCCCTGGCACTTTATTGCATATAATTTTTTTGCATCATGATCTGATAATGATGCATTCAATATTTATGCCTTTTTGCACTGGATTGTGAGGTTTTTATGCCCTAGTACCTGGTCTATTTTTGAGTATGTACCATGCACTGCTGAGAACAAAGTCTGGAACTCCCTTACTTCATTAAATGATCATCTCCCTTGACTGAAAGATTGTGCTCAGTTTTGCAGGGTAGTTAATCCTTGGTTATAGGCCCTGCCCTCTTGCCATATGAAATATCAAATTCTAGTCCCTCTGCTCTTTTAATGTAGAAGCTGCTAGGTCCTGTGTGAACCTAACTGTATTTCCTCGATATTTGAATTGTTTCTTTCTGGCTGCTTCTAGAATTTTTTCTTTAATCTTGTCATTCTGGAATTTGGCTACTATATTTCTTGGAGTTTTCAATTTGGGATCTCTTTCAGGAGGAGTCCAGTGAATTCTCTCAATAGCTATTTTATCTTCTGATTCCAGGACCTCAGGACAGTTTTCTTTGGCAATCTCTTGGACGATGCTTTCTAGGCTGCTTTTTTCATCATGGCTTTCTGGTAGACCATTAATTCTTAATTTGTCTCTCCTGCATCTGTTCTCTAGGTCAGTTATTTTTCCAGTGAGATATTTTACATCTTCCAATTTTTGATCATCTTGTTTTGTTTGATTGACTCTTGCTGCATCATAGAGTTCTGAGTTTCCATTTGATTGAATCTAATTTTTAGCAAATTATGGTCTTCAGTTAGTTTTTGAAGGTCCTTTTTAAGGGAGGTAGTTTCTCCAATTACTTCCCTCATTTTACTTTTTAAGGATTTATTTTATTCACTGAGACTTTTTTCCAAGTTGGGCACTTTCTCCCTGATTTGGTCTTTAATTTTTTTTTCTTAAGCTCCTCCAGGAATGCTATTTCGGCTTGAGACCAGTTCATATTTGCTTCTTTGGTCTCAGGTGTGGGTAGAGAGTCTATATTGTCCTGTGTATTTGGTTGTTCTTTCTTTACATAGTAGGCTCAAATAGACTTTCTTGTTTTCCCCTTCTCCTTCTCAGCTTCCTTCCTTCCCATTTTGATGTCCTGTTTCTTAATTTCTCAGGCTATGAGCTAAGGGCCTGGTCTTTGACTTTGAGTGCTGTATCCTCCTGGCTAAGGCAGGAATGTCAGAAAGGAGGGTAGATGCACTTGAGAAGACTGTGGAGTTAAATAGATTTTTGCCTCTATACCCCTGGGATATAAGCTGGCTTTGGTTGGTGTGGTGAGGTGGGGCTTATTGGGACCCCTCCCTCTCTTCTCTTCAGACTCCTGTTTTTCTCAGTTATACCCCTTCTTGGAGACTCCCAAGCCTGGGGCTATTTTCATTAACTTGGGGTTTCAGTCTGGGTGGGAGACTTAACTTTGGGTTTTCTACTTCATGGGGAAGGGAAGGATCAGAGCAGCTAGAATTCACTTTGCCATTCTAGCCCCTGTATCATACAGTTAGGCAGTTTCTAAACTTCCAGGCTGAGGGCCGAATACATCCAGAGAAGCCGCTCTCTACACTGGGGGCCCAACTCTCCTACCTGGCTCCAATGACCCTACCCGTCCCCTCATGAGATGAAGGAGAGATGACTGGCATTCGTCCTTGGTAAGTCTGCAGGCTGGGGCTTTTTCTCTCCCTGGTGTAGTCTGCTTGTCTGCTCTTAGGTCTGAGCTGTGCAGACCCCATGTACTCTGTGCTCGTCCTGTCCAGACACACTGGGCAACCTCCTGGGCTGGACTCTGCCATGCTCCATCTTCCAGTGGGCTCCCTCACTCCGGAATCTGCTCAGATTCACCCTTTGAGGCTTAGTGACCGAGGAGCTCAGTGAGGTTACTGCTTCCTTTCCGCCATCTTGGCTCCTTCCGCACTTTCAAGCATTCTTTTTTTTTTTTTAAAGCAATTGGGGTTAAGTAACTTGCTCAAGGTTACATGGCTAGTCATTATTTATGCGTGGGTGCTCATTTTTCTGATGCCGGATCTGATCTCAGGTCATCCCAACTCCAAGGCCGGCGCTCTTACTCACAGCGCCACCTAGCCGCTCCTTTAGGGCAATTGGGGTTAAGTAACTTGCCCAAGGTTACACGGCTAGGTTTTTGTTTGTGTGGATTAAGTGTCTGAGGCTGGCTCCGAACTCAGGTCCTTCTGATTCCAGGGCCGGCGCTCTATTCACTGCGCCACCTAGCCGCCCCACTTTCAAGCATTCTTGATGAAAAAAACAAAGTTGAATAGAAAATTTGACACTCACAAACAAGAAGCAAGAGAAGTATGAAAAGGTAAATGGAAAAGAAATCATAAGGAATTTATCAGAGTTGAACTATTTACATCCCTACATGGAAAAACAATAATTGTAACTTATGAAACTTTTTTCTATGAGAATAGTTGAAGGGAATATAAATGTGTTTGTGTGAGTGTGTGTATACACACACACACATATATATATATATATACATATATATATATACACACGTATGTATATACATATACACACATATATACAATACATGCATATGTCTATAAAGGAGGTTATATGAGCATATGAATGCAGATGTGAGTGTGTGTATATATGTCTACAGCTATACATAGACAGAGGGCATAGGGCCAATTGAATAGGAAGGAATGATACTTAAAAGGTGAAATTGAAAGGTGAGAGAGGAATATAATGGGAGGAGGTGGGGAGAGACAGAAATGGGCCATAAATTACCTCATATAGAAGAGGTAAGGTAAAACTGTTACAATGGAAGGGAAGTATAAGAAAGCTAAAGGGAATTGGTCAACCTTATTCTAATTGAATTTTGCTTAGAGAGGGAATGGCATACACACTAAATAAGGTATCTCACCCTATAGGAGAGTAGGGGAGAGGGGATGAGAGGGGGGATGATGGAGGGGAAGGAAGATTTGGGGGGAGCGAAGTTAGAAGCACAGTCTTTTGAAAAGGAATAAGGTCAAAGTAGAGAATAGAACAAGTCTGGGGCAGGATAGGAGGTAGGGAAATGTAGTCAGTCTTTCACATTATATCTACTATGGAAATATTTTGCATAGCTACATGTCTACAACCTATGTATTTATATATTACATGGAACTCACAATTATGATATACAGGCACAGGGGCATAGAGATCCATCTTGCCCTACTGGAAAGTCAGAGGGTAGATGGGGGAGGATATAGGAGAGAGCAGTTTTGGGGAGGGCTTATACAGTGGGATCACTATTTTGGGGTTGTGGGGAGGGGAAAGACTTGGGAGAAAATTTGTAACTCCAAATCCTGTAGAAATGAATGATGTCAACTAAAAATAAACATAAAATTTATTTAGAGAAAAATAAAGAAGGAGAACCTGGCAGATCTTTTGAGCTCCAGAGTTATGAACTACAATTTGTTGTTACCTACTAAGTGATTGCATTGTTTGTCATTGCTATGATGAGTTTCAGGGGTGGGAAGTTGTCATGTTGCCTAAGATGGGGCAAACTGGCAAAGATAAAACAGATCAAAACTCCTGTCCTGGCCAGTAATAGGAACAGGTCTATGAGTAACCCTTGCATTTTGATCCTGGTTTTGATGGGGGATGTAGTCTTAAAACACACATACAGACTTACACTCATATACACACAGACACATACTAACATATACATAAATATATAGAGAAGCAAACAAATAGAACAGGCTAGTGTTTGCTAAATTCAAAGACATGAGTTACTCAGGGAAGAACTCTCTGTTTGACAAAAAACTGCTGAGAAACCTAGACTGCAGCCTGGAGGAAACTAGGTTTAGACCAATACCATTCACCATACAACAGGATAAGCTCCAAATGAATAAATGATCTAGTTACTAAAAGTCACATTACAAAGGCATTAGAGGCATAATGAAGAAATTTTCTTTTAAACTATGGATAAGGCAAGATTTCATGAAAAAACAAAATACAGAGGACCACATATGATAAAATCATCAATTTAATTATATAATATACAAATGGTTTTGTAAAAAAAGTAACATCCTCAAAAACTGAAGAGGATAATGAGAAAAAAATGGCAAGTTTCTCTGATAAATATCTCATATATGAGACATAAGTAATAGATTCAAATTTTTAAGCAGACACCATTCTTCAATAGATGAATATTAAAACATATCAGTAAGCAGTTTTCAAAGGAAAAAATGAACTATCAAAAACCACATAAAATGTTTTACAAGGCTAACTATTAGAGAAATGTAGGGAATTTTAAATTTCTACTTCTTGCCCATGAGATTGGCCACTGTGACAAAGGAAATGGAAAAATATTTGAATAGTTGTGGGAATATAAATATACCATGTATTTATAGAGCCCTTTGAGGGCTCTATATTGCTCTTGCTATTCTAGAAATATATTTCATATTATGCTACAAAAGTTATTGAACTATGCATATCCTTTCACTCAGTTAATCCACTACTGGGCCTATAGCTCAAGGATAATCAAAGAAAGAGCAAAAGAAAATAATTCCAAGTTGATATGTGTTTGTATGCATGTTTGCAAATGTATGTATGCATATGTATTTATGATAGATGTACATAAATAAAAGTATTTGTGTATAAATATATTTTGTATATATATGCACATATATCTGTATATGTATATCTGTGCTTATGCACAATTTATAGCCATTCTTTTAATAATGCCCTGAACTAGAAAAAAAAGGAGGTAATATCGCTCAACAAATTGTGATATTTGAATATAATATGATATTATTATGCCATTATAAATGAATAAATGGATCTTTTCAGAAGAAACTTTGAAAACACATATGAATTCAAAAACAGGAAAGTTTGAGTCAGAACCAGTGACAAAGATGCTATAGAGAAAAGTGACTTCAACTTTACAAATCTGATAAATACAGTGATAAATTGTGAATCTAGAAAACTGAAAATGAAATGTGCCAATCACCTTCTTTTTTTTTTTTTCAGGAGCCAAAGGTTACTTGACTTTTATTTCATTTTCTATATCAGACCATAGGAGTCTAGATTCAATGAAATATAAATTGCAATTCTTACTGCTAATGGACATTCTTTCGAGATAAAGCAATGTGCTGGTCCTATGAGATATATATATATATATATATATATATATATATATATATATATATATATATATATATATATATATATATATATATTTTTTTTAATTAAACAAATGCTTTATTAACTTCTGGTTTACATCATTCATTTCCACCAGATTATGAGTTACATCTTCCCCCCATTTTTTCACTACCCACCACCCCACAATAGCAGACCCACTAGATGTCCCCTCATCCAATCTGCTCTCTCCCATATCTTCTCCCATACCCCCTTCGACTTTGCCATTAGGGCAAGGTGAATCTCTGAGCCCCACTGCCTGGACATATTATGAAACATTTAATTTTAAAACTTCGATTTTCACATCCATTCCCTTTCTCCCTTGTCACCCACTCCCTCTGAGAAGATAAGCAATTCAGTATGTGTTGTACATGTATATCTATGAAAAACATTACCATAGTAGATATATTGTAAAAGACTGCTTATATTTCCCTCCCACCTGTCTCACCTCCCACCTGGTCCATTACCTACTTTGATCCTGTCCCTCTTTGATAGTGGGTACTTCTAACCTCCCCTCTCCCAGAATGCCCTCCCCTCCATCATCCCCCCTCTCATCCCCCTTTCCCCTACTCAGGAGAGTGAGTGAGGGTAAGATATTCCATTTAGTAGGTATGTGATTCTCTCCTTGAGCCAACTTCAATGAGAATATGCTTTTGCCTTTTTGCCTTCCTGTTCTTCCCCTCCCCTGCAACTACTTCCCTTGCCTCTTCTACATGAGATAGTTTGCCCTACCCTGTCTCTCTCCATCTCCTCTTGCCACTTTCCTCTCTCACCTCTTGACTTCACCCCTTAAGAATCATCCCTTCCTTGGGGTGGCTAGGTGGCTCAGCGAGCAGAGAACCAGCCCTGGAGCCAGAAGGACCCGAGCTCAGATCCGGCCCCAGACACCCAACACACAAACAAAAACCCAGCCACGTGAACCTGGGCAAGTCACCCAACCCCAATTGCCCTCCAAAAAAAAAAAATAATAATAATCATCCCTTCCCATCAAATTCAACCTGTGCCCTCTATCCATGTATACCTGTGAATATATGCCATGTACCCTTCTTCAATTATTTTCATAATGAGAAATGTTTCATCAAACACAGTTATTGTTTTTCCATGTAGGACTGTAAATAGTCCAACTTCGATAAGTTCCTTTTGATTTCTTTTCCTTGATTACCTTCTCAAGCATCTCTTGCTTCTTGTGTCTGAATGTCAAATTTTCTATTCAACTCTGGTTTTTTCATCAGGAATGCTTGAAAGTCCTCTATTCCACTGAATGACCATATTTTCCCCTGAAACAAGATACTCAGTTTTGCTGGGTAGGTGACCCTTGGGTTCATTCCCAGCTATTTTGCCCTCTGAAATATCATATTCCTTGCCCTTCTATCCCTCAATGTAGAAGCTGCCAAGTCCTGTGCCATTGTGAGTGTGTTTCCACAATATTGAAATTGTTTCTTCCTGGCTGCTTGTAGTATTTTCTCCTTGATCTGGGGATTCTGGAACCTGGCTATAATATTCCTGGGAGTTTTCTTTTTGGGATCTTTTTCAGGAGGTGATCGGTGGATTCTTTCAACCTCTATTTTGCCCTCTGGATCTAAAACATCAGGGCAGTTTTCCTTGAGAATTTCTTGAAGGGTGATTTCTAGGTTCTTTCTTTGTTCATGGCTTTCAGGTAGTCCAATAATTTTTAAATTGTCTCTCCTGGATCTATTTTCCAGGTCAGTGGTTTTTCCCATGAGATATTTCACATTGCCTTCTATTCTTTCATTTGTTTGGATCTGTTTAATGGTATCTTGATTTCTCATAAAGTCACTAGCTTCCATTTGCTCCAGTCTAACTCTGAAGGAATGAATCTCCTCAGTGAGCTTTTGAGATTCTTTTTCCATCTGGCAAATTCAACTTTTTAAGGCATTCTTCTCCTCATTGCCTTTCTTATCCTCTTTTGCCATTTGAGTTAGTCTACTTTTTAAGGTGTTATTTTCCTCAGTCAGGCTGTTGACTGTCATTTCATACTTTTCTTGCATCTTTTTCATTTCTCTTCCCATATTTTCCCCCACTTCTCTTATCTGCTTCTTAAGGTCCTCTATGGCCTGTAGCCAGCTTGCATTTTCATTTGGGGCTTTTGGTGCAGGACTTCTGACCTCACAGTCCTCCTCCATGCTTTGAGCCTCTTTGCCCCTAAAATAGGAGTCCAATGTTGAACTTTTCTGTTTATTTTGTTTCATTTGCCTAGGCATATTGCCACTTAATTACTTGATTTTGGGGCTTGTTGCCACAGTAGGACTCTGCCACCAGACAGGGGAGCTTCTGCCCAAACGTGGGATCTTCACAACTTCCGCCAGTTGGGTTGCCTCTGTAAAGCCTCTACCCACTCTGGTAAGTTGGATACCCACCCCAAACTTCCCCCCCAGACCACAATCCAGATCCAGGCAGTTTAAAGCAACAGCGATTAACCCCCAGACTGATTGCTGGATCTTCCTACAGTTTGCAGACCAGGAGCTAGAGCCACTACTGATGCTGCAAAATTGTTTCTGTGCAACTGTTTCTTCAGCAGCTTTTTGCCCCCAGGGGAGGAAGCCATGTGTTCCCCAAATACTGGTCCCAAAGTCCATAGGGCACTAACCTCTCACTTTTGTCCTAGGCATATCTGTGCTGATAATTCTGGAATCACCACAATTGCTGGTGTTCTGGGGTAGGACCAGCTGGTTGAAGGCCCGGCCGCCCTGAAGCTAAAACCGCTGACCTGGGCTCAGCTCTGCGTGCTTCGATGTTGGTTCCCAGCACACTGTGCTGCCTGCTCTCAGAGCGCTGCGCTGGCCGCTTCCTGTAGGGCTGCTGGGCTGTCCTCAGCAGGAGGTTAGCTTCTCTGTGCCGTTCTGTGGGTGCTTGGCTCCAGAAGTTGTTCGGAGCTCCCTTTCACATTGTTTGAAATTTGTGTGGGGCCGCCACTCACCTTCTGATATGATAACAAAGAAATGATGACAGAAATGATGACATTAAATTGCTAACAGAGAAGCATATGTTTTAAGGCATGATGCTCATGCAAATTTGTTTTGATTGAGTTCATTTTTAAATGAGAATTTAATATGCTGTTATTTCTCTATGTGTGCAGTGGAAGGGATACAGGGTGGAAAATTTCCATCTTTGGTAAATATGATCAAAGGGGGAATTCAGTATTTCTAATTTAAAATTAAGTAACTATTGATAGTAACTTTTAACTCAAAACTGTATTTTAATATATTGCTGTCTTTCTTTTTCTTCAGGATTTCTATATTTTGCTTTGTAGTCTTCGGGTAGAGGCATGCACACAGGCATAGTTTGACTGAAGTTTGGAAATTTTTTCTGTAAGCTAGAAATGCTTGGGTTTAGAATAATGTTTAATTAATTTTAAAATGAAGACAGAGGGAAAAGAGGAAAGGAAGGAACCAAGAAAAGAAGGAAGGAAAGAGGAGAGAAAGAAAGAAAGAAAGAAAGAAAGAAAGAAAGAAAGAAAGAAAGAAAGAAAGAAAGAAAGAAAGAAAGAAAGAAAGAAAGAGAGAAAGAAAGAGAGAGAGAGAAGGAGAGGAAGGAGCGGGGGGGGGAGGGGCGGGGAAGAAGGAAGGAAAAAAAAAGGAAGAAAGATTTCACGATGGCCCACATAACTCATTGTACTAGTTAAGGGCAAAATCTCTATCATGGCATCCTTCCTCTCCTCCTTTTTCATCATAATTTAATGTATTTTCTGGTGACCATGACCTAATCCTTACTTAATAAAGTGCTTGCTGTTAGTGCTGCTGTTTCGCTCAATGTTCTTACACCGATTAAATGTTTTTCAGTGGTGCTCAGCCAGAAAGTATGTTGGAAAGAGGGGGGCATTATCCCGAAAATATTTTTTTATATTTTTAAGTTCTGTAGACTACTACAAAGGTGGATAAAATAACTTTTTAATGTAGTTAAATAAAAAACATTAGGATGCAAACTTATTCTCCATGAATGTACCTTAGGCACACTGAAAACATCCTTGGTACATCTACAAAGCAGACAACATAATTGAGATGATATGCACATCATAATGTTCCAGCATTATTTTGATCTCTACTAGGTCTGTATATTTTGAAAGCCTTTCATTCCCTATATCTTAGAAATTTTGAATATCTTGCATGATGACATCTATTGAAAACACTGATCTTAGATTTTTAGCATTAGTATTACATCCAAGTGATTGTAACAATAGTCGATCTTGTGATGTGCTTGGCTCTAATTCAGTTTATTGGTTAATTTTTTTTCAAGATGTTTAGAAAAGTATTTTGTTTTGTTTTGTTTTTAAAGTAGTATGGGGATTTCACATTTGTCAGCCATGAAAACCAGCAAGCTTCAGTTTTAGAATTCTAGCCACCAGATGATGATGATAATTATTATTACTACTATTATTTGGTGGTGGTGATATTTGTTGCTGTTGTTGTTGTCATTATTGTTGTTGTTGTTTTGGCCTGAACTTTTTATTACATCAGATCAGGGAATTCCTGATGAAGTATTCTTCTATCAATCTAGATAATAAACTTTTCTGAAAGAGAAAGTAAATGTGAATTACCCAGGGTCACAGGACCAGCATATGTGAGAGATAGGACTTGAAATTTAATCTTCTTGACTACTCAACCAGCTCCCTATCTACTTTGCCATACTTCCTCTCCCAAAGTTAATATGATTTACGTGTGGATGTATGTATGTATGTATGTATGTATGCAAGTATGTATGCATGTATGTTTGTATGTATGTGCACATGGGCAGAGTCAGAGATCTATTTGTCTGTCTATCTATCTATCTATCTATCTATCTATCTATCTATCTCTGTCTATATCTTTGTATGAATTTATCTTTTATCCTAAAGGCTAATGTTGCTGCAGAAACAGTAATTAAACTTATGTTAAAATCTATACATTTCCACTTTACATGGTAAACTTCTAAATAATATATATTATTTATGTTATATAATATATTAACATCATATATTATTATATAATATATTAGCATTGTATATTATTATATAATGTAAATATTATGCTGATGTTAGATATATAAATATTATATATTAGTAATAAGTATTTTATATTATTTATATATTCTAAATAATATATAATATTTATTCTAAATAGTAATACTTGTTTATATCTTTTAATAATTTTTAATCTGAATTCTTATTTGCCCAACATCACTGATTTCATTTCTGATTTTTATATTTTAACCACTGTGAAATCTAAATATTAGATAAGATTTTTTGAATTTATTTTGATGTAAGTGATTAAATGTTTTTTTTTTAACACTATATTATTAGATTCTATGCGAATATGATTATATTCGCATTTAATTCAGTAGTTGAACTACTTTTCCTTTAACATTGTGATTATTTGGTTTAACTTCTATTTTCTCCATAGGGACATTTTATTTTCTTGTTCTTTTTGTTTCTATTATTAATCAAATTTTAATCAAACCATTCTAAGCAAAGAGGCCTCCATTTTGTACTAATAATTATGTAGCTTACTGTATATTTTCGACTTCATTCAATTTTTTTTAGAAAGGACCCCCACTCCCACCCCTTTTGTTAACCCATATTTCCCTTAAATGTCCTTCTAGCTATTTAGAGTTCTTCCATTATGGTTGCTTTAAGGACCTATCTGTTTGCTTGGAAGACTTTTTGTTGTTGTTGCAGACATTCTTGAAATAGGTATATCTCAGAGCAAACTAAAAAAAATCTACTTGTTTCTTAAATAACTATCTCTTAGATAGATAGATAGATAGATAGATAGATAGATAGATAGATAGATACTGAATTCTCATGATAGGAGGACTCTGATTTCATAATCTACATCTCTTAATTTTACAAATGTTATTTTTTTCAGTTTCTTCAATTCTCCTTTATGTCCCTCAAAAAACCCAGTTGGACCCTAATTATAATTTGTGTGTGTGTATGTGTGTGTGTGTGTGTGTGTATTTACTTCAGAGTTTAACTATGGGAATGGCAGATCTAGGTATGGTAAATCTTGGGTTCTTCCTTATGAACATACCATATGTTCTTTTAATTTATATTTTTTCAGTAGTGTTCACTAGCGCTATTTAATTTTCTTTGATGAATTCAAGAAAAAAAATTTCCCCTTAAATGTCAGAAAGGTCAAGGTTGTTATGACATAATTTCTCCTCTGGAATTGTGATTCAGGGCTTAACATTTTCAGTAGTGTGCATAATGCCTGATTTATTGGGCCAAGAAGGAGCACTGGAATGGCAGAGTTTGTGATGGCAGTGGAGAGGAAATACTCCTCATAATTCCAAGGCAGAAAAGAGTGCCAGAACCTTACCTTAACATAAAGTTAAATAGTCAAGTAATTGATTGGGAAAATGAGCAACCAGTCATGGGGTGGGAGAGGGAGGGCTCAGACCATTGAATCTTACTCTGGTGACAAAGCTCAAACCATTCAACCAAAAGACAATAAACTCAAAGCTCCTACATCTAAAGCCTGCAAGAGATAATATGAATTGATCTTAGACCATAGAAGTGCTCAAAAAGGATTTTGAAAATCAAGTAATAGAAGTAGAGGAAAAAATGGGAAGAGAAATAATATTGATGCAAAAAAATCATGAAAAACAAGTCAACAGTATCGGAAACAATACGGAAGAAAATAACACCTTAAAAAAAAACTGAGTAAAATCCTTCTGGGGAAAAATGGAAATTCAATGAAGTAAAGCACTTTCCAGCATTGTTGATGAAAGGACCAGAGATGAATAGAATATTTGACTTTCCAATATAAAAATCAAGAAAAAGAAAAGCAAGAAAGAGAAATCACAACTGGCTTATTAAAGTTGATCTGTTTACATTCCTACATGGGAAGATAATATTTGTAACTCATGAGACCTTTCTCAGTATTAGGGTAGTTGGAGGGAATATATATATATATATATATATATTCAACATATATACACACATACATACATGTATACATACTCACATACATACAAATATACTTATGCATATATACATGTACATACATATATACATATATGCGTGTATATACACACATACACAGAGAGAGAAAGAGGGCACAGGGGAGTTGAATATGAAGGGATATCTAAAAAAATAAAAATTAAGGAATAAGAGAAAAATTTACTGGGGGAGGAAAAATGAGGTAAATTAAGCCACATAAAAGAGGCAAGACAAAACTTTTACAGCAGAAGGGAAGAGGGGAAAGGTGAGAGGGAATGAGTGAATTTTACTCTCATTGGATTTAGCTTAAGGAGAGAATAATATACAAACTTAATTAGGTATGGAAATACATCTTACCCTACAGGAAAGTATGGGGGAAGGGGATAAGATAGAAGGAGATGATAGAAGGGAGGGCAGATTGGGGGATGGGGATATTCAGAAAAAATAGTTTTGAGGAGGGACAGTGTCAAAAGAGAATAGAATAAATTAATGGTGGGAAAGAATGGAGGGAAATGTAGTTAGCCTTTAACAGCATGACTATTTTGGAAGTGTTTTGCATGACTACACATATATAACCTATATTGCTTACCTTCTCAATGGGGGGGCGGGGGAATGGAGATAATTTGGAGCTCAAAGTTTATTTCTACATGCAACTGGGAAACAAGATATGCAGGAAATAGGGTACAGAAATCTATCTTGTCCTACAGGAAACTAGAAGGAGAAGGTAATAAGAGAAAGTGGGGAAGGTGATAGGAGGGAGAGAAGATTGGGGGAATGAATGAGTAATCAGAATGCACATCAGGAAAGGAAGAGATGGGGAGAAAATTTGAAACTCAAAATCTCGTAGAAGTAAATGTTGAAAACTAAAAATAAATAAATTTTTAAAATACAACCCCCCCCCCCAACAACAACAACAACAACAACAACCTGACAAACCTCCAGGCCCTTCATCAAGATTGAAAAAATCCAAATGCACATGTTAAGGACCAAAGCCCACTTCAAATGGCTACAATTGAGCTTCAGTGGGAAGGGCCCAAGGAGTCTTACCTTATACCACTCACTTTCACAGAACTGAAATCAAGAACAGATAGTCTTATTATAATAGGTGAGATTGACTCAGTTCACTTCAAGTAATTGAGGGGCAACATCCCTAGCAAAGGAAACAAAATAAACAGAAAAATGCAACATTAGAATCCTATTTGGGGGGGCAAAGACGATCAAAGCATGGAACAGGAGGAGTACTGTGAGGTGAGAATTCCTGCATCAAAAGCCCCAAATGAAAATAGGAGCGGGTTACAGGCAATAGAGGACCTTAAGAAGCAGATAAGGGAATTGGGGGAAAAATTGGGAAGAAAAACACCTTAAAATAGATTAACTCAAATGGCAAAACAGGCTCAGAAAGGCAATGAGGAGAAGAATGCCTTAAAAAGCCAAATTTGTCAGATGGAAGAAAAAATCTCAAAAGCTCACTGAGGAGATTCATTGCTTCAGAGTTAGACTGGAGCAAATGGAAGCTAGTGACTTTATGAGAAATCAAGATGCTATTAAGCAGATACAAACACATGAAAGAATAGAAGGCAATGTGAAATATCTCATGGGAAAAACCAATGACCTGGAAAATAGATCCAGGAGAGACAATCTAAAAATTATTGGACTACCTAAAAGTCATGATCAAAGAAAGAATCTAGAAATCATCCTTCAAGAAATTCTCAAGGAAAATTGCCCTGATATTTTAGATCCAGAGAGGTAAATAGAGGTTGAAAGAATCCACAGATCACCTCCTGAAAAAGATCTCAAAAAGAAAACTCTTAGGAATATTGTAACCAGGTTCCAGAATTCCCAGATCAAGGAGAGAATATTACAAGCATCCAGGAAGAAATAGTTTCAATATTGTGAAAAAACAATCAGGTTAACACAGGATCTGGCAGCCTCTACACTGAGGGATAGAAGGGCATGGAATATGATATTCCACAGGTCAAAGGACTTGGGATTAAAACCAAGAATCACCTAGCCAGCAAAACTGAGTATCACGTTTCAGGAGAAAATTTTGTCATTCAGTGGAATAGAGGATTTCAAGCATTCTTGAGGAAAAACCCAGAGTGCAATAGAAAATTTGACATTCAAGATACAAGAAGCAAGAGATGCTTGAGAAGGTAAACAGGGAAAAGAAATCACTATGAACTTATCAAAATTGTACAATTTACATTCCTACAGGGAAAAAAATAGCTGTAATTGATGAAACTTTTCTCAGTATGAAAATAGTTGAAGAAGGGTATATGGGCATATGAATACATACATGAATGTGTGTATGTATGTTTTCATGTATACATAGATAGAGGGCACAGGTCGAATTTAATAAGAAGGTATGATACTTAAAAGGTGAGTTTAAGAGGTGAGAGAGTAATGTGGTGAGGGGGAATGGCAAAAGACAATGGGGTGAACTGTCTTGTGTAGAGCAGGCAGGGGAAGGTGGTTGCAGGGGAGGTGAAGAACAGGAAGGCAAAAAGGCAAAACCTTATTCTCATTGAATTTGGAACAGGGAGAGAATGACATGCATAGTAAATAGGATGTCACACCCATCAGGAGTGTGGGGGGGAGGGGGATGGAGGAAGGTGGTGGAGGGGAGGGTGGGCTGGGGGGAGGGAAGTTGAAAGCACCCACTTTTGAAAAGGGACAGGAACAGGATGGGGAGTGGACCAGGTGGAAGGTGGGATGGGAGGGAGGGAAATAAAGTCACTCTTTTACAATATATCGACTAGGGTAATGTTTTGCAGAGCTATACATGTACAGCATATACTGAGTTGCTTATCTTCATTTTAAAATCAGTTTTTTAAAAATATGTAAATACTATGATTAATACTATTTTGCATATAATTGGGAGATAAGATGTGCAGGCAATGGGGCACAGGGATTTACCTTGCCCTATTGGAAAAGTCGAAAGGGGTATGGGAGAAGAGATGGGAAAGAGCAGATTGGATGAGGGGATCTCCTGTATGACTGTTGTTCTGGGGTGGTAGGGAGGGGAAAAATGGGGGAAAATTGTAACTCAAAATCTGACAGAAATGAATGATGTAAACCAGAATTTAATAAATCATTTGGAAAAGAAAAAAAGTGCTTGATTTCCTCTTCTGATTTTCTCCTTTCTTTAAACTCTTATTTTACAGGGTCCTGTGGTTTTATAAATACTACCAATTCTTGATTAATAATTTTTAAATGTGTCACTTATCCACCAAAAAGCACTTTTCATGATATATTGTTTGGTTTCTTTTTATTTCTCTGTTATTTGAACTTCATCCGTTCATTAAATATTATCTTAAAATTATATCTCTAATTGTATTGTAGAGCAGTGGGGAGAGATTTAGAGATTTTCATGTGGGTGCATGTGTTTATGTGTGTGTTAAACTGCTTTTTTAAAGGTTTCTGCTTATTCTTTCCTCCCACTTTCTTTCCTTAATTCATTCATTCACTTGTTCATTCATCCCTTGATTCCTTATTTCCTTTTTTTTCCTTCCTTCCTTCCCTGTTTCATTCTTTTCATGGTTTTTTATTATTTGGATTGTGTGAATAGCTCAACCCCTTCAATCCTCTCATTCTGATACCTTGGATCAATCTTCACTTTTTTTTTTACAAATGCTTTATTAGCTTCTGCTTTACATGATTCATTTCCACCAGATTTTGAGTTACAATTATTTTCCCCCCTGTTCTCCCCCCACCCACCCTCCCAGAATAGCGGTCCCACAAGATATCGCTTCCTCCAATCTGCTCTCTCCCATATCTTCTCCCATATCCCCTTTGACTTTTCCATTAGAGGAAGGTGAATCTTTGTATCCCAATGCTTGCACATCTTATCTCCCAATTACAAGCAAAAGAGTATTAATAATAGTATTTATATATATTTGAAACATTTAATCTTAAGACCTCGAATTTCAGATCCATTTCCTTCCTCCCTTGTCACCCAATCCCTCTGGTAAGATAAGTAATTCAGTATATGTTGTACATGTCTAGCTATGCAAAACATTACCATGGTAGATATATTGTACAAGGCTGCTTATATTTCCCTCCCAGTCTTCCCACCCCCCACCTGGTCCATTCCCTACTTGATCCTGTCCCTCTTATATAATAGGTACTTCCAACCTCCCCTCCCCCCAAGGATGCTCTCCCATCCATCATCCCTCCTCTCATCCCCCTTCCCCCATTCTGCTGCAGGTTGAGATATCCCATTTATTATGCATGTCATTCTCTCCCTGAACCAAATTCAATGAGAATATGGTTTTGCCTTTTTGCCTTCCTATTCTTCCCCTACCTTTCAACCACTTCCCCTTGCTTCTTCTACATGAGATAGTTTGCCTTACCCTGGCTTTCCCCATCTCCTATTGCCACTTTCCTCTCTCACCTCATAATCACACCCCTTGAGTATCCTCCCTTCCCAACAAATTCAACCGATGTCCACTATCCATCTATAACTCTAAACATATATACAGACAATTACATATGTATTCATATGACCATACACCCTTCTTCCATTATTTTCATACTGAGAAAGATTCAATCAGTCACAGTTATTGTTTTTCCATAGAGGACCGTAAATAGTTCAATTTTGATAAGTTCTTTTTTATTTCTTTTCCCTGATTACCTTCTCAGGCATCCCTTGCTTCTTGTGTCTGGATGTCAATATTTCTATTCAACTCTGGTTTTTCCCTCAAAAATGCTTGAAAGTCCTCTATTCCACTGAATGACCATATTTTCCGCTGAAACAAAATACTTGGTTTTGCTGGGTAGGAGACCTTTGGGTTCATTCCCAGCTCTTCTGCCCTCTGGAATATGATATTCCATGCCCTTCAATCCTTCAGTGTAGAAGCTGCCAGGTCCTGTGCTATTGTGATTCTGTTTCCACAATATTGAAATTATTTCCTCCTGGCTTGTTATAGTATTTCCTACTTGATCTAGGGATTCTGGAAACTGGCTATAATATTCCTGGGAGTTTTCTTTTTGGGATCTTTTTCAGGAGGTGATAGGTGGATTCTTTCAACCTTTATTTTGCCATCTGGATCTAAAACATCAGGGAAATTTCCCTCGAGGATTTCTTGAAGGGTGATTTCTAGGTTATTTCTTTGATCATGGCTTTCAGGTAGTCCAATAATTTTTAAATTGTCTCTCCTGGATCTATTTTCCAGGTCAGTCATTTTACCCATGAGATATTTCACATTGCCTTCTAATCTTTCATTTGTTTGGATCTGCTTAAAAGCATCTTGATTTCTCATAAAGTCACTAGCTTCCATTTGCTCCAGTCTAACTCTGAAGGAATGAATCTCCTCAGTGAACTTTTGAGATTCTTTTTCCATCTGGAAAATTTGACTTTTTAAGGCATTTTTCTCCTCATTGTCCTTTTGGGCCTCCTTTGCCGTTTGAGTTAGTCTAATTTTTTTCCTTTCTTTTTAAAATTTTATTTGAATACCAAATAAAATGAGCATTTCCACATACTCTCTAGAACAGAAATATGAATCTCTACAAGTAGACAGAGCTTATTTTTCGATATGTTACTATGTTCAAGATGTAACTTTCAAAGCTGTCCTGTTTGATTATTAATTATTTTCTATTTCTTTTTAAAGAAATTGTTAATCCCCTCTTCCCTTTGTTGTTCTGCCCTTTCCCCCCACCCAAACCAATTGAAAAAAAAAAGAAGAAAAACTTTTTTCTTAAATATGTAAAGCCAACCAAAACAAATGTTCGCATTGGCCACTATATCTAAAGGATGAGGTATGGGCTCCAGGAGCCCCTTCTAGCTCCCCTTGAGTCCTTGAGATACAAGCTCTGGGAACCTCCCTTGAACCCTTGATTAAATTGTCTCATTTGATGAGGCATTTGCATGAGGCAATAAGCCTTACAAAGCCTCGGTTACTAGACTTCCCACCCTCTGTTACTAGACTTCCTACTCTTGAGCCTTATCAAAATATCATTCCACCTTTGAACTGGCCTAGCCCACCATAGGCTGCAGTCTTCTGGTGGCTTCCTACTCTTTTTTTTTTAAACAAATGCATTATTAACTTCTGTTTTACATCATTCATTTCTGCCAGATTTTGAGTTACAATCATTTTTCCCCCATTATTCCCCTACCCAACCTCCCAGAATAGTAGTCCCACAAGATATCACTTCCTCCAATCTGCTCTCTCCCATACCTTCTCCCATACCCCCATCGACTTTTCCATTAGAGGAAGGTGAATCTTTGTGTCCCAATGCCTGCATATCTTATCTCCCTATTACAAGCGAAAGAGTATTAATAATGGCATTTATATATATTTGAAACATTTAATGTTATGACCTCGAATTTCAGATCCATTTCCTTCCTCCCTTGTCACCCATTCCTTCCTGGGAGATAAGTAATTCAGTATATGTTGTACATGTCTAGCTATGCAAAACATTATCATAGTAGATATATTGTAGAAGGCTGCTTATAATTCCCTCCCACTCATCCCACCCCCCACCTGGTCCATTCCCTACATAATCCTGTCCCTCTTCTATAGTGGGTACTTCCAACCTCCCCTCACCCCAAGGATGCCCTCCCATCCATCATCCCTCCTCTCATCCCCCTTCCCCCTATCCTGTTGCAGGTTGAGATATCCCATTTAGTATGTATGTCATTTTCTCCCTGAACCAAATTCAATGTGAATGTGGTTTTGCCTTTTTAGCCTTCCTTATTCTCCCCCTCCTTTGCAACCACTTCCCCTTGCTTCTTCTACATGGGATAGTTTACCCTACCCTGTCTCTCCCCATCTCCTCTTGCCACTTTCCTCTCTCACCTCATAATTTCATCCCTTGAGTATTCTCCCTTCCCAACAAATTCAACCTATGCCCTCTATCCATATATAACTGTAACCATATACACACACATTCACATATGTATTCATATGACCACACACCCTTCTTCCATTATTTTCATAGTGAGAAAGATGTCATCAGTCACAGTTATTGCTTTTCCATATAGGAATGTAAATAGTTCAACTTTGATAAGTTCCTTTTGATTTCTTTTCCCTGATTACCTTCTCAGGCATCTCTTCCTTCTTGTGTCTGGATGTCAAATTTTCTATTCAACTCTGGTTGTTTCCTCAAGAATGCTTGAAAGTCCTCTATTCCACTGAATGACCATATTTTCCCCTGAAACAAAATGCTCAGTTTTGCTGGGTAGGTGACCCTTGGGTTCATTCCCAGTTCTTTTGCCCTCTGGAATATCATATTCCATGCCCTTCGATCCCTCAGTGTAGAAGCTGCCAGGTCCTGGGCTATTCTGATTGTGTTTCCACAATATTGAAATTGTTTCTTCCTGGCTGCTTGTAGTATTTTCTCCTTGATCTGGGGATTCTGGAACCTGGCTATAATATTCCTGGGAGTTTTCTTTTGGGATCTTTTTCAGGAGGTGATCGGTGGATTCTTTCAACCTCTATTTTGCCCTCTGGATCTAAAACATCAGGGCAGTTTTCCTTGAGAATTTCTTGAAGGGTGATTTCTAGGTTCTTTCCTTGATCATGGCTTTCAGGTAGTCCAATAATTTTTAAATTGTCTCTCCTGGATTTATTCTCCAGGTCAGTGGTTTTTCCCATGAGATATTTCACATTGCCTTCTAATCTTTCGTTTGTTTGGATCTGCTTAACAGCATCTTGATTTCTCATAAAGTCACTAGCTTCCATTTGCTCCAGTCTAACTCTGAAGGAATGAATCTCCTCAGTGAACTTTGAGATTCTTTTTCCATCTGGCAAATTCGACTTTTTAAGGCATTCTTCTCCTCATTGCCCTTTTGGGCCTCCTTTGCCATTTGAGTTAGTCTATTTTTTAAGGTGTTGTTTTCTCAGTCAGGCTGTTGACCCTCATTTCATACTTTTCCTGCATCCTTCTCATTTCTCTTTCCAATTTTTCCTCCACTTCTCTTATTTGATTTTTAAAGTCCTTCTTAAGGTCCTCTATGGCCTGCAACCCGCTCATGTTTTCCCTGGGGCTTTTGGAGCAGGACTTCTGACCTCACAGTCCTTTTCCCGCTCTATGCCCCCAAAATAGGAGTCTAGGGTTGCATTTTTCTGTTTCCTTTGCCTTGGCATGTTGCCACTTAATTACTTGACTTTTGGGCTTGTTGCCACACTATGGCTTTAAGGCCAGATAGAGGAATTTTCGTCCTGAACGTGTGGGGGGCAACTTCCGTTTCTGGCAAGCTGTAAACCCACCCACAACTTCCACCCTAGATCACAATCCAGATCCAGGGAGGTTAAAGCAAGAGCGATTACCCCCCAAGACTGATCGCTGGATCTCCCCACGATTTGTAGGCTGGGAGCCAGAGCTGCCTCTGAAAACTACTAAATGGCGTGTCTCCTCAGCGGCTTCTAGCCCCCAGGGGAGGGAGCTGACGCATTCCCCAAATACAGGTCCCAAAGTCCATAGGACACTAACCTCTTACTTTGTCCTAGGCATGTCTATGTTGATAATTCTAGAGTCGCCACAGCTCCTGGTGTTCTGGGGTTCCTCCAGCCGGCTGCTGGCCCTGCCGCCCTGGGGCTAAAACCTCGGCTCACGTGGACCTGGGCTCGGCTCAGCTCGGCTCCTGCGCTCTGCGCTCTGCGCGCTGCCGGCTCCCCGACTGCTGCACTGGTCCTTCCTTCAGGGCTGCTGGGCTGTCCTCAGTGGGAGGTTAGATTCTCTGTGTCGTTCTGTGGGTGCTGGGGCTCCAGAAGTTGTTCACAGTCCTTTTTTACATAGTTTGTGGGGAATCTGGGGGCAGAGAGGCTTGGAAGAGCTGTTTCTACTCTGCCATCTTGGCTCCGCCCCTGAAAACCGAGTTAGTCTATTTTTTAAGGTCTTGTTTTCCTCAGTCAGGCTGTTGACCCTCATTTCATACTTTTCCTGCATCCTTCTCATTTCTCTTCCCAATTTTTCCTCCACTTCTCTTATTTGATTTTTAAAGTCCTTCTTAAGGTCCTCTATGGCATGCAACCCGCTCATGGTTTCCCCTGGGGCTTTTGGAGCAGAACTTCTGACCTCACAGTCCTTTTCCTGCTCTAAGCTTCAATCTTCTTTGCCCCCAAAGTAGGAGTCTAAGGTTGAATTTTTCTGTTTAATTTGTTTCCTTTGCCTTGGCATGTTGCCACTTAATTACTTGACTTTTGGGCTTGTTGCCACAGTATGGCTCTGCCACCAGATAGTGGAATTTTCGTCCAGAATGTGTGGGGGGCAACTTCCATTTATGGCAAGCTGGAAACCCACCCACGACCTCCACCCCAGATCACAATCCAGATCCAGAGAGGTTAAAGCAAGAATGATTACCCCCCAAGACTTATCGCTGGATCTCCCTACAGTTCTCAGGCCAGGAGCTGGAGCTGCCTCTGAAAACTACAAAATGGTGTGTCTCTTCAGTGGCTTCTAGCCCCCAGGGGAGGAAGCCAACACATTCCCCAAATACTGGTCCCAAAGTCCCTAGGGCACTAACCTCTCACTTTGTCCTAGGCATGCCTATGTTCATAGTTCTGCAATCGCCACAGCTGCTGGTGTTCTGGGGTCCCTCCAGCCTGCTGCTGGCCCTGCTGCCCTGGGGCTAAAACCGGGACTCAGTGGACCGGACCTGTGTTTGGCTCCCCACACTCTGCAAGCTGCTCTGCTGGCTCCCAGAGTGCTGCACTTTTCCTTCCTGCAGAGCTGCTGGGCTGTCCTCAGTGGGAGGTTAGCTTCTCTGTGTCATTCTGTGGGTGCTGGGGCTCCAGACATTGTTCAGTGTCCAGTTTACATAGTTTGGAGGTAATCTGGGGGCAGAGTGGCTTAGACACACTGTTTCTACTCTGCCATGTTGTCTCCGCCCCCAATCTTCACTTTTTAAAACTAGTTAGAAGACTTTTATTTTGGTTCCCAGGCCTACACTTACCAGGTATTTATTAAAAACTTTAGGAAATTTAAAATTTACAATCCCTATGGCTGTATTACCAAAATCAAATGAGATGACTCTCAGAACCTCAGCTCATTCTAATTCTGCATCTTTCCACATAGCATCTGCTAACTGATTTCCAGAAATGTTCCATTTTTTCAAGATTATTATTTGAAGCTTAATGAATCATTTTCTCTCATAAAAGGCTAGTGTTAAAAAGATCCTTAGAGAGAGTCTCACTAACTCTTTCATACTACAGATGAGCAAATGGAGCTCCTAAAAAGATAAAGGATAAATGTGTTGTTTAAAGTCATATAGATAGTAAGTGGCAGGCTCACTATGAACAGCAAGATAGCTCATTTATTACTTTCTCTTGACACCTTTAACTTCCAGCCTCCTAAAAAAAGGAATTACATAAGCTGGGTGTGGAATAATTACAGCTAAACCCATGGGACAAAAGAGACATAATGCTGAAAAAGTAAAAGGAAAAACTGAAGAACGTTAATAGATAAAATACTGCCCTTCCTCCACTGAGTTGCATAAACCAAATCAGGTGTACATTCAAACACAGAGGTTTACTCCTTGACTTACTTGGGGAACCCCTCCCATCCATTGCTGCAGAAAGTGTGCTAGAAATTTCCTCTTTCCCCTCTCCTCCACCTTCCTTCCCAGTCTTATAAAGAAGAATGGAAAATGACTGGAAAGGTTTTGGCTTCTGATTCAATGTTAGACCTAAGTTAAATTGGATCCATGCAACTAAAAATACCTTACTAGAAGTACCTTCCTTCTTTCTCTTCCCCCTTAAAAGGTGAGAGAAGCTGATTCAACTCAAACACAAAGTAGAAAGAAAAGCCAAACAAGGACTTAGGGCAGGTACTTCCGTGGCTGTGCATAGGAAAGGGCACTTAAACACAGCTGGGGAAGGTCCTGCTTCCCAAAACTTCTGAAGGCAGTATCCCCAAGCCATTAGAGGCTATGACCTCCAAGGGAAAAAAGGCTTGGGTCCCCATGTATAAAGCCTCAGGAGTACACCCACCAACCAAAGGGAAGAATAATCCAGAAAATGAGGGATGAGAGAACAACAACAAAAGGATGAAACACTAAATTAAGAGAAAAATCATCATAAAAACCCAGACCACAAGCAAATAAATAGAGAATATGAAATCCTGAAAGGAATCAAAAAAACTCAAAGAGAATACAAAAACTTTAAAAATTTTAAGATGAAAGAAAAAAATATATGATAAAATAAAAAAATACCATGGATTCCCAAGAAAGCTAGAATAATAAGAAACTATGAAATAGTTCAAAAGGGTATTTAGATGCATAAGAAATTAGTGTAAATATGATTAAAAGCTTAGACCTTTTAATGGAACTTAAGGAATAATTAATTCACCTTATAGGGTCTCTATTAAGTGAGAGAATAACAGATTTGTCACACAAAAATACTGAAACTTTTAAAAACTGTTAAAAGGGAAGCAAAGGACAATAAAATAAAAAGAACACAAGGACTCTATTCAAATCAAATCAGTTGATCATTAAGGTGGTTGTTTGTAGTTGATGTTCAGTTTTTTTAATCATGTCAGTTCTTTGTGACTTCATTTGGGGCTTTCTTGACAAAGATAATTTAGTGGTTTGCCGTTTCCTTAGCCAGCTCGTTTTACAGAGGAGGAAACTGGCACAAATAGGATAAAGTGACTTTCCCAGGGTCACACAGCTCCTAAGTGTCTGAGGCCAAATTTGAACTCAGGAAGATGAGTCTTGCTGACTCTAGGGCTGAAATTTTATGCCACCTCTTGGTTAGAGACAATTTAAAGTGCAAAGGTCTCCCTTCTGAAGACCATAATAAATAAAAAAGTCTTAACACTATAAAGCAGAAAATAATGCATGAAAACTTTCCAGAACTTCTAAATACAAGGCACTAATTAAGAGAATAAACATAGCAGCTCCAGAAAACAGAGACAAACAACAACAGAAAAAGTAAAATAAAAGCCTTGTCTTATAAACCCTTAGGCACAGAGTGGTTAAATGAAACTTGTTCAATGAAAAACATCAAATTTGGCAAGCAGCCAGGATAAATACTAAGGATGGGATATTTGAATAACGCAAGATTATTCTATTGTCAAAAGATATGATAGAATTAAATGTGTTTTACATATACATATGTAATGTATATATGTGTGTATATATAATGTATATGGTATATATGTGTGTATATGTATATCTAGATATAGATTTACATATACACACATATATATAAAATATATCTAAAAAGCACAGTATCTTTAGTCTCACTGTCAAATAAGTGTCAGACTCAATATTCCGATCCAGTTCATTTGATGCCAAGCCATGTGCCCTATTCATTACATCTCCCACTCTCTAGCCTCCACATTTTCAAAATTCCCTCTGAGAAGGGAAAGGGACTCATAACTATATTTCTCACTAACAAATGATAAGATTTCTAGTTTTCTGAGTGCTGGATTGAGTTAAATTGACAAGAAGGAGGATGAATTAAGGGAATTTAATAATTTAGTTTTCTTTTCTCTATTTCAATTGACTATATTTCATGCATTATCTTTTCACAGAAACACAAATACAGTATTTTCAAAGAAAAATTAGTTCTAGCATTCCAGAGGAGGAGACAACTATGAAGCTTGTCTAGGAAAAGTTTCATATATTACAGACCACTGGAAATCAAGGCCCACAATATTAAGTAATTTGGAGGACTGATCACTAGGTATTGATAGAACTGAGTGAAACTAAGACTCAATTTCCCTAAACCCTGACCTTATGCTTTTCTTTTTTCCAATACACCATATTGTCACTGTTGATGACCCTCAAAACTACACACAAAGCAGATTAAAACAAACATATCAGGGGCTAAAAAGATCATAAGAAAAAATAATTTTAGTGTGAAAAAAAAAGACATACAATTGTATAAATGATTGAAATGATGGCATGCCTTAGCCTTGCTCATATGTGACTCACTGTTTTATAATGTCCATCATTTGTCTAAATGTACAAATAAGGCTAATCAGAGGCATTAAAAAATTAGGGAACTGATGAGAACACAAATTGAGAGGGCCCACACTGTGACAAGGCACCTGTTAGTGCTGCCTACCCCACTCTGACAAAACAGTCCAAGAGAGTGGCTTCATGCACAATTCTGATCATTGAAGAGACTGTCCCCAGTAATTCATTAATCAAAACATCTTTCTTGGCAGGCTCCCATAGACAGCTTGTCAATGGCCACTGTCCCGTTCAAACACACAGATAAGTATCTGATTATAGAGACAGAGTCTATAGGGAAGAAAACTTGGCACTGTGCCTCTTGCAAATCTCACTGCAGACCAAATGGAGCTGTTTGGATTAGAGTAGTCCTCCTGGTGAATCTGATTGTAACTTGCAGTTTATTTTTTTTTGCTCTGATAATTTTCTAAAACCTTTTCAATGCTTACAACTGAACAGTGGCTACTGCATGAGATTCAGAAGTGCTTAGCTCTAGAGTGGATCAAATCATTCCCCTATTGAATATTCAGAAAATTTCTAGGTTTTTTTTCTTGATGGTTTCTGATAGCAGTAAAGCCATGTGTTTATGAAATTTAATTCATTTCATTAGTAAGACATAAGTTTATGAGGCAAAGTCTTTTCAGACATTGATTGACTAAATATGTCTATGATAGGTCAGAAACACTGCTGAGAGGATAACAGAAACCTCGCCTCCTTGGCTTGATGGGAGAAGGGAGAGAGTTATGGTTTTGAATGACAGTATTGTTTGATACTTTTGGTAAATAATATGATCCGTTTTATATGACCTTTATAGGCAAAAATGGGAAGGATATGGGAATAGTGACCATAAACTATACGGTGAGATCTCTGGCCAGGGAATTTAATTCCTTTATGAGGAAGAGAGGTACAAAAGAGAGCATAAATTAAAGGTGTATTAATTAGCTAGCTGAAATAACTCTATGTTTTTTCCTCTATGGAACTTAACTGAAAAGGGCGACTTTTCCTAGAAGGATATGACAGACCTCAGCAGTAGCCAAGACTATAAGGAAACAAGGCAAGGAAAACTTTCTGATAATCCTAGGGCACGTATTTTTATTTTCCTACTTTTTCTAAAATAAAAAAAAAACTGGGGAAAAAAATCTGTGTTTAGGCTTTAAGCCAAGAAAACATGGTAGTGCTTGTTGTTTCTTAAGGAAGAAATAGTCAAGGATTTCAGTTTAGCCAAAAGCTAGAAGTGATGAAGAATATACTAAAGTAGACCCTGTCAGAGATTATTGTGAATCAGTGTGAACTGGGGACTATAAAACCATCAGGGAAGAGGCCCATCCAGCATGTGCCAATGAGAACAACACAATGACAGTACTGAACTGGAAGATATCAGTGATTCTGTATTGTTGGGAGCATTTTTTTTCTGTCTATGTCTATGACTTGGTCACATGTGCTCCCCATGTGTGCCTAATCTATATGTGTTCAATGCATTTTTGTACTCTTCCCTCTAATAATTATCGGGGAAATGTTTTGTTGTTACTTATAGGCACAGTTCTAACCCCACATGTTCTTTACTCAGATTAAATATTGGGACAGAATTATGTACTCATGAATCATTGGATAGAGAAGGTTTATTTTATCCCAACACAGCAAAGATATATAGCAAGCATACAATGACCCTTATCTTCTCTGGAAACCCCCTTGCTCATTTCCATCTGGAAATATATCTGGTCAATAGATCATCAGGCTTTGGTAACTTGCAGAGTCTCAGGTACCCTGCAAGTCTGAGAGGCACCATTGATGGGACCTGGGAAATAGGGCTTTTTAAGTCTGCAGGCTAGGAAGCTTCATTTAGGGAAGCTAGAGGCAATCAAGTTGTGTGTGGGGCAGGAAAATGTTATCAGGGAATTCTCCTCTGGAAAATGCTGGTCCTATCTCACTACTATATATTAAATGCCTTTGCTTTGAACTAATTTTGTTTTCTGGGTGACTATTAAAAGTAAATAAATACATTCTGTAAAATGTATTTGTACCCAATTCTGTGTTTGCCTATATCTATTCTTTCTTTTAGCCATTTCGGATGACAGGGAGGTTCATGTGTCAGCTACACCTCTTTCTCCCTCCTCCTTATTTGTATAAATGCCTGTGCACCCTCATTATGTGAAATAATTTTCCTTAGTTTCCTTTCCCTTCTCCCCAAATCTACTTTAAAGTGTATGACCTCTTTTCCTCTATAAAAGGTAATATTGTAGTAGAGTGAGAAGAGCCCTGCCCTGAAATTAAATACTCTAGATTCTAATCTTGTCTATTCTATTAGTTTGACTTTGGACAAGATCAGCCCATACCTTTCCTCTAGAAATGTGGTAGAGTATATCCCTAATAGCAAGTCCAAAGTCAGGAAGTAGGCTGTAAGAATTGGCAAACACAGAAAGAATCATGCCATAATGAGCTGTTATGGTGGCAAGGATACTTGAGACACAAACGCATACAAAGTGAATGCCTGCAAAGCATCTATAAGCAATGCTTCAGTGAAAAACATAGCTAGGACAAATATTCTAGAATCCCAAGAAGAGATGAAACAAGAGTGTGTATATGTGTGTATGTGCATATGTATATGTATGTATATATGTACGTATGTATGTGTACACACATGCACGCACATACATATGTATATATACATACATTCACACACACACATATATATGTATATATATATATATATATATATATATGTAATGAGAGTGAGAGAAAAAATAGGAAAGAAATGATAGCTGTGGAAGAGGGATTAGAAAAGGAATTAAACATTTGGCACAAGAGGTACAAAACCTTGCATAAGCAATAAAATCCTTGAAAATTTGAGTATACCAAATAGAAACTGATGTCTTTATGAGGCAACAAGAAATATCAAACTAAAGCCAAAAGTCTGAAAAATGGAAGAAAATATAAACTATCTCACAGAGAAAAAAATGCTGATGTGGAAAACAGATCAAGGAAAAAAATTGTGCTTCATCCAACTCTCTGAACCCATTAACCAAAAAAGAGAATGGACATCCTATTTTAAGAAATCTAAAAAGAAAATTGTTGCGAGCTTTTAGTACAATAAGGTATAACATTCCTGATGAAAAGACTAGAATGTCAGAAAAATTTTGAAGTTTAAACATAAGAGTAAAGAGAAGTATAAAGAGGTAAGCATAAATTAACTACTATAAAGGATTAAATAAGGATAAACTGCTTACATTCAAATACGGGAAATTAATACACATCTGTCCCCTCTGAACCTTATAATCTTCAGACTTCATGGAAGAGCTTCAATTGGACAAGGCCTAGAAGTGATTTTATTGTGTTTTGATGATCTTAAGAAAAAGAATCAAAGAAGGGGGAAAAGGACATGCACTATGAGGTGAAATTGGGGAGAAGAGAAAGGAAGTTTAAGAAGAATTATTTCATGTAATTAAGGTGCACAATTAGACATTTATATAAATAAAAGGAGGGGGCAAGAGATGTAAATGACACCTGAACCTCATTATCATTTGAACTGGTTAAAAGAAAGATGAATACATATATACACACAGAACTGGGTACAAATACATTTCATTCAACAGGAAAATAAGGGAAAAGGGGAGAGAAAGGGAATTAGAGGGAGGAGTGATTAAGGGAGAGATTAGTCCTAAGCAAAACAAACTATAAAGATGTACTAAAATATTTATAGCCTTTTTGAGGTAGAATAGAATGGGAATCTGGGTGCATATCCATAAATAGAAGAATAGATGGAACAAGTTTTATTATATAAATGTGATGGAATACAATTATTCTGGACTTTTGTAAACATAGTGATCAAACAGGATTTTTGAAAGCTAATGAAACATGTCATTTAAATCCTAATAGAAAGGTAAAGGACTCACAATGCAGAATGAGACATTTTGTTGGTATTGTCAATTTGGAAATTTGTTTTGATTGACCATATGTGTTTCTAATCTATTTTTTTTTATATTCTCATGCTCTTAATTGGGGATTGGTTGGGGTAGAGAGTGAGAAGGCAGATCACTGATTTAAACAAATGATGGACAGATAGATAACTGCTGGGAAAACTAGAAAGCAGTTTGGGAGAAAATAGGCTTACACAATATTCCACAAGAAATTCAGAATGGATTCATGACCTTAATAATAACCTTAAACAAGTGAATTTAGCAGAACTAGGAGAACATTGTATATAGAAATATTAATATTGCAATGACAATCACCTGTGAAATACTTAGCAACTCTAATTAATGCAATGATTTGTGACAGTTGCAAAGCATTCATGATGAAAAATGCTATCTTCAGAAAAGCTGATAAAATTCTGAGTGCAGATTAAAGAATATTTTTCTTTCTTTTTATGCAACATAATCAATGTAGAAATCTGTCTTTCACCAGTCCATTATGTACAATAGGTACTGTATTTTTTGCCGTCTAATTGGATGGGGAAGGAGAGGGGGAAGGAAGGAAATTTGGAACTAAATATAAAAAAGAAATTAACTAAAATAAATAGAGCATAATATATAATATATATATGTATATGTATATATGTGTGTGTATATATATATGTGTATGTATATATATATGTGTGTATGTATATATATGTGTGTATGTGTATATATATATATATATATATATATATATATATATATATATATATATATATTTGCTTTTGCTTTTTTGGAGGGCAATTGGGGTTAAGTGACTTGCCCAAAGTCACACTACTAGTTTTTGTGTTAAGTGTCTGAGGCTGGATCCGAATCCCAGGTCCTCCTGACTCCAGGGCCTGTGCTCTATTCCCTGTATCACCTAGCCACCCCTGGAGTATAATATTTTAAGAATGAAGAATTTTGTAGCTTCTGAGGGGCCTTGTAGTTTTTTTTTTAAAGCAATTGAGGTTAAGTAACTTGCTCAAGGTTACATAGCCTGTCATTATTTATGTGTGGGTGCTCATTTTCTGAGGCCAAAAATGATCCTGGGTCCTCCCGACTCTGGGGCCAGTGCTCTTACTCACTGTGCCACCTAGCCACCCCCCTTTTTTTTTAGTGTGATATATGGCCTATGATGTCTGAATAATACTTTCAAGTAACAGAAAGCGAAGATCATCTCAAAATATTGATTGAACAAACACAACTGTATCAGTCAACAAGTATTATTGAGCACTGAAATAATAGCTAGGATTTATATGGGATTTTAAGGATTTCCAAGTGCTTTACATATGATATATCATTTATCTTCACAATAGCATTTTGGGGCAGGTACTATTATTATCCCCTATATACAGATAAGGATACCAAGGCAAACAGAAACCAAGTGACAAGTGACTTGTCCAAGGTCACATAGCTATCAGTAGTCTGCAACAGAATTTGAATCCAGATCTTTCTGTGTAGTTCCATTTCCTATCCACTGAGCCATCTAGCTGTAAGTCCTAAGAGCTACAAACCCTGAATTATGCTAACTAATGAAGGGAATGTGATAGTAGAATAAGGGAAAGCATTGTTCTCCAAATATTCTACAGAAAGGATGTCACTGGTAAAATCTAGTCATCCATTTCTGTGTTTTCCTTTTTTTTTGTCAGACCACAATACTGTGCTAACCCTGTAAATGGTAAATCAGGGTAAGGAGAAACAGTAGATAGTGATGAAGATGTGCCTGGACCCCATGGAAGGTATCAAGAGGCTGGTGAGAGGTTTTTGTGATCCATTTACTTTCTCTCAAATATGAAAACTTGATAAAGATATCTAGAGACTCTAAGATGTAGACAAGAAGCATTCTAGTCTTAAAGAATTTTTGAGTACTTTACATAATTATTCAGTTATGGAAAGAGATATAAAGGACACATACAAAGAGAAATGGAACTTAAACATATTCCTCTGGTAAATTAAATGCTGAAAATAAAATCTATCATAAATCATTTTTCTCTTAATGCAGCATTTTCCCCCAAATATTTTGAAGAGAATGAGTGCAGATTAAAGCATAAAGCATGAGTTTACAGGGAAAAAAGACACCCACATCTTCATATAATCATCAATAAAATAACTAATATTTTCATAGCAATTACTATGTGTCAGATACTGTGCTAAGTACTTTAAAACAATACTGAGAAATAGGTGCTATTGTCATCCTCATTTCACAACTGAGGAAACTGAGGCAAATTGAGTTTAAGTGAATTGCTAAGGGCTCCATAGCTATTAAGTGTCTGAAGTCAGATTTAAACTCAGGTATTCCTGAGGCCTTCAGGCCCAGCATTCTATCTATTGAACTACCCACCTGCCCCCATAAGTAAACATTTATTAAAGTATGTTGAAGGCCTTGTGCTAGGTATACACACACACACACATACACATATATGTATATACATATATATGTGTGTATATGTATATATGTGTGTGTTTCTATGTATATATGCGTGTATATACACATACGCAAAGTAGAAATCAAAGGAGAGAGAGAAAGACAGAGATAGAAAAGAATGAATGAATACATGTTGTACAAACATCAATTTCTTCTTTATTAATCCATAAGGATATTTGGTTTATTTTTATGTACCCATTCTTGCCCTTGGAGAAGCAATATTCTTATTTGTGAAAAATGGAAAATGAGGAACAATGGATAGAAGTTGCAGTGGTAAAATAGACTTTACATAAAGAAAAACTTCCTAACAATTAGAGCTATTTAAAAGTACGATGGACTGCACCAGAAGGTAGTGGCTTTCTTCTTCAATAGAGGTCTTCAAGCAAGTTTGGGTGACCAACATTTGGTAATTTCATGGTAAGGTATATGGTGGTTTCCCTTACAGTCTTGTGTATCTGTGATTTTGATTGTGCTGTTTTTATATAGATTCTGCCTAATGTTTAATAATGTCACTGTCTTATTAGTGCCATCTCCAGAAGAGCAAATATGCCATAACTTTGTCTTCAAACCTTTCCTGTATATGCCCAAACTGTAGTGGAAAGAGCCTAATAAGCTCTGGAATAAGACAATCTATGTTCATCATATCTTTCTTCTGATAGTTGCTTGCTACCTGAATGACACTGAGCAAATCAAATAATTTCCCTAGGCTCAGGTTTCTCATCTATAAAATGAAGGCATTGGGTTTCATATCTTTTAAAGTGTCCTAGAGTTCTAGATCTATGATTATTTTAATTAGTGAGCCAAAACGTCTTTTTGTTAAATGACCTGCCCCCAGTCACAAGTACCCTTAGCTCCAGATTCTGACACTGTTCACCACATTTAGTGACTGAAAAACTGATGACAGTATACTAATATAGTGCTTGACTAACAGAGCTTTGGATTGTTTGCTTACATTCATCTTGTGGACAACTGTGTCACATGCAGTTTCATGAAGTCATTTGCAGAACTGTTGTCAGGGAAATAAAATACTCTGCCCATAGCCTCCTGGAAAACTAAGACATTGTTAGTTGTTTCCTAGCATGGCCATGCTGAAAATATTTCTTAATATTATAATCTGGCTCCAAGCCAACATTTCCCTAGTAGGCATATGGAGTATTCTAAAGTTTCAATAAAACATACCTGGTATATTTGCAAAATTTACAAGTTATGAATTAAATTTGTTTCTCTAATATCTTAAAAATAACAACAACAAAATTATTCCTAACTACAAAGGAGTTTATTTATTATTTCTTCTAGAGGATCACATCTTTCTACCTCACTCCCAAGATGTTATGTAAAAATATAAAATAAAGCAAAACATAAAAAAAAACCATAATGTGAATATATCACTGTCTTAGATGCAACTGGATAGAAGTTAAATGTGGGCATGTGTTTTCTGTTTCAATATATTATGAGTTCTTAATCAGAAGAAGTTAATAAGATTCAATTAAGGATTAAATACTCATAAAAAATTTAATAGCATGTTCTAGGGATAGAGTTACTCGGTAACACTAGTTTCAAAATAAATGGTAATCAAGCTTCTGGCTCCAGGGAATAAGTTAACCAGTTACCAGGGTCAGGAAGAAATTTTCTCCGTGGTGCTGTATTTCCCAATTAGGTGCATCATGGTGAGTTTACGATTTCCTCTAAAACATCCATCATTAGACACAGTGGGAAGCAGGATGCTAGACTGGATGGATGATTGGTCATTTCTGGTGTGTGAATTCCTATCTTGAATTTGAGAAACTCTCCAGACTCAAAAAGTTGTTTAAATTTCCTTTAGGCTCTGGAGCTTCAATCATCACACACTGATAAACACACATATATGTATATGAGTGCATATACATAATATATCTATATCTATCTATCTATCTATCTATCTATATTGCTAAAAAATTTTGGGTAAGATCATACGTCATTTTCTGAATTCTTCAGAGAAGGGAAATGCTTTAAATTTTCTAATAAAATAACTCATCTGAGTTGAACTATATACATTCCTACATGGAAAAACAATAACTGTAACTGATGAAACTTTTCTCAGTATGAAAATCATTGAAGAAGAGTATATGGGCACATGAATACATATGTGAATGTATGTATATATGTTTACAGGTATACATAGAGGACACAGGTCAAATTTAATAGTAAGGGATGATAATTAAAAAGGTGAAATTAAGAGGTGAGAGAGGAATATAATAAGAGGAAATGGGGAGAGACAAAATGGGGTAAACTCTCATAGAGAAAAGTCAAGCGAAAATGGTTACTAGGGAGGGGAAGAACAGGAAGGCAAAAAGGCAAAACCTTATTCTCATTGAATTTGGAACAGGGAGAGAATGACTTACATATTAAGTAGGATATCTCACCCTACAGTAGAGTAGGAGAAAAATAGATGAAAGGGGGGATGGTGGAAGGGAGGGCAGGAGGGAAGGGGGAGAGGGAAGTTGGAAGCACCCACTTGTGAAAAAGGACAGGATCAAAGTTGGGAATAGACCAAGTGGGAGGTGGGATAGGAGGGAGGGAAATATAGTCAGTCTTTTACAATATGTCTACTATGGTAATGTTTTGCATAGCTACACATGCACAACATATACTGAATTACTTATATTTCCAGTAAGAGTGAGTGACAAGGGAGGAAGGGAATGAATCTGGAATTCAAAGTTTTAAAATCAAATGTGTAAAAATATATAAATACTATTATTAATAGTATTTTAAATATAATTGGGAAATAAGATATGCAGGTATTGGGGAACAGAGATTCACCTTGCCCTACTGAAAAAGTCGAAGGGGGTATGGGAGAAGATATGGGAGAGAGCAGATGGGATAAGGGAATATCCTGAGGGACTGCTATTCTGGGGTGGGGGGGTAGGGAAAATGGGGAAAAATTATAACTCAAAATCTGGCAGAAATGAATGATGTAAATCACAATTTAATAAAGCATTTGGGAAAAGAAGGAAAAACAGTGGGCGGAAAGTGCACTATTGATATAATAATTTCTGTTTTGAATTTATCTATTTTTCTCTCTCTTTTTTATTTTTTAGTTTATGTCATTCATTTCCACAAGATTTTGAGTTTCAAGTTTTCTCCCCAATTTTCCCTACCCACCACCCCAAAACAGCATTCACACTGAATATTCCCACCCCCAATCTGCTCTCTCCCATATCTTCTCCCATCCCCCTTTCAACTTTCCAGTAGAGTATGGTAGATTTCCATGCACCAGTGCCTGTATATCTCACTTCCCAGTTACATGTAAATATTAATAATAATATGTATATATGTTTTTAAACATTTGATTTTAACTTTGGATTCCAGATTCTTTCCCTTCCTCCTTTGTCACCCACCTTAACTGGGAAGATAAGCAATTCAACATAGGTTGCACATGAGTAACTATGCAAAACATTTCCATATTGGATATATTGTGAAAGACTGACTATATTTCCCACTATCCTATCCCAACCCCTACTTGTTTTATTCTCTGCTTTGATCCTTTCCCTTTTCAAAAGTGGGTGCTTCCAACTTCCAACTTCCTCCCCCCCCAGCCTGCCCTACCTTCCATTATATCCCCTCTCTTCCCCTTCTCCTCTACTCTCCTGTAGGGTGAGATACCCAATTTAGTGTGTATGTTATTCCCTCCCTAAGCCAAATTCATTGATAATAAGGTCAACTCATTCCCTTTTGCCTTCCTGTTCTTCCCCTCCATTGTGACAATTTTCCCTTGCCTCTTCTATATGATATAATTTACCCCATTCTGTCTCTCCCCATATGCTCTCATTATATTCCTCTCTCACCTCTCAATTTCACCTAAGTATCATTCCTTCCTATTCAATTGGCCCTATGCCCTCTTTCTATGTATACCTGAAGACACATATACACACACTCACATATGTATTCATACACCCATATACCCTCCTGTATAGACATATATATGTATGTATACACACACACACACACACACACACACACACACACACACACATATATATATATATATATACACATCTCTATTCCCTTCAACTATTCTCATATTGAGAAATGTTTCATAAGTTGAAATTATTGTTTTTCCTTAAGTAGTTCAACTCTGTCTGATAAGTTCCTTATGATTTCTTTTATCTGTTTACCTTTCCAAGCTTCTCTTGCTTCCTATATCTGAATGTTAAATTTTATATTCAATTCTGTTCTTTTTCATCAAGAATGCTTGAAAATCCTCTATTCCATTGAATAACCATATTTTCCCCTGGGAAATGATACTCAGTTTTGCTTGATACATGATTCTTGGTTTTAATCAAAGCTCCTTTGAACTCTGGAATATCATATTCCAAGCCCTTTAATCCCTCAATGTATAAGCTGCCAGGTGCTGAGTTATCCTGATTGTGTTTCCACAATATTGAAATTGTTTCCTCCTGGCAGCTTATAATATTTTCTCCTTGATCTGGGAACTCTGGAACTTGGCTATGATATTCCTAGGAGGTTTCTTTTGGGGATCTTTTGCAGGAGGTGTTCAGTGGACATTTTCAACTTCTATTTTGCCCTCTGGTCCTAAAACATCAAGGAAATTTTCCTTGAGAATTTCTTGAAGAACGATTCATAGGTTCTTTTTTTTTGATCATGGCTTTCAGGTAGTCCAATAGTTTTTAAATCTTTTATCTTTCCTGGATCTATTTTCCAGGTCAGTGGTTTTTCCAATGAGATATTTCACATTGCCTTCTATTTTTTTAATTATTTGGATCTGTTTAATAGTATCTTGGTTTCACATAAAGTCTCTAGCTTCCATTTTCTTTAATCTAATTCTGAAATCATGATTCTCTTCAGCGAGCTTTTGATATTCTTTTTCCATCTGGCAAATTCAGCTTTTTAAGGCATTCTTTTCTTCATTGCCTTTTTGAGCCGCTTTTGCCATTTGAGTTATTCCATGTGTTATTTTCTTCAACCAGGTTGTTGATTCACATTTCATAATTTTCTTGCATCTTTCTCCTTTCTCTTCCCAATTTTTCCTCCACTTCTCTTATTTGATTTTCAAAATCCTTTTTAAGGTCCTCTCTGGCCTGTAATCAGCTCATATTTTAATTGGAAGCTTTTGGTGCAGGAGTTCTGACTTCACTGTTTTCCTCCTATTCCATGCTTTGATCTTTTTTATCCCCAAAATAAGAGTCTAAAGTTGGGTTGCTGTGTTTGCTTTGCTTCCTTTGCCTGCTCATTTTGCTACTCAATTACTTGACTTTTAGGCTTTTTGCCACAGTAGAACTATGCTACCAGAAATGTGAGCTTTATCCCAAATGATGGGGTTTTCTCAGCTGCTGAAGTTTTTAATTGGGTGCCCTCTCTGGAGCCCCCACATGCTCTGGCAGGCTGGTCATGCACCCTAGGACCACCACCCTAAACAGCCATCCAGATCCAAGCAGGTTAAAGCAAGAGCAATTACCCCTCAGACTGGTTGCATGGTCTCCCTACAATCTGCAGGCCAGGAGCTGCAGCTGCCACATGGCTGTGGCTGCACAGCTTTGGTGCCTCAGTTGCTTCTTGCCTGGGTGGCAAAGGCTGGTCGAATTCTTTCCAAGGTCCCAAAGTCCACACTGCAATGACCTCTCACTTTGTCCTCGGCATCTATGGCTTGATAATTCTGGAATATACTACAGCTAATGTTGATCTAAAGTCCCTCCAGCCAGCTGCTGGTCAGGCTGCCCTGGGACTAAAATCTCTGGCTTGGGCAGGAATGGGTTTTGCTCCCAGAGAGCTGCACTGTATGATTGCTGCCTGTCTGCTGGACTGTCCTCAGTGGAAGGTTAGCTTCTCTGTTTCATTTTGTGGGTTCTGTAGCTCCAACATTTGTCTAGAGTCATTTTGACATGAATTGGGGGAGTTGGGAGCTGGAGCTTTGAGGATGTCCTGTTTCTACTAAGCCATATTGACTCTGCCCCCTCAACATAATAACTTCATGCTAAAAAAAATCACAATATTATATAATTATTTACCATTCTAGAGAAATGCATTTCCTGATGGTTAAAACTAAAAACTAAAAGCTTGGCCTCAAATTCTACCCTTTTAATGATTCATCATATATTATGGTGCTGATGTAAACATTGGAGCATTGTTGGAAACCAGTAGAACAGAATGTAGAAATTAAGAAAAATGAAGAAAATAATAATCCAAGCAGCATAGAAGTGGTCCAGTGGATTTTGAATACCTGCCTATTGAATAAGCATTCTTTGAAGCTTGGAGGAAAGGAAGAAGGTTAAAAGGGAGATCTGATAATAATAATTACCTTGTGTACTTTGCTTCTGTCTAACTCTCAACTCTTCTTGATTCCGATGATGTCATTCTGAGCATGAGAAGCTTTTAGTAAGTTTTTCAACATTCCACAACTCTCAAAGAAAGACACATTAAAGTGTGCGATATGCCTCATATCCTGATTGGCAGCTAGAAGAATATGCTACCTTGTTACCCTTTTCCAGTGGACACTGTACACCCCCTCCCTCCCCAAACTCTTGTGCTCTGAAGGTAGTTTTGCACTGTACTTTGACGTCATTGTCTCTTCCCTTCCCCAATCTTCCCCTTCCATTTTCCCTTCCCTTTCTGTTCCTTTTTCCTTCTTCTTTCCTTTTCCCTTCCCTATTCCTTTCCTTCACCTTCTCTTTCATTTTCCTTTTCCTTATATTCCCATCACCTTTCCTCTTTTCTTTATCTTCCCTTTCCAAAGGAAAGGAGATTGTGGAATTCATGCTAAGTTTTGTATACATAAATATTCACAGGCACACACTTTAGTGGAAACTACTGAGATGAATAAGTTTTGTGAATGTCAATATGTAGATCTCACATGTCCTTATGGAATGGAACCAGCAATTTTCATTATATTTTAACCTATTATCTTTCAAATGGAATGTTGTAGAAGAGGCAAATAATATGAACACATTCATGTAGCCAGAGGAAATTCAAGCTTAATATCTACCCTCATTCTTCTATCTTCCTTTATACTCACTTTATTTGCTGTGGTATAGTGGAAAGTCTGCCACCTTTGGTATTAGGACACCTTTATAAATAGTCATATGACCATAGGTTATTTAACTTATTAATTATTTTAATTAATTTTTAAATATATTTTACAGAATTACTGGGTAGAAATTACTTTCTAAATTTCTAAACTACTTTCTAAGCACTATTCAAAAATCGTTTATTATTTCCTTGCTTACCTTGGCTACATCCCATATTTCCTCTGAGCCTTATTTTCCTTGTCTATAAAATGAGCATATTATTTGTTTTAATTACCTAACACGATTATTATAAGGCAAGAACTTTGTAAACCTTAAAGTTCTGTAGAAATAGGAGTAGTGTGGTTCAGTGGAAAGAGTGCTAAATTTAGAATCAGAGAACACAAGTTCAAACCTTGTGTATGTCATTCATTATCTATATGGAATTGAAAAACCATTTAACCTCCCTGGACTTCACTTTCTTTGGCTTTAAAAGGAGGAGGTTTGGCTAGATAATCTTTTCATCATTAAATCTGTGCTCCTTTTAATGTTACTATGGAGAGTAGTAGTATCTCTTCAGAGAAAATGAAGAAAAACTTTGAAGGAGGGCTTATTTTGCTCTATTTGAATTAATGAACTTCAGAGTAAATTGCCCCCAGGTAGCCCAATATAGGTCAATGTATTTTCTGCAGGATGAATATTTTGCTTTTTTGGCCCTAAACTGTTCTCTCTCACTCCCGTAATTTGGTCTATGTCACTACCATTCACTTAGGCTCCCAAAACCTTGGCATTGGTATTTAATTTCTCTCTCTCCTTGGTATACTTTCCAAGTATTACTGATTCTACTTCTAAATTATCTATTGAATTAATTTTCTCTTATCTACTATAATTTTCATTATTCTACTTCTGATCTTCTTTATTACTGAGCTGAAATATTACATTAATTTCCTATCAGGTCTTCTCACATTCACTCTTCCCCTCAACCCTCCACCCCTTCTAAGTTTCACCACCACCACCATAGTAAATTTTCTTATATATAAATTTAGGCATCTAACTCCTCTCCTCAAAGCCCTTCCAAGTCTTATCTTGCTTACTGCCGAAATACATTAAACAAACAAACAAACATTTAAATCTTTCCAAAATCTGGTAGCACTCTACTATTCCAGTCAAATTTCATACTACACTCTAAGCTTCAGACACACTAGGTTCACATAATACCCATTTATAAACCCTGTTTTCCTACCACATTTTTGGCTTACTCAGTTTCCTTTCCTTATCTATAACACTCTCCTATTTTCTTCTATGCTGACTGAAACTCTACCCAACCAAATTGAAATACCATCTCCTCCAATAAGTTTTTCTTCATATCACCAGTTGGAGATTATCCTTCCTCAGATCCACCTAAGACACCACAAAACAATTTCTACTACTTAAGATTTTATTTCAATTATGTTTGATAATATTTGTATGCAGTATCATAGCAGACTATGAGCAAGTATTTTTTACTTGGTATGAAGATGTGCCAGTTTAAGAACTTGTTACACACGTCATGCCTTATATGTTAAATCAAAAGACACTGTAGTAGAAAGAACATTGGATATTGAACTCAAGGAACTGATTTCAAAACCCATCTCTGCTAGTGTATTGTGTTATTTTGGATAAGTTGTTTTCTTCATGTTTTCCCATCTGTAAAATTAGGATGTTGGACTACATGAACTTTGACATTTCTTTTTGCTTTAAATTCTAATCTATGATAAGTGAATGAATGAATGAATGAACAAATGAATGAATGCATTAATCATGTCCAATCTAATCCAATAAACATTTAATAAGCAATTACATGTGCATGGCACTATACTAGGTGCTAAGAAAATACAAAGAAAAAAGTAAAAATAATCCTTGCCCTCAAAGAATTCACTTTCTATGAGGAGGATACACAGAGCAGATAAGCATGTACATGATAATTTAAGAGGGATGGAAAGAGCACTAAAGCTAGGAAAATCAGGAAGGACTTCCCAAGTGAGAAAAACATGGAATGAGCCATAAAAGATGCTAAGGGTTTTAAGGTGTGAAAGTGATGAAAGAGTACACTCCAGGGATTGGTGACAGTCTCTAAAATAGAAGTCCAGGGACCAGCACTTAAGCCAGTTTAGATATAATGTACATTTCTTGAAGAATAATAGTGTAGATAGACTGGGGACAGATGGTGAAGTGCTTTTAATGCTAAGTTGAGTAATTTACATTTTATCATAAAGGAATTAGGCAGCCATTGATGATTCTTGAAAAGGGGGTGCTATCATCAGATTTATGCTTTAGACTTTTTTTCATCATTTTGTTTTTCTCGGAAAAGAGAGAACCTAGATGTTGAGACTAATTAGGAGGTTATGATAATAGTCTCAGCAAGCTGTGATGAGGTCCTGTATCACTACAGTTACTATGTGATTGAAGAGAAGAAGAATGAGGGAGCAAATTATTTGAAAGAATAATCGATAAGCATTGGCAACATGGGGGAGGCAATTACTTATTGAGATAATAGTATGGGAAGAAAAAATAGGAAACCCCTCACTGAGGGACGGATAAGCTATCAGATGGAATGAGAGGGGAGGAACTTGCAGACTAGCAGAAGAATATATTGAGAATCAATATGTGGAGTTTTTCAGTTGCATAAAGGTACTAGTTGTTGAATTTAGAGACATTATTTCATCTTTAATATTTGTTGTGTCAGATTTTATTATCCCTAGTTGTTAGACAAAAACAGAAGGAAGCTTTATTAACTCCTTCTAGTAGGAAGTCACCAGCTTTAGATAAATCACAACCTCTGAAGACTCTATATTTCCTTTTTTTCCTAGAACAATCTAGCTACACTTGACTTTACTGTCAATCTTTTTGCAATTTGGTTACTGATATCACCACTCATTAGAAATGGCTTTTTTTAAAGTTACCAATGATCCTCTCTCTCTCTCTCTCTCTATCTCTCTCTCTCTCTCTCTCTCTCTCTCTCTCTTTCTCGCTTTTTGGAAGGCAATTGGGGTTAAGTAACTTGCCCAAGGTCACATGGCTAGTGTGTTAAGTGTGTTAAGTGTGTTAAGTGTCTGAGGCTGGATCCAAACTCAGGTCCTTCTGACTCCAGGGCTGGTGCTGTACTCATTATGCCACCTAGCTGCCACAACAGCTTAATTATAAATCTAATGATCTCTTAATTATAAATCTAATGATCATTCCACACCCTCCTTGACTTCTCTGCAACATTTGGTCCAACTGAATACTCCTTTCTACTGGAAACTACATCTTCTTTGAGTTTTTGTAAAATTATTCTCTTCTTCAGTCTCTTTGTTGTCTCACCACCATCTCCCTCCTCCGTAATTGTGTATATATCCTCTCTTGCCATTACTCTCTTGGTGATCTTATCAACTTCAATTGCTTTAATTATCATCTTTATGCAGATGGCAACCAGATCTATATAGCCAGACCTATTCTTTCTCCCAAATTCCAGTCCCACATCACCAATTATCTATTGTAAATTTTAAACAGGAAATTATATAGGCTCCTAAAACACAATATATGCAAAACATGACTCTACTTCCCCAAAACAATTCACCCTTTCTCCTATCTTCTTTATTTTTGTAAAGGGCTTAAAATCTTTCTAGTCTTCTAGATTTGTAAATTCAGCATTATCTTTGATTCTTTATTCTCCTTTGTCCCATATTTCTAATCAGTTTTTAGGTCTTATCCTTTCTACCTCCATGATATCTTTCTAATCTAAAGCTTCTCTGGCCTCACAGGAATCACTTTAGCTCAAACCCTTATCACCTCTCACATGGACTACTGCAATAGCTTCATAATTGGTTTACCTGCCTCAAGTCTTTTTGCAATCTAATCTCCACACAACTGTGAATGTGATTTTTTAGAAGTTCATATCTGACCATATCATTATCCTACTCAATAAACTCTATTGGCATCCTACTGTCTGTAGTTTCAAATATAAAATGGCCTTGGATCCATTCACAACTTTCTCCCAGACCCATCATATATTACTTCCTTTCCTACACTCTACAGTCCAGGCAGAATTAGCTTCTCTGTGTTCTTCAAATGCTAAATTATCTCTCATCTCTGTTACCTTGCACTAACCATTCCTCACATGTAGGATGGATGTACTTCTTCCCAACCACTACCTCAGAGTATCCCTCATTTCCATCAATATGAAGGTCATACACTGTCTTCTTTAGGAAGTCTTTTCTAATCCCACCCCCAACTGCCGTCATCCTATTCTATTCATACTATTTTGTATTTGTTTTACACCTATTCTCTATATATACACATGTGTGCATATATTGTCTCCCCCAATAGAATGTGATCTGTTTGAGAGTATGAATGAATTCCTTCTTTGTATTTATATTCTCAGCACCTTGTTTAGTACCTGATACATAGTAAGGCTTAATAAATGCTTGTTGAATACTTATTTCTTCAATTTCATAAAGGGAATCACAAACTTTTGAGATATAAGAGGGCATACATTAGTCCTGTCCTATGGGGATAATAATTCTGTCAGGGTTGTTTATTAAGATCAAAGGACATAATTTATACAAAAACACTCTGAACAAATTAAAAAGTGCTATATGAATAAATATTCTAACCATATATTGCTGCTATTAAGAGCTGATATGTCTATGTAGATGAAAATAATTTAGATCTTTCTTCATGCAAAGGATAAATATAAATAGACTGTATAAGTCAAGCCTCTTTACCAAATGAAGGCTTTATAAGACTCAGGAAAATTGGTGTCAGAGAGGGAGAAAGGAGGGAATGGAAAATAGGACTGGCAATTGTCCACACACCCTAACTACTGTTTTGTAGTGATATACCCTATATAAAAGAAGGATATATAGTAAAGATATTTGATTTCATTGGGTTAGGGAGCTCCTAATGTAGGAAAGCCCTTCAGAAAAACATCATAATGTCTATGATTTAGTGTGGTACACAAGTTTTAGGGAACTTTGTGAGGCACATAGAGTTTAAAAGATTTACCCAGAATAATCCAACTATTTTCACAATGAAGACTTGAATTCATATCTTCTTGATTTTGATAAACTGAAGAATATAAAGAACAGTGCAACGCAGACAGTAAGTAGTCCTTAGATAACAATTATTTGAAGGAACTGGGGGCAGGTAGAATTCAGAAGAAAAGAAGCAGAAGGGAAATGTGATTTAATGACTATTATGGGGAAAAGGGATTAATTTTTTTTTTCTGTTTGGCCCCAGACAGTAGAACCAGGAGCAACAGGGAAAAGTTGCAAAGACATGTATTTAAGTTGGATATTTAGAGGGAAAACTCTTAAAAATAAAAATTGTGCAAAAACAGAAAGGGCTGCCTCCAAAGTTAGTGTCCTGTTAAGAGCCCTAATAGAGAAGTTGCAATATCAGTTGTCAGATATAGTCTAGTGAGGATTTCTTTGGGAGATATGTGTTAGATTCTATGAACTCTGAGGTCTCCAACTCTAAATTCTGTGATTCTTAACTTTAAGTCTAAACATTAGCTATTCTCTAAATCTATCCACACATATATGTAACATGTTTATATGTGTGCAATATATTTATTTATAAAGATACATTTAAAAATCATATTCATGTTTTCAAAACACTGCATTCGATGAAATATTGTTTGCAAAGATAAAGTTCATATCTACATGTAATCAACACACAAACCTACTGGTATATGGTTGTTGTCCCTCATTCTCAAAGAGGAAAAACATGACGTCACTATGTTGGGGTCAAGTACAGTGCGTCCAACTTCAGCTGATCAGACCAATATCAACATGGGAGGTTCTACCATAGTTCGGGCACAAAGAGTCCATACAAACAATTGGAGTGCAGATGTCTCAAAATCTGTGCATCTCATGTTTCTTTCGAGATGCTACAATTTCCTTTTCCTCATAGAGCCTATCACCTTCTTTGAGGTGAATATACCATGTTGGGCAGTGCTATGTCAGTGTCTCACAATCAATTCCATAATTTTTCATAGAGATCTTGAGAGTATCCATGTATCACATATTTTGACCTCTGTGTGAGTGCTTACCTTGTGTGTCTTTTCTGTAAGATAGTCTTTTAGCAAAAAAAAAACTTATATTTGGCATTCAAACAATATGGACAACTCACTGGAGTTGTGCTCTCCCCAGTAGAGTTTGAATGTTTGGCAGTTCACTTCGAAAAACAACCTTAGTGTCTAGTCCCTTATCTTTCCAGGTGATGTTCAGAATATTCCTAAGATAATTAAAATGGAAGTGATTCAATATCCTAGCAAGGTATTGATAGTCATACAAAAATAAGTTCACAATGGCTCTGTAAACCATCAGTTTGGTAGGCAGTCTACTGCCTATTCTTTCCCATACTTTTTTTTTTCTGAGCATCCCAAATACTGAGTTATCTCTGGCAATGTGTGCATCAAACTCATAATCTATGGGGACATCCCTGGATAGTACAAAGCCAAGGTAAGTGAACTATTCCACAGCATTAAATATTTCTCCATTCATTGTAACCAATGGTTCCATATATGGATAGCGTGGTACTGGTTGGTGGTGAACTTTTGTTTTCTGGGTGTTAATTATCAGGTCAAAATTAGCATAAGCAGCATGAATCAATACATACTATATTGCACCTCAGCCTTAGAGACTGCACTGAGTGCATAATCATCTGTAAACTAAATAAAAATTGTTACATCTGCCTTCTTATTAGGACAAGAATCTTGCATCTCTCTAAGCTTTGGTTACATTTTACTGCTGATGGAGTTTAACACTGCCTTCTTAGAGATGGATAAAGCATGCTGCTATTAAACCCTATGGAGTTCCAATTTTGTTTTCACTTAGAAACTTCTGAATGTCTTCAATGTTTTGGTCAAACCTATCTTGATGTTTGTGAATATTCTGGCCCAGAAGAGTAAATGTAGTGTTGTACACTAGATATCTGATGATCACTTCTTCCCTTCTCCACCGTTAACAACCATGTATTGGCTTAGATTTCCTTCCAAGTTAGCAGCAAATGCTCTAATCTGTTGACCATAAGTCTTCTCGTAATCATCTTGCATTGGATTCCCTATATTCATTAAATGTGAATGTTTAGCTTAGAGAGGAAAATTCTATAAGTCCAGTACTCAGTGCGACACATCACCTTCATCACTCTTGTATTCCTTCTTTTTCTTTATAATGACATAGTTTATGAAATGCTAATGTTTGCTATAAGGGTGCATCCATGACATGTTATTGCATTTAGGTAAACAGTAGACAGGATTAGTTATCAAACACATAAGTCTTCAGTGGAAAGTGACTGTTGCTGTTTCCAATTCTATTCCTCCCAAAGGCTCCTTGCCATATCTAATATTCTGTGCCTACTATTGTGTTAATGTCAACCAAAATACCAATCTTGTCCTCTTTTGGGACATTCATTCTGTTGTTCATAAAATTTTTCTTTGACCTCATCAAGGATGGAGCATTAGCACTGATGATTGTGGTCTGGCACTTTCCAGAAAGTTACAAACACATTGTCATGAGTCTGTCATTCTGGGAGTCATATGTTTAGTTTTGATTGTGAAACCTACAGAAGCTTCATAGTGCTCCCTGTCATTACACCCACCACAGAAAAAATTGTATCCAGCTCCAACTTTGGTAAGCTGGCCTTCATTTGCCATCCTTGTTTCATGTAGGGCTGCTATTTAGATGTGATATCTGCCGAATTCTCTCATAAGAGCTCTTTTTTCTACTGGATTTCTTGTTGTTTGTAAGCATGTGCACATTCCATATACTGATGCTGAATGAATGGAATAATCTTTGCAAAAATTTTTGTACCTTTTTCATGTTTTGAATATAAGGTGGAATGCCTACCTACCACGGTAAACAAGCCTGAGTTAGATGAAGGAGAAACATTTTATGGCATTTTTTCTACCTCCTTCCTAATGCTAGGAAGTGAGCAGTGTAGTTCTTACAATGTCTGCTCGCATACCCAGGGGGCAGTCAAATGCCACTGTTGCTTCAGTCCCATGAGAAGATAACCCAATGGCCTAGGCTGCTTGTGTGCAGGGTTGTGAATAAAGCCCTCACCCCAATGTATCTGCACTTATTGCTGCATCATCACTTACCCGTTGCCATAGGACTTTGAGGTAGTAAAAAGGGGAAATGGTATGGGTGATGTATTTTGATTTGTGTATAAATTGAATATAATGAGGCAGAGTTGTGGGAAGTCATCAGCTATGCTCTCTCTCCCAGAGCATTTGGAGTTCAGTGGCAAGACAAAAGTAAAGATGACAGGCAATTGCTTAGGATACATTAGATAACCTCAGTGTCTGATGTCTAATCAAGCTCTAAGCTCTTTGCAGTGCCTGCTATAGTCTGCTTCATGACCATTGAAACTAATCATTCTCACTCCCCTCTTCTACAATGTAAAGTCTTCACATGCTTAGGGGACATGCTCTCCTCATTCACCAACAGCTTTGAGACTCCTTAGTTTTCCTCAATCTGGTTTAACTTGTCTGCCTAAAAATTTTACTTGGGTATGGTTGCTGTGTATGCTCTAGCATTTTAGAGCCACAGATGAGAGTTGGGTGGATCAAGAGGACATCAAAAGGAGAAAGCAGCCCTAAAAAGGGACTCCAAGAAATACTAGTCTTTAGCTATGCCAGATTTTAATCTGTATTATACAGCAGCAGTCATCAAAACTGCTTGGTACTGGCAGAGGAGTAGAGTAGTGGATCAATGGAATAGATTGGGCACAGGAGACCCAGCAGTTAATGAATATAGTAATCTATTGCTTGATAAACACAAAGACCCCAGTTTTGGGGATAAGAATGCTCTATTTGACAAAAACTGCTGGGAAAACTGGAATACAGTATGGCAGAAACTGGGCATAGACCATTATCTAACCCCATATACCAAAATCAAGTCAAAAAGGGTGCATGATCTAGGTATAAAGGATGATACTCTAAGGAATCTGGGAAAGCAAGGAATAGTTTACCTGTCAGATTTGTGGAGAGGGGAAGACTTTAGGACCAAACAAGGAACAGAGAGCATTATAAAATGCAAAATGGATAATTTTGATTACATTAAATTGAAAAGCTTCTGTACAAACAAAGCCAATATAACCAAGATTAAGAGGGAGGTGGGAAATTGGGAAAGAAAGAAACCTATGTCTCTGATAAAGGATTCATTTCTAAAATATACAGAGGATTGAGTCAAATCTATAAGAATATAAGTAATTCCCCAATTGATAAATGGTCAAAGGATATGAACAGGCAGTTTTCAGAGAAAGAAATTAAAGATATCTATAAACATATGAAGAAATGATCTAAATCCCTATTGATTAAAGAAATGCAAATCAAAACAACTCTGAGATACCACATCTCTCCAGTCAGATTGGCTAAGATGACAAAACAAGAAAATGACCAATTCTGGAGAGGATGTGGGCAAATTGAAACACTAATGCATTGCTGGTGGAGTTGTGAACTTATCCAACCATTCTGGAGAGCAATCTGGAATTATGCCCAAAGGGCTATAAATAATTTCATGCCCTCTGACCCAGCAATACCACTTCTAGGATTATACCCCAAAGAGATAATAGAAGAGGGGGGAAGACCCATATGTACAAAAATATTTATAGCAGCTCTTTTTGTGGTTGCAAAGAATTGGAAATTAAAGTGATGCCCATCAATTGGGGAATGGCTAAACAAGTAGTGGTATATGAATGTAACGGAATATTATTGTGCTATAAGAAATGAGGAGGAGACGGTTTTCATATTTACCTGGAGAGGCTTATACAAACTGAGTGAGAAGAGTAGAATCAGGAGAAATTTGTATACAATCACAGTTACAACATATGTGCAACAACCAACTATGACAGACTGGACTCTTTTCAGAAATGCAGTGATATAAGTCAATCCTGAAAGACTCATGAAGGAGAGAGATGCCTACATCCAGAGATATAATTAGAAAGAACTGAGCTTGAATCCTGATGGAAGCAAACTAATTGATATTTTTCTTTTCATTGTTTGGTTTTATTTCTTCTTTACCATTTTTCATCCCACCTAGTACAATACACCTTTGTAATTGGACTAATGTCTAATATGAAAGTATTTGTGGATCTTATACTGGACTATATGATGTCGTGGGGGGCGAGGGAGGGAAGGAAAGAAAATTAGAAAATCAAGGAACTATGGAATTGAATCTTGTTAACTAAAACTAAACTAATAAATTAACAACAACAACAAAAAAGAAATACTAGTCTTCCTGAACATCCCTATACCCCAAACTACTAATGTATATTCTATCATAAGCACAATTTCCTTAAACTATAGTCTTAGTGTTTGCTAACATGCAAACATATTTGCTTCTATTTAGATCCTTAAATTCAGTTGACATGTTTAGATAAACTTATTCCATTTATATTTATCATTTCTACTTTCATCTATCTATAAATCTATAATTACATGTATTGTGTTTATGTGTGTGTGCATTTTCATGTATGAATCATGTATATAATGATTTACTAGTCCAGAAAGATAGACTTGGAATCAGAAAGCTGTGGTTTCAAATCCATCTTAGAGATATTTGTCATGGAGCACTGATCAAGTCATTTAAGCCCTTACTGCCCCAGTTAATACTGTAGGTGACAGAAAAATTGCTAGCCTGCATTGTTTTAGGGAGTTTTAATAAAGGGATTTTTTTCTCACAGCGGAATCATGTGTATAGAACAAAATGGAAGAAGGTAACTTGAAAATTGCTGTTGTTGAATTTTTTCAGTCATGTCCAACTCTTCATAACCCCATTTGGGGTTTTCTTGGCAAAGATACTGGAGTATTTGTCCATTTCCTTCTCCAGCTCATTTTACAGATGAGGACACTGAGGCAAGCAGGATGAAGTGACTTGCCCAGGAACACATATATAGTAAGTGTCTGAGACCAGATTTGAATTTAGGAAGAAGAGTCTTCCTCACTCCTGGCCCACTACTCTATCCAATGGACCATCTAGCTGTTCATAGTTGAAAATTACCCTAGTAAAGATGTAGGTGATGAGATGAAAGGAAGTGGAATTAACAGTTTTCTTTTGTTTAAGATAATTCTTTTCTTCTTTCATTTGAAATCATTTCCAGGCATCCTTGGGTGAGGAGTTCAAGAAGAATTGATTGTTTAAAAAGAACTTCGTCTTTAGAAATTGCACTTAGAGAAAGATGAATATTCGGTATTTCGGTAATGCAAGATCTCCCTGAGCATTTTAGAGTTGTCTTTTAGGGCTGGGTTAAGTATTGTGACATAGACAGAAAGCATGGACTCTCCCTTATATGGCTCAAAAGAAGATGTGAACAGTTTGAATGGGCAGATGATAATTCACATCTGCCACATACTTGTGCAGTTTCAGCTATTTTTTCCAAAGCCTGCATACACCCAATGCTGCTTGAAGTTTGTCTCAGCAGATCTGAATTCTTCCTTTCTTCAGTCTCTTTACAGATAGGTTGTCATTTCTGGGAGTCATATGCAGGCACAGAGAAAATATTGCCTTTACTCTCAAAAAAGGAAAAACTGGTAAGACTTCGAAGGCACAACATTTCCCATATGTGCAAATCTCATGACTCATTTTTGTTCCAAGAAAATGGGCAAAGCATTTCTTCATGGCAGATATTACAGGTCTATTGAGGAATCTTTCTGGATGTTGTTGCAGCTCTGGGAATTCATAGAGAGGTCAATGGCAGCTATGAAACAGTACAAAGATGGGCAAAATAGAAGCAATACATTTGGGATTATGCTAGTCCTATTTTCTGTTACATGTAGAAAATTTATCTTGCAAACCAGGCAGGAAAAATGTTAACATTACATATTTATCAACATATTTATGAGCAATTGGAGTAATTTAGCAGTGATTTCCCTTTTCTCAGGCTTTGAAAAGTGTAGATAATCAACGTTGCAGAATGACTCTGAATGATTTCCTCAGGTAACTGTGGGGTGTGGGTGCAGGGTGTGTGTGTGTGGGTGCAGGGTGTTTGTGTGTGTGTGTGTGTTTATTTGTATGCTTTTTCTCTTCAGATACTTTTCATTTTAAGACATACTATCACTTTCATCTGCTAAATAGGAATGCTCACTCTTCCAGAAATAATGTTTAATTGACTAATTGCCCCTTAATGCTTCCCAGACACCAGCACCATCACAAAGTTTCAGTGTTTTCCTTGTCAAGTACATAACATATCAACTCAGTTAAAATCCATAAAGGTAGTTGCCACCCATTATGAAGAGAAGTTTTTAGGTAGGTATATGGACAGAACATTACCTACATTCAAAAGCTATATTTCATTACCTCAGGTGAACCTAATACTTTATGGGTTAAATGGAATCTCTAAAGATAAAAGGTAAATGAACTTTTTCCTTTGCAAAAATTCATACAACTTCTGTTAAATTTAGGTAGAGAATTTTAATAGTTCTGAATCCATATGAAATTAAAATATTAGTGAAAATGAAGTGGGGGTAATTAAAAAAATAATAGTAATACTACCATAATAGTAATAACTAATATGTAATACAACATTTTTACACTTGCAAAGCACTTAATACTTATGTCATTTGAGAAAAACAATAAGGGTTATTTTACTAGCCTTTGAAAGGTTTTGCTAGCCTTCAATCTCCTTCCTGTCCAATCTATTATATTCACTGCAGCTATCATAATAAGCTTTATAATGTAGAATGCTGATCATGGCACTTTGAATTTAAGCTCTAAAACATTAAGTGGTTCTCAATTACTACTAAAGTTCAAAATTTTGCTTTAATATTTGAAGCCATCCATAATCTGTCTCTAACCAAAGTCTCAGGTTTTTTTTTTATCACATTCTGTGCTTTTATAAAAGCTAATGTCCTGTCAAATTATGTGCTGATAAAGAAGTCACTTTACCTCTATGGGCCTCAGTTTCGTCATCTAAAAGAAGGAGGTTGAACTTGATTTCTGAGATCCTTTATAGCTCTAAATTCTGTTTCCCTAAATTTCTAAAATCATTTGCCTATCTCCAAATTAATTTTGCCTTTCCCTGCCCCAAAAATTTGCTCATTCTGTCCCCTGTGCTTGAAATGCCATCTTTTTTTCCTTTTCTTCTCACTACTTATAAGGTCTTTACATAATGTACCTATCCTTCTGGGCCCATTTCAAGTCCTATCTTTTCCATGTGCTTTTTCCTCACCTGCCCCACTGCAAGCAATCTCTCCCTGTACTTGTTAATCAATCAAGAAACATGTCTTAAGCACCTTCTGTGTGGCAGACCCTCTTCTAGATGCTCAGAATACAAATATAAAAACAAAAGTTAACATTATAATGAGTGAGACAACATAAAAATATATTTGAAACATGTAACTTTGGGAAAGAATTCTCTAAAAGGTGGAAGGAGTAGGAAAATCTTCCTAGAAAAGGTGGGTACTTGGGCTGAGACTTAAAGAAAACTAGAGATTCCAAGAGGCATAGGTGAGAAGAAAGTACATTACACCAGGAAGATCCAAAATCAAATAATTCCTACTTACAAGGACCTTACAAACTACTGTGGGAGAGAAGTACTTATAAATATGTCTACAGAATAAAAATATAGCGATAATAAATATCAATGTGTATGAAGAAGTTAAATAGAAGATGCTTTGGAAGGGAAATCACAATTGGGGAAGGGGTCATGCAAAATATGATGCCTGAGCTAGATCTTATAGGAAGAGTCAGATGCCAGGAGGCAGAGGTAAGTAAGGGAATATGTTCCAAGCATGTGGGACAGCCAGTGCAAAGATGTGAGAGATGTAGCATCCTGTATGAAGACTAGACAGAAGGTCAGTTTGTCTGGATTGAAGAATATTGGGGGGGATCAATGTCCAATTAGGCTAGAAAAATAGATTTGGGTCAGATTGGGCTGAGTTTAGAGAGTTGAATAGAATAATATAAATTTTATCCTAGAGACAATGTGAAACTATTAGAGTTGTTTGAGGAGATCCACATGGTCATAACTGTTCCTAAGCAAAATTGGTTTGTATAAAACCCTTAGGAGCCATCAGAGTACATTTGAACCTATGTGGAGAGCATGAAGGTGATCTGGGAAAAGAGCAGAATGAGATAAACCTATTTTTCTAGCTTTCCTGTGATTGCATATGGTTTGCAATGAGCCCCTATGCAATCTTAAATATTGATTTTTCATGGTGAAGCATAAATATACTAAATACTAATGTTTCCTCTTTTTAATCTCTAATCAACTTTAAACTGTGGAAATTGTAACCAAAATCCATACAATCCTTGTTACAATGTGTACAACTAAAGATATGTAATGCTTGCATTCTGAGATCATTTATCCAGCTCAATGGGGACCAAACTTGATTGGAAGGGAGGGAAAGTTTGATTTTCCAAATACAACAGAATTTTATTATCTAGACTGCCAAAAAAGAATGTCCCAGGATTTGTACCACAGTGATTTAAGTTATAGAACAAAAGAATTTGAAAAGTTTAGATTTCAAAATATGATTAATATGTTAAATTTATGGCAAAGGAAATCAGAAGTGTCAAATGATTTGCTAGACTGGAAAACTTCCCATGCAGAAGAACATGCCCTGTGGCTACCTGCTTAGACATGAAACAGGGATTGATCTCCTTTGATGGGGGAGGGCGGGCAGGTTTATCTCATATTGGCAAATCAGAATATTATCTGAACAACCTTGCTGTAGATGTGGCATCTTAGAGGATAATTTAGCTTTGTCAATTATAGACATTCTGAAAACCTTAGCAAATATCATCTAGTTGCTTAATAGATAGCTTATTTTGACCTTTTAACTTACTATTAACAAGCCTATTCAATATTTGAGGGTCTGCTATGCAGAGAGCATGATATTAAGTAATGTATGAGGATATAAATGACATGACCTCTACCCACAATGCATAGTTGAAGAAACTGGGTATATTTTGCCTGGAAAGGAAAATTTGGAGGGCATATTCACAATCTTCCAATCTGTTTTTACTTTACTGTCAAATTTAAATTCTTTATGTGCAAACTTTGACCATGTTGGTCCTTGATCCAGAAACAGTGTTGGATCTGGAATCAGGGGTTCTATGCTTGAATCCTGACTCGGCTGCTTTGAAACTTTCACCTTTTCATTCAGCCTCAGTTTCCTCATGTAAAATGAAATCAAACTAGGTGATGTCTAAGACACTTTCTGATATAAGTTCCATGAATCTTTTTGTTGCTGTTTAGTTGTTTTTCAGTCATGTCTGACTCTTTGTGATCCCACTTGGGTATTTTTTGGAAAGATGCTGAAGGGATTTGCTATTTCCTTCTTCAGTTCATTTTATAAATGAAGAACTGAGGCAAACAGTGTTAAGTGATTTGCCCAGAGTCACACAGCTAGTAGTGTCTGAGGTCAAGATTTTAACTCAAGAAATTGAGTCTTACTGACTCCAGGCCTGGGATCTCTACCCATTGTGCCACTCACCTTACCCTATGAACTGTTAATCACTGCCTATTGAATAAAGTTAAAATCCTTCAGCCTGACATTTAAGGTCTTCCACAAGTTCAGCCTTCCTTTCTTGTTATATCACATATGACTTCCCTTCAGTTATTCTACATTTCATTCAAACAGGAGTTGAACCTTTATATTACTTTCATGTCTTGGTTGCTTCTTTTCCTTATGCTTGGAATACTCTGGCCCAACCTAAACAAATTCTCTGCATCCTTTAAAATCCAAATTCAATGTCATTTTTTCAATCAATCAAAATGATTTATTAAACACTAAGAATGTTTTCAAAAACACTTTGCTAGGGGTAGAAAGAAAAAAAGTGAAAGTTTCTGCCTCAAAGAGTTTATGTTTTAACAGGGTGTGAACCATGCACATTTGTGGGTACTTATAGGCCTAGGGTAATAAGGCTATGCTAGTTATAAATAGGGGGCAACTAGGTGGCACAGTGGATAGAGCATTGGACTTCGAATCAGGAAGACTCATTTCCTTGAGTTCAAATCCGGCCTCAGATATTTATTAGCTGTGTGACCCTGGCCAAATTACTTAACCCTGTTCACTTTAGTTTCCTCATCGAGCTGGAGAAGGAAATGATAAATCATTCCACTATCCCTGCCAAGAAAATCCCAAATTGGCTCATGGAGAGTTGGACACACTGAAAAATGACTTAACAATAACAAAGGTGTAACTAGGCTGGTTGGATACCTCAAATGCACAATTAGATAAAAATGAGACTTGCATAGGTCATCCAATAATTAACAAAATGAGGCTTATTTAGCCATAGCTGGTGAAGGATATTCAAAACAGGGAAGGGATATACTAGTTTATATCAGTGATTCAACTGAGTGTAGTGTTAGCTATGGTCATGCTACTACTCTATTGCCCAAAACTGGAGACAGAAGCTTCAGTGTCCTCTATCCTTGCTGTTTTTCTGCTAAGGGGATGAGGAAGCCATGTTGATACCCAGGGCTTACTACCCTGAGTCAAATAAATCTTGAGGACAGTTTCAGCACTTTTTTTTTTATTAACTTCTGTTTTACATCATTCATTTCCACCAGATTTTGAGTTACAATCATTTTCCCCCCATTATTCCCCTACCCAACCTCCCAGAATAGCAGTCCCACAAGATATCGCTTCCTCCAAACTGCTCTCTCCCATACCTTCTCCCATACCCCCATCGACTTTTCCATTAGAGGAAGGTGAATCTTTGTGTCCCAATGCCTGCACATCTTATCTCCCTATTACAAGTAAAAGAGTATTAATAATAGTATTTATATATATATTTGAAACATTTAATGTTACGACCTCAAATTTCAGATCCATTTCCTTCCTCCCTTGTCACCCATTCCTTCTTGGGAGAAAAGTAATTCAGTATATGTTGTACATGTCAAGCTATGCAAAACATTATCATAGTAAATATATTGTACAAGGCTGCTTATAATTCCCTCCCACTCATCCCACACCCCACCTGGTCCATTCCCTACATGATCCTGTCCCTCTTCTATAGTGGGTACTTCCAACCTCCCCTCACCCCAAGGATGCCCTCCCATCCATCATCCCTCCTCTCATCCCCTTCCCCCTATCCTGCTGCAGGTTGAGATATCCCATTTAGTATGTATGTCATTTTCTCCCTGAACCAAATTCAATGTGAATGTGGTTTTGCCTTTTTAGCCTTCCTTATTCTCCCCTCCTTTGCAACCACTTCCCTTGCTTCTTCTACATGAGATAGTTTACCCTACCCTGTCTCTCCCCATCTCCTCTTGCCACTTTCCTCTCTCACCTCATAATTTCATCCCTTGAGTATTCTCCCTTCCCAACAAATTCAACCTATGCCCTCTATCCATATATAACTGTAACCATATACATACACATTCACATATGTATTCATATGACCACACCCCTTCTTCCATTATTTTCATAGTGAGAAAGATATCATCAGTCACAGTTATTGCTTTTCCATATAGGAATGTAAATAGTTCAACTTTGATAAGTTCCTTTTGATTTCTTTTCCCTGATTACCTTCTCAGGCATCTCTTCCTTCTTGTGTCTGGAGGTCAAATTTTCTATTCAATTCTGGTTTTTTCCTCAAGAATGCTTGAAAGTCCTCTATTCCACTGAATGACCATATTTTCCCCTGAAACAAAATACTCAGTTTTGCTGGGTAGGTGACCCTTGGGTTCATTCCCAGTTCTTTTGCCCTCTGGAATATCATATTCCATGCCCTTCAATCCCTCAGTGTAGAAGCTACCAGGTCCTGGGCTATTCTGATTGTGTTTCCACAATATTGAAATTTTTTCTTCCTGGCTGCTTGTAGTATTTTCTCCTTGATCTGGGGATTCTGGAACCTGGCTATAATATTTCTAGGAGTTTTCTTTTTGGGATCTTTTTCAGGAGGTGATCGGTGGATTCTTTCAACCTCCATTTTGCCCTCTGGATCTAAAACATCAGGGCAGTTTTCCTTGAGAATTTCTTGAAGGGTGATTTCTAGGTTCTTTCTTTGATCATGGCTTTCAGGTAGTCCAATAATTTTTAAATTGTCTCTCCTGGATCTATTCTCCAGGTCAGTGGTTTTTCCCATGAGATATTTCACATTGCCTTCTAATCTTTCGTTTGTTTGGATCTGCTTAACAGCATCTTGATTTCTCATAAAGTCATTAGCTTCCATTTGCTCCAGTCTAACTCTGAAGGAATGAATCTCCTCAGTGAACTTTTGAGATTCTTTTTCCATCTGGCAAATTCGACTTTTTAAGGCATTCTTCTCCTCATTGCCCTTTTGGGCCTCCTTTGCCATTTGAGTTAGTCTATTTTTTAAGGTGTTGTTTTCCTCAGTCAGGCTGTTGACCCTCATTTCATACTTTTCCTGCATCCTTCTCATTTCTCTTTCCAATTTTACCTCCACTTCTCTTATTTGATTTTTAAAGTCCTTCTTAAGGTCCTCTATGGCCTGCAACCCGCTCATGTTTTCCCCTGGGGCTTTTGGAGCAGGACTTCTGACCTCACAGTCCTTTTCCCGCTCTATGCCCCCAAAATAGGAGTCTAGGATTGCATTTTTCTGTTTCCTTTGCCTTGGCATGTTGCCACTTAATTGCTTGACTTTTGGGCTTGTTGCCACACTATGGCTTTAAGGCCAGATAGAGGAATTTTCGTCCCGAACGTGTGGGGGGAAACTTCCGTTTCTGGCAAGCTGTAAACCCACCCACAATTTCCACCCTAGATCACAATCCAGATCCAGGGAGGTTAAAGCAAGAGCGATTACCCCCCAAGACTGATCGCTGGATCTCCCTACAAATTTGCAGGCTTGGAGCGGGAGCTGCCTCTGAAAACTACAAAATGGAGTTTGTCCTCAGCGGCTTCTAGCCCCCAGGGGAGGGAGCTGACGCATGCCCCAAATACAGGTCCCAAAGTCCATAGGACACTAACCTCTTACTTTGTCCTAGGCATGTCTATGTTGATAATTCTGGAGTGGCCACAGCTCCTGGTGTTCTGGGGTTCCTCCAGCTGGCTGCTGGCCCTGCCGCCCTGGGGCTAAAACCTTGGCTCACGCGGACCTGGGCTCGGCTCCTGCGCTCTGCGTGCTGCCAGGTCCCAGACCTCTGCGCTGGTCCTTCCTGCAGGGCTGCTGGCCTGTCCTCAGCGGGAGGTTAGCTTCTCTGTGTCGTTCTGTGGGTGCTGGGGCTCCAGAAGTTGCTCAGAGTCCCCTTTTACATAGTTTGGGGGGAATCTGGGGGCAGAGAGGCTTGGACGAGCTGTTTCTACTCCGCCATCTTGGCTCCGCCAGTTTCAGCACTTTTTAAGAAAAAACAAAAGAAAATGCAAGCCTCATAGTCATGGAGTGAGATCTTGGGACATTGCTTGTACCACATAGACGTAATAGGGAACAGTGGTGGTCCTAGAGTAAGGGGAATGTTTGTTCCCCTTTTCCAATAAAAGTATTTTTTTTTCAGTCATATTAAGTAAGGAACTAATAATAGAGGGTGTGGTCTTAAAATTTTTAAATAAAGTGAAAACATTTGTCTTTTCTATTACCCTATAGAAAGTTTGAAGTTCCCCTGATAGATTTGGAAAAGCATCTTGCTATTGGTTAGTTAAAGACTGGAAATATCCCTGGTGGCATTTATAAAACTAACAACATCAGCCTGGGAGGCAACAGAAAGAATCTACACAAGAAGTACTTTTATGGAATGTCATAACCCATACCTCTCTAAGAGCGTAACAGACGGATCAGGGATTTCTCTACCATGCATCCCTACACATTATTGGTCATTGTGTCTTACAGTATAGTTACCCAATCAATAGAAAACAATGGGCCCAGAAGAGAACAGAAAGAGAGAGGCACTTGCAGTAGGAAGTATATTCAAGAAATGTGAACACACTATTAAAGTAATATTAGATGTGGTCGTTGGTACTTGAGCCCAAGAGAAGAGAAGAGCAGGCCCTGAGTGATCTTTCCAGAATAAATGCTACACCTGGTGGGGAGGAAAGTGAAAACACTGTAAGAACTGAGAGCACATTGGGGTCCTACATTACTAATAGTCTGAGTTATCTATATGTGATCATTACTACCAGCACAGCCTAGGTTTGTGTTCATCTATTCCTCTGATGCCGCATTTATGACGGAGAACAGAGTATAACTACTGTTCAAACTAAACTTTTTTTAGCAATGTCTTTCCTTTAAACTAATTGGAAGGTCGTGAGGTAGAATTTTAAAAGCATAGGCCAACAGGAAACTTGTTTGCTTTTTTAAAAGACCATCGTTTATTTATTTTTTTTAACATTTTTAAAACATTGAATTACAAATTCTCTTGTTCCCTTCCACTCACTGAGAAGGCAAACAATATAATATAAACTATACATGTGACATCAGGCGAAACATATTTCTGTATTAGCCATGTTGCAAAAAAAAAAGCAAGAAAGAGAAAGAAAGTGAAAAAATGCTTCAATGTGCACTCATAGTTCATCAATTCTCTCTCTGGAGATGAATAGAATTTTTCTCAGTCCTTTGGAATTACTTGGAGCATTGTATTGCTCAGAGTAGCTAAGTCTTTCATAATTGATGATCATTGCAACATTGCCAGCAGTATGTAAAATGATTGGTTCTACTCACTTTTCTTTGCATCATTTCATATAACTCTTCTTGGATTTTCTTACAGTAGCAGCCTCATCAAATAGTACAATATTATTTCATCAAAATCATATACCAAAATCTGTTCAATTATTTCTCAATTGATGGACATGCCCTTGATTTTCATTACTTTGCTATCACAATAAGAGCTGCTGAAAATATTTTTTACATTTAGATTTTTTTCTTTTCTTTGTTTTCTTTGGTATAGAGACTTACTAGAGGTATTCCTGGTTCTAAGGTTATGCACAGTCCATTGGGCATACTTCCAAATTATTCTCCACAACGGTTGGACAAGTTAATAACTAGACAAATAGTGCATTAGTGTCACTACTTTCCCACATCCTTTCATACATTTGTCATTTTTGTTTTCTTTCATGTTAGCCAACCTGATAGGTATGAGGTGTTATCTGAAAGATTTTTTTAAGTTGCATTTTGTTGGCAAATAGTGATTCAGCAGTTTTCATATGACTTTTGATAGCTAAGATTCCTTTATCTGAAAAAATGCCTGTTAATATTTTTGATCATTTATTAATTGAAGAATGAAACTTATTTGTATATATTTAACTCAGTTACCTATATAATAGAGAAATGACACCATTATAAGAGAAACTTGTAAAAATTGTTTTGCAGTTTTCTGCTTACCTTTTAATTCTGGTATGTTGGTTTATTTTGAATAACTACTTTTTAATTTCATTAATTTTTACTAAAACCTTTTAAATTGCATTAAATGAAACTTATTTTTTATATTCCCTGTGATCCTTTTAAGCATTTGTTTGGTAATAAAATTTTCACCTATCTTTAGATGTAATAGGTAAAAATATGCATGTTTCCCGAATTTGTCTGTGATAGAACCATTGAGGTCTAAATTATGTACCCATTTAACTTTATTTTTATATACAATAAAAGATGTTAATTGATGTCTACTTTCTGTCAAATTGCTCTCTAGTTTTCCCACCATTTTTTATCCAATGGTGATTTTATTTTTGCTTGAATCTTTGAAGTCATCCAAAATTATATTTTTCTACTATGCTTTGTATACTTAGTCTATTGCACTGTTACACCACTGATTTTTAAAGACAGTAGATGATTACTGTTGCTAATTTGGTTTGAAATTTCATATTGCTGGAACACCTTCCTTCACTTATTTATTTTTTCATTAATTCTCATGATATTTTTAACTTTTTGTTCTTCTCTAGAAATTGTGTTTATTTTTTCTTGATCTAGAAAATAATACTTTGATAGTTGGATCAATATGGCACTGGATAAGTAAATAAATTTAGATAGAATTTGCATTTTTCTATCAGCAAGCCCAATACATGAGCAATTAATATTCCTCTAGCTCTGGATCTCTTTATTTATGTGAAAAATATTTTATGGAGGAGCACACAGAAGTGGAGCAAGAAGGCAAAGCCAAGAAGGCCGAGTAGAAACAGGACTTCCACCTGGCTCCCTCTACAACCTCCTCCAAAACATGTATAAAATGACTCTAAACAAACTTTAGAGCTACAGAATCCACAGAGTTACAGAGAGAAACTAATCTCCCCTTGAAGACAGCCTGGCAAGCTGGCAGGAAGGGGCCGGAGCAGCATGCTTAGAGCAGAGCCCAACCCCACTTGAACTAATGGTTTTAGCCTCAGGGTGGCCTGACTAGCCACAGCTTGAAGGATTTAAAGACAGTGGATTACCAACAGCTATGGCATATTCAAGAATTATCAACCCAAAAATGCTAAGGAAGAAGTGAGAGATCAGTGTGAAATTTGGGAACAGGGATTCCAAGAGTGCAGTCCTGCATCTGCCCCCTACCCTGGGGGAGAAGCAGCTGAGGTGCTGTGGCCATGCAGCCACCACCACATGGCTGCTTCAAAGCTCCTGGCCTGCAGATTGTAGGAGGACCAAGCAACCCTTCTGAGGGGTAATCCTTCTTGCTTTAACTTGTTTGAATCTGCATCACTGTCTAGGGTAGAGGTCCTGGGGGAAGGACCAGCTTGCCAGAGCCAGTGTAAGCTTCTGAGAAGGCAGCCAATTAATAGCTCCAGCAGCTGAGAAAACCCCAGCAATTTGGGACAAAGCTCTTCTCTCTGAAAGCAGAGTTCTACTGTGGCAAAAGGCTCAAAAGTCAAGTAGTTCAGTGGCTACACGAGTAAGCAAAGGAAGCAAAGCAAGCACAGCAATCTGACTTTGGACTCCCATTTTGGGGAGAAAAAGGATCAAAACATAGGATAGGAGGAAGACAATGAAGCCAGAATTCCTACACCAAAAGCTTTCAAGAAAAAATATGAATTGGTTACAGTCCAGAGAGGAGCTTAAGAAGGATTTTGAAAACCAAATAAGAGGAGTGGAGGAAAAATGGGGAAGAGAAATGAGAATAATGAAAGAACATTATGAAATGAGAGACAACAACCTGACTAAAGATTATAAAACCTTAAAAAATAGACTAACTAAGATGGCAAAAGAGGCTCAAAAAGGCAATGAGGAGAAGAATGCCTTAAAAACTGAATTTGCCAGGTGGAAAAAGGATCTTAAAAGTTCACTGAAGAGAATAATTCCTTCAGAATTAGATTGGAGCAAATGGAAGCTAGTGATGTTATGAGAAATCAAGATACTATTAAACAGATGCAAACAAATGAAAAAAATAGAAGGCAATGTGAAATATCTCACTGGAAAAAAAAAAAAAAACTCTGACCTGGAAAACAGATCCAGGAGAGATAATTTAAAAATTATTGGACTACCTGAAAACCATGATCAAAAAAGAAGCTAGAAATCATCCTTAAAGAAATTCTCAAGGAAAATTGCCCTGATGTTTTAGAACCAGAGGGCAAAATAGAGGTTGAAAGAATCTACCAATCACCTCCTGAAAAAGATCCCCAAAAGAAAACTCCTAGGGGTGGAGCCAAGATGGTGGAGTAGAAACAAGACTTCTGAGCAGCTCTGGCTCCCCACTTCCCCAATCCATGTAAAAGGGGACTCTGAACAAACTTTGGAGCTGCAGAACACACAAAATGACACAGAGAACAAACCTTCTGCTGAGGACAGCCTGGCAGCCTGGCAAGGAGAGGCCAGGACAGCCCTCTGGGAGGCTGTCTGGGAGCCAACCCAGTCCTGCATTAGCCAGAGCTTTTAGCCCCAGGGCGAGCCTCACCAGCAGCCGGCTGGAGGGATTCCAGAACACCAGAAACTTAACTGTTTCCAAAATTATCAACACATAGATGCTAAGGACAAAGTGAGAGAGTAATACACTGTGGATTTGGGACCAGTAGAGGGGAGAGCAAGTTGGCTTTCTCTCCCAGGGCAAGAAGTTGCTGAGATGTTTAGGTGCAGCCAGCACCACATTGTAGCTTCAGCTCCTGGCCAGTAGACTGGAGGCTGACAAAGTAAACAGTCTAGGCAGTAATCACACTTGCTTTAAGCTATTTGGATCTGGATTGGGGTTTAGGGTGGAGGTCCTGGGGTGTATTACTTGCTTGCCAGAGCATGTGGAGATTTCAGATGGGGCACCCAACTAATACCTCCAGCAGCTGAGAAAAACCCAGAATTTGGGACTGGAGCTCCCCCGTCTGATGGCAGAGACCTACTGTGGCAAAAAGCCCAAAAGTCAAGTAATTGAGTGGCAACATGCCTAGGCAAAGGAAACAAAACAAAAAGAATATTCCAACATTAGACTTTTATTTTGGGAGCAAAAAGGATCAAAGCATGGAACAAGAAGAAGACAGTGAAGTTAGAACTCTTACACCAAAAGTTTCCAAGAAATATAGGAGCTGGTTACAGCCCATAGAGGATCTTAAGAAGCAAATAAGAAAATTGTAGGAAAAATTGGGGAGAGAAATGATAACAATGTAAGAAAATTATGAAAGGAGAGTCAACAGCCTAACTGAGGAAAATAACACCTTGAAAATAGACTAACTCAAATGGCAAAAGAAGCTCAAAAAGGCAATGAGGACAAAAATGTCTGTGTGTTTCTCTTTGTTTCAAGAGTGTTTCTTGTAAACAGCATATTATTGCATTCTGGTTTCCATTTCATTCTCCTGTCCTCTACTGTTTTTATGGGTGAATTCATCCCGTTTACATTTATAGTTTTGATTACTAACTGGACATTTCCATTCATCCTACTTTCTTCTGTTTAACTTTCTCTCATGATTTCTCTGCATTTTCTCCTCAAATGTCTGTTTTGCTTCTGACTACTGCTTCCCTTAATCCACTATCTTTTCCCTCTCCTACTCTTTTTCACTCTTATCCTTTCCTTCCCCTCCTGCTTTCCTGTTGGATAACACAAGTTTCTTTACTTAACTGAGTGTGTACATATAGTCTTCCCTCTTTGAACCAATTCTGGTGTGTTCTATTCAAGCATTGTCACCCCCTACCCATCATTTTCCCCTCAATTGAAAAATATCTTTCCTGAATACCTCTTTTATGTGAGATAACTTTCCCCATTCTTCTTCTCCCTTTTCTCCTCCTAGCCATCCTTTCTCATGCTTTATTTTCTTTTAGATCACCCTGATGTCCTCTTTCTATATAGAGTGCTTCCAATTGCTTTATTAGTGATAAAATTCTCAGGAACTGTAGGCATCATCTTCCCAAATAGGAATATAAACAGTTTAAATGTATTAAGTCCCTTATAAATCATATTCTGTGTTTACCTTGTCATGCTTATTTTGAGTCTTGTGTTTTAATGTCAAATTTCCTCTTCAGTTCTGGTCCTTTCATCAGTAATACTTGAAAGTAATATTTCATTAAATGTTCATTTTTCCCCAGAAGTTTTTGTTTTCATTTTATTCATCTTTATAATGCAAACTATTCATTCTTTTAATTCTAACTCCTTTGCCTTTTGTAATATCATATCCCTAATCCTCTACACTTTTAATGTGAAAACTGTTTGATGTTGTATAATCATGATTGTAGCTCTGTGCTATTGAATAGTTTATTTCCAATTTCATAAAATATTTCTCTTTGACCTGGAAGTTCTGGGATTTGGCTATTATATTCCTCCAAGTTTTCATTTTACGGTCCCTTTAAGGAAGTGATTTTTGGATTCCTTCATTTTCCATTGTAAATTCTGATTCTAGGATATCAGAGCAGTTTTCCTTGATAATTTCCTTAAATATTTTTTCTAGGCTCTTTTATTTCTTTTAAAATCATGACTTTCAGATATTCTAATAATTCTTGTTTTCTCTTTTTGAACTATTCTGTAGGTTAGTTATTTGTTTTCCAATGAGACAATTCACATTTTTTATTTATTCTTTTGATTTTGCTTTATTGCTTCCTGATATCTGATGAGTCATTACTTTCCAATTACCCAATACTGATTTTAAGGAATACTTTTCTTCTGTGAGCTTTTGTACCCCTTTTAAAAAATGATCAATTTTGTTTTGTAGGGAGTTCTTTAGTGATATTTTGTGCTTCTTTTACTATATGGCCCATTCTGTTTTTTAAGGTGTTCTTTTTGTTAGTAATTTTTGTGCCTCATATTAAGCTGTCATTTCTCTTATTAATCTTCTTACATTATTCTCATTTCTTTTTTTCAAATTTTTCCTTCATTATTCTTATCTCTTTCTTTAGCATTTCCAGAAATTTTAGTTGGGTTTGTGTCCAATTTGGATTTTTCTTTGACATTTTGCTTTTAGTGATTTTTCAATTGTTGTCTTCTTCTGAATTTGTGCCTTGATCTTCCCTATTACGAGTGCAGCTTTGTTTAATCCAGTTCTTTGCTGTCCTTGTTGTTTGCCTTTTTCTTGACTTTTAATTTTTGTTAAAGATAGGTTCTATTCACCGTGGGATAGGGTGGTACTCACCCAAACTTCAGGCTTTGTCACACTGATTTTTTTTTCCAGAACTGGTTCACTCTTACCCTTATCAGTATTATAACTGTTACCAGTTTCCATGCTCCACCACAGTCATAAATGATGCTCAATGGAACTCCAAGCTAGTATTGTCTTTGTGCAATGGGATGATAAATACTGTACATTCCTTTACAGCATGTCAACTTAGGGACCTTTGCAATCTCTGTCTGACCAATTGTTCAATGCCCTCACAGTCTCTGGACTGAAACTTCCCTCAAAGTTGCTGCTGCCATTGCCATTTCAAAGGTCCATTGCCAGTGTTGCTCCTGTTCAGCTCCCACCCCAGCATCACAGATCTATACAGTCAGCCTCCCAAGTTGTTTTGGCCTGGAAAAATATCCCATATGAATCTTTTCTTGGTTCTGCCGCTCCATAACTTGATTTGATAAATTATCTTAAAATTGTTTGGGGTGGGGTAGGGAAATATTGCAAGAATACACCTGGGTTGCCACCTTTCCTCCACCACCTTGGATCCTCTGGTTCAGCATACCTTTCCCTTCCCTACTCTCTCAAAATTGCCACAGATCTGTTTTGTATGTCTGTATATGCTTATATAATGCCCTCTCTGATCTATTTCCCCAAATTTAGCAAATGCAAGTGGTAGATTAGATAACCAGAAGTTTTCCCAGAAGTTTTTTTGTCAAACAGTGAGTATTTATCCCAGAAGCTGGGGTCTTTGAATTTACCAAGCAGTAGATTGCTATAATCATTAACTTCTGTGTCTTGTGTACCTAATCTATTCTACTGCCTCTATTTCTTAGCTAGTACCAAGTGATTTTGATGATTAGTGCTTTATAATACAATTTAAGATTTAGTATGGCTAAGCTACATAACCTAGTGTTTCTTTTTATCAATTCCTTTGATATTCTGGACCTTTTGTTCTTCCAGATGAATTGTGATATTAATTTTTAGCTCTAAAATAAGTTTTGGTAGCTTGATTGGCATGGCACTGAATAAATAAATTAATTTAGGTAGAATTGTCATTTTTATTATATTATGTTGGCCTATCCATGAGCAACTGATCTTTTCCCCAATTATTTAGATATGACTTTATTTATGTCAAAAGTGTTTTTAATTGTGTTTATATGCCCCTGGGTTTGTTTCAGCAAATAGACTCCCAAATATTTCACAGTGTCTCCAGTAACTTTAAATAGAATTTCTCTTTCTATCTCTTACTGTTAATAATATATAGAAATGAAGATTCCAGGTTCAGCCAAACTGGAATATTACAGAGGGGAGTAATATTTAAGGAGTCTAGGAAGTTAGGTAGGGACAAGGTAGTCACAAGCTTTAAATGTCAAACATTGGCATTTATAGTTGATCCTACAGATAGAGAGTAGGGATTAATAAATAGTGTGGTAAAATAGTCTCATGCTTTTGACAAATTTCTTTGGCAGCCATCTAGAGATGGACTGAAATGAGAAGATACTTGAGACTAGGAAACCATTTAAGAATCGATTGCAATCATCCAGGTGAGAGACAATGAGGGACTGTACTAGGGTCATGGCAGAATGAGTGGAGAGAAAGGAGCCATACATGAGGGATGCTGTGGAGGTAGAAATAATTAGATTTGTCAAGTGATTCCATATGTAAGATGAAGAACATTTAAGAGGGGTAATGATTTTGAGGTGTCAAAAATGAAAGATTATGTGGATGGTGGAGCTTTTGACAAAAATGTGGAAGTTCAGAAGATTGATGTATTTGGGAAAGTAACATAATGAGCTATGACACATTGAGTCTGAGATGCCAGGAAAAACCATTCAGTTTGAAATATTTAATAAACTCTTGGTGACATGGGACTGGCACTTAGGTTTGGTAGAGAGACTAGGCTTAGATAATGATTGAATCCATGGCCACTGACAAGATCACTAAGTGATAAAGTATTTAGAGGAAGCAATGAAGGTTGCAGATAGAGTTTTAGAGTATATCCATAGTTACAGGGTATAACATATATGATTATCCACAAAACTATCTCTGCTATGAAAACCAAGGGAGAAGATAGCATTAATTGTTTCACAAAAGTAGAGAAGGTGGAATGAGAAAAGGTCAGTAGATTTGGGAATGAAGAAAGTCCAGAATTCCCACCCAGGTAATGATTTTTCAATCCTAGATTTCACCTTGTATTGTACCTTCCTTACAAATACAATATTCATTATTTTGAATTGTACATATTTTTAAAAATAATGTTGGAAATATTTTTATCCAACTATGTGGGATAGAAGATATTTTACTAAATACAATGAGAAACAGACTTTTGGATGTTCCCTGCTCTCATATGAGACTTTATTTCCAACCTCTCCCTTTGGATCCTGACTTACTCTTTACAGTTGTGCTACTTACTAATTATATGATTTTGGGCAAGTCACAACTATTCTTTGCTTTGGTTTCTTCATTTGTAAAAAGTAGGTTGCACTAGTTGGCCTCTTGGTGCCTATCAAATCTCAAACTAGGATCCTGTGATTATAGCGGGCATTTTGAGTAGTGTTTACCAGTATATTTGCCAAGAAAACTCCATGGGCCTATTATACTATGGTCCAAGGGGTTAGGGGAGTTTGACATGACTGAACAACAACAATAATGTAGTGGGAAAATATTTTGTCAAAAACTACAATGAAATAATTTGAGAAAAAATGGGAAGATTTATATGAACTGCTGAAGAGTGAAATGACTAGAATAGTCTATATAATTAAAATGTTAAGGAGAAAAAAACTTTTAAAATACTTCAGAACTCTGATAAATGCAATGAATTTTATGAGTCCAAAGGATTAAAGATAAAACAAGTAACATAGCTACAGCTAAAGATATGGTGGATTTAAAATCCAAATGAGGCTTTTTGATGAAGCCAATGGAGGAACCTGTTTTGCTGCACTAAATGTATTCGTTATGAAGATTTTATTTTCATTTTTAGTTGTTCAATTTAAGTGGGAGAGCCAGAGGAGTGAGAGAGGACAAATGCTTGTTACAATAAATGAATAAATAGATAAAATAAATAATTAGGATGGAAAAAAAAAAAACCTTGAGTAGCTAGAATTAATAGAACATTCAAAATATCTAAAGAATACCAAAAAAAAAATGGAAATCACAAAAGAACTCACATTTCTGCTACTAAAAGCCCTCAGCTAGATTTCTGGCTGTCCTCATAAGGCATGTTAGAAATATATTTCATTGTCAAGGAAAGATAGGTGTTGGAATTCTAGTTCTGCCACTGACTAACTGCTTGCAACTGGAGAGGTTGCTTGAGCTCTCTGTGTCTCATGCATCAAATGGTGATAATAATTCTTGTTCTACATACCAATTTCACAAGATTTGGGGTTTTTGGTGTGAGATGCTTTGTATGTCTAATAGTGTTTCATATATATATGAATATATGTATGTATGTATATATGTGTGTATGTATGTATGTATGTGTATATACACATAAACATATATACATGAATTTGTAAGTTGTGTATACATGTAAGATACCTATCTATGCATTGATTTATCTATCAGTGTTAATATGACATATCTAAACTATAAAGAATCTGTATGACCATATGGGTTTATGCAAACACATTGCTTTATTGGTTGTTTAAAATGTGTCTTTAGTACAGCATGAATCAATATCTCTGGAATCTGGCCTCCATTAAAGAGAGGCTAAATTTTCATTCTTGAAGGAAACAGCAGAAGGTCAGCAAGTCTGGGCATGGTTTTCTCCAGTATCTGAGGGGAATGTTGAACTAGAATCATATATATATATATATATGTACATACATACACATACACACATATATACACACACACATATATATATATATACATACATATATATATGTATATATTCTCTAAATATTACTTTGGGTTAAATGTGATTTAAAACAAAGGCTAATTCGATATTTGCTCACTCTAACGGTGGGGAGGCTAGCCCCATGCTTACATGTTATTAGCTTGACCCCTACTCATAAAATGCTATTTACATGAAAGTCTATCACAAATGATAGAATAATAAAGCCATGATTAAGTTAGTTACATAAAAGGAATTAGAAAACTTCTTCAATCAAAGATTCTTACTGCTGAATGTTGGAGAGAGACATCAATAGTTTAAGTGACTGATCCAAGTTTTCATAGCCCTTATGTATCAGAGAGAGTATTTATACCACAGTATAACTGAATTTGTTCTCTATTTACTCTGCCTTCATCTCTAGAGGTAGAGATTTGTTGAATCCCTGAACTTGGAGTCAGAATAGCTGTGTAACCATTGGCATCTGTGTGATTTCAGCCAAATTACTTAGCATCTCTGAATTACCATTTCCTTATCTTTCAAATAGGCATAATAGTACTTTCCCTACTTTCCTCACATTCCTGGCTTTCTGTAAGGATCAAATGAGAAAAATTTTGAGAAAATGTTCTTTCCCTAACCATAAAATTCCATGTAAATGTACATTGTTATTCTTATTGGTGCAAAGCCACCTTTTAAGGCTCACATGCTCAGTACTAAATTTTCTCATGTGAAAATAGCAGATAACAACATCTGTTTCATACCTATGGCAAAGTAATGTTGTGAAGATGACATTGGAAACGTCTATAAATCTCTTAATGCTCTTTCAGGAAGGAAGCTATAAAGCCCAGTTATTCCCATGTTATTGAAGGCTAGGGAAGCACTAAGTGGTACTGAATGAAACCACCCAGCATTAAGTGGGAAGGAAAATAAACACTGTAGTGAGGCTTTTCCATCTTCATATTTCTCTACATTGCATCCTTGGATTTGCCTTTGGGGAGTTTGATTTTAATTTTGAATTAAGAATTTTGAACTCAAATCTAACAGTGAAGTCATTTTTTCTTTTTTAATGAGCAAATAATGATGGGTGATTTTGAAGTTGATTATTTTATGTTTCCTGTGATTTAAAGTCATTCTATGCACCTGAAGAGACAACTGTGGTTTTGTTGACAGACACAAAACTACATCATGAGGAAAGTCAGAGTTCTCCTCTACAGGATGATAACAATGTAAACCCTGGGCAATTCATTAATGTCTCAATGCCCCAGGCAATTGTATAAGTCTGTGACTTAGAGAATTACCAATCTGCATTGATTTAGGGAGATTTCATACTAGGGATTCTCAATACCAATGACATTGTGGGTTTGGATGGCTCTACCCTACTCCCCAAAGTATGTCTATATATGTGGACATATTTTGTGTCAATATTAAGCACATTTAAAATGGCACATACATGTATGGATGGATAATATATACATATGCGTGTGTATACATACAGACATAATATGTGCATATAGTGGCAGGGATAGGGACTATAGCCTGTGATTCCATTGATATAAAAAAACTTGCATTAGGAAACTACCCCTACTACTGTAGTTTAGCACCCTCTCAGCAAATTCGTTTAGAAAGATGTCTAGGGTTATAAAATAGTATTTAAGAAGCAGAGTGGAAACAGTTTAAGAAGCCCTGGTCTAGAGCATTAAGAACTTAAAGAATGTATGAAATCTCAAAATGCAGGTATATGTCAGGCAAATATTGAACCCAAGATTTCCTGAAAGACTTTAAATCCAGCTCTTTAACCTAAATCATGCTACCTGACTACATGTAACTATATATACATATGCAAAACAGACCTTTGTGAATATATGTGTCTATTTGCATATAGAGAAAGATAAAGTGATAGGTTATGAAAGGAAGCATGTTGTAGCAGGTAGAGAGTCAGCATCAGAGTAAGGTTTTCAGAACAATTAGGTTGCACAATGCAGAGTGCTGACCCAATAGTCAGGAAGACTTGAGCTCAAATCTGGCCTCTGATACTTACTAGCTGTATGGCTCTGGGTAAGTCACTTAACCCTGTATGTCTCAGTTTCCTTACCTGTAAAATGAACTGGAGAAGAAAATGGCAACACATTCTAGTATCTTTGCCAAGAAACCCCCAAATGGGGTCATAAAAAGCTAGATGTAACTCATCAACCAAAAACAAAAATTAGAGTAAGAAAGTCCTTGGTTTAAGCTTTGCCTATGCTAGATATTGCTTTGGTAACCCTAGGAAAGTCATTTAGTTAACTTTCAATGCTCTAGGAAATTCCTTTTAACTATAAATTGCATTGATTTACACTGATATGCACAATTAGATGATGCATGGTTATCTTATATATGATCAAAATCATTTAAATATTATATATTTATATTAGTAAATGTTAAATACTCAATTAAACAGTAAATACTATTATATTAAATATAAAATGTATGCATATATAATTTGAGGCAAGGCAATATGGTACATGCATACTGCCTATAAAGGCACGTATACATACAGAGAGAAAGAGAGAGTCTCATCTGCTTCATTGTGGTATTGACATATCAGTGAATTTTCATAGATATAACACTGAAATCTCTTACTCCTCCTAGAAAAATGGAAAAACTTCAAGGATCAGCTTGTTTGTGGAATATATGTCTATTTTCTAAGCACTAGCCTAAAGTACAAGGAAGGTTCTTTATCAAATGGAGATAATGTTTTTTGGCCACAACTATTCATGAAACAAATATTAAAGCATGGAGACAGTTGTGATATGCATTGCTAGAGGAAACAATCACAAGGGATGACAATATCCTTCCAGTATCAGAAGACTGACATGAAGAAAAGGTTTTAAATTTCTTATTATTCCTTATGAATCAAGAAGAAAATTGAACAAGAAAATTAAAGGTAAATTGAGGCTTGAAGAAAATGTTGCCAACTAAAGAGATTAAAAAAAAAAAAAAGAATGCAATGTTTCTCTGAAAGTGGAGGAAAAGGCCAGAGTTCTATAACTCTAAAAACAAAAAGAAATGTACTTGTACTTGAGGTAGGTAGGTGGTGCAGTAGATGAAGGGGTGGGTCTGGACTCAGAAATATTGAGTTCAAATCTCAAGTCAGGTAATTCCTAGCTGTGTGACTTAAAGGAAGTCACTTAACCTTACCTCAGTTTCCTCATCTGTAAAATGGAGATAACAGTAATACCTAATTCCCAGAGTTGTTGTGAAGGATCAAATGAAATATTTGTAAAGGGCTCAGAACAGTGCCTGGCACATGTGTAAGTTGTTATATAAACACTAACTATTATAATTATATCCAGAGTATCATCTTTTAGACTTCTGTAACCCATATGGAAGTTGCTGCTTTGCACAGAATGATAGAGCTACTAGAGTAAAGTAAAACAAATTCTTTATGCCTCGATTCCTTTTCTGTTTAGGTTAGTAGAATTCTGTGAAGATTTGCCTCAGGCAGGAGGCATAATAAATCCTAAAATGGCCTTCTGACCATAAATTAGATGATAGTTGAACTCAGAGGCCCAAGGGGGAGGGCTATGTGCTTCATTAAAATCAAGAAGAGCCAGAGAGCTAAAAAAAAGAGGAATAGAAGAAAAAATAATTCAAGAGCTGAGCAGCATTCAGAAGACATTCAGAGGAATCTGTCTGCATGGGTTTCTATATTTCCTGCTTCATATGTGTGAGAAAGGATATTCATAATCATTGGCTAACAGAAATTGAAGAAGAATGAAGCAAGCTTTCATGGCTAATGGCTGACTATATGGATTGAAGATAAGTATAGTTAGTTTTCCCAACAGAGAAAGACTTATGAAGCACAATTCCTCTAGTAAAAGTCTCTTTTTTTCTTGATTAGTCATGTCTGGCACTCTGTGATGCCATTTGGGGATTTCTTGGCAAAGAGCCTGGAGTGGTTTGCCATTTCCTGCTCCATCTCATTTGATATATGAGGAAACTGAGGCAAAAGAGTTAAGTGACTTGCCCAGAGTCACACATTTATTAAGTATCTAAGGCCAAATTTGAACTCGGTCTTCCTGACTTTTGGGGCCAGCACTCAATCCACTGAGCCACTTACCTGCCCCATCTAGTAGAAGGATTAAGCTACAAACAGCTCTTATAATACCGCCTTGTTGACTCACAGATGAGCTGTACATAGTCATAGTTGAACTATAGCTTCTCCTCTGAAGGGCAACACATTACACATGGTACTCCCAGTAGATAGATGGAAGTGACTAGAAGAGCTGGTAGAAAATCTTTCACCACTGACTTCCCTAGTGTATAATTTGTGAAGGTATTACATAATTAAATTATCCTTTTAATAGATCAAGTCAGAAACTATATATAGTAGAAAACAGTACATGGGAAAAAGAAGAAAATTGCCCATTAGAGAGAAATAAATAACAAAACAACAACAGAAAATTAAAAAAACAACCTTTAGGAGCATTGCAACATTGGAAGCATAATGTTCTGTCTGTGTGTGTGTTTTGGTCACATGTATATTTTCTGCATTTGCATCTCTTTGTCTTAGTCCTGTGACCACATGTTCCTCCGTATGTGTATGCTTATCCATGATATTTCTCAGGACTGAGTTTTCCCCTGAGTGCACATGGATTTGTGGGATAGTGATTTCGATTTTTTATGGAGAGGTGTTATATTATTACTTTACATTGCAATTTAGTTAAAATGACTTTGTTAAATGCACTATTTCATCTTACTGATTGGTAAAAAGTTAAAATACATTTTAGGAGCTCACAAACTGTGTTTTGAAGAATATACTTATCAATGAAATATCTGGATAGTAGTTAACTGATGGGCTCAATGTCAGAGGGGGTCCACAGGTTACATATAGAATTTTTTTTTTTCTGAAAAATTAGACCTATCCAAAAGTGGGATGAGTTTCCCTGGTTTTCTTTTCTTTTCTTTTTTTTTTTTTTAAAGCAATTGGGGATAAGTAACTTGCTCAAGGTTACACGGCTAGTCATTATTTATGTGTGGGTGCTCATTTTCTGAGGCCGGATTTAATCTCGGGTCATCCCAACTCCCAGGCCAGCGCTCTTACTCACTGCGCCACCTAGCCGCCCCTTTAGGGCAGTTGGGGTTAAGTAACTTGCCCAAGGTCACATGGCTAGGTTTTTGTTTGTGTGGGTTAAGTGTCTGAGGCCAGATCCGAACTCAAGTCCTTCTGACTCCAGGGCCGGCGCTCTATTCACTGTGCCACTTAGCCGCCCCTCCCTGGTTTTCTTAAAATAAAAATGCAGAATGGCCACTTGTGGTGATGGCATTCTCATTCAGGGATGTGTTGAACTAGATAGACTCTAAAGTTCTTTCCCACTCTCACATTTTGAGATTCACTTGAAACATATATTACACCTGTCCTGGGAACCCCTTTTAAATGAACGTGCTTTCCCTTGCCTGCTTTAGGGCTTAGTCAAGTGATTGTCAATCACCCATCACTCTTGAGATTTTACTGTTATATCGAATCTTCTTTGTCTAGGATTATCAGTAATAATTTATGTCTCATAAGTTTATTTCTCCATCTACTATTTTGCATATTCTTTTCTTATCCAGAAAATCACTTCAGTCAATCAGTCCTCAAGATTTTAACCAGTTTATTCAGATCTGGAAAAATATGCTAAAGTCAAGAAAGCATCAGCCAATTGTATTATAAAATTCCTTTCTAAAAACTTCTCAGCTTTAATGCCAAAGGCAAACACTTACCCTCAGATTTTCCACTCTTTTTAGAATATTTCAGTCTTATGAACACTGAGATAGCAAGGAAGTTAATTTATCTTTTAAAACTCCCTTTGGCCCACAACTCAGAGGAACAGCAGATTGTAATGGTCAATCATGCCAGTTAACTTATGAACAGATATTTCAACTGGAAGTCTTCTTTCCCACTTTCTGAGCAGGATATCATGAGTTTGCTGCCACAAACTTGACCTTGAAGCTGCTTTCATCTTAGCCAGTAGAAGCTTCTGAATTGTGGGGTGGTCAGCCTACCTATCTGTTTTGCTCATAGGAATGTATGGCATATGCATGTGTTACTGCATAGGATAATAGATTTAGAATTGGAAGAAACTTATCTAAGGTGTGTTTTTTTTTTTTTTTAGTCGACAAATTCAGTGCTCTACCCAATATGATGCCTCACCTATTTCTTCCTGCTCAGAAACACAGAGAGATGCCCCCCATTGTCAGCATGTCTCTATGTTTTTGCCTTTCTCTCTCTGTATCATTTATTTTCAATTCTAAATAGCTGGTGGTATAAATGCATACTTCACATGTGGACTTTTGCTAAGTCACTTTCAGGGACTACACATTCTTTGTCTCAAAGTTTTATGGAAGACTGAGCAGGGGATACATGGCTAGATTTAGAGGCAGGAGACCTAATTTCAAATTCCATATTCATCCCAATTTAAAGCAAAAAGCACTTATTAAGTCCCTACTATGTTCTACATGTCCTACAAAGCAGGACTACAAAGACAAATTAAAAACAGTTCCTGTCTTCAATGATTTTACATTTTACTATGAGAATAAAGCTTGTATGCATATGTATCCACATGTACAAACACATATAAATTGAAAAGTAGAAGAGTCAAAATTCAGAGATCAAGGAAAACAAATCAGTGATATACTTTAATCTTTTTTTCCAAAAACCAACACAAACAAAACAAAGAAAGGAAGCACTTTACCAAACTTCTGCTCTACAGCAAACATATTCCCTTCTGCCCCAAACAAGTAAAGGTAAGGAATAGACAGAAAACTATGACAACTATAATTAGTAGTAATAAAATAAGATATTAAATAAAATTAATAATTATTAAATAAAGTTAATGGTTCTGTTTATGAATGAATTTAACTATTATATTAATAATTAATTATAATTTAATTATTTTTATAATTTTATAAATATATTTTTATAAATTAATAATTAAAGATTTATAATTTAATTCATTTATAATAAAAGTAATTATTAAAAGTGTCAAATAGAAAATTGGTATATATAAAGTATTAGAAAGAAATAAAATGTATGATTGGGATACATACAAGGATGATCCTCCATTAAGTCTTCCATATCACACACACACACAAAAAAATGTGGTATAGTGCCTAGACTAGTCTTAAAGTCACGTAGATGCAGGTTCAAGTCCTTCTGCTCATACAAACTATCAAGCCCTGGGAAATTCATTCAACGTCTAGGCAACTCCCTAATATTATACATTACAAAGAAGATGCTGACTGGATTTGCTAGAGGGAATGCCAGGATCTGGGAGATCCCTATACTGATGAAGTCACAGAATTGGTTCTTATAAAAATAGCATAATATTAAGCAATTATCCACATAAGAATTTATATGCACCAAGTGTTATAGCATCCAAATTCCTAGAGGAGAAGTTAAAGGAATTAGAGGAAGAAATAGATAGCAAAACTATACTAGTGGGGGACCTTAATCTACCCCTCTATGACCTCGATAAATCTAACCTCAAAATAAACAAGAAAGAAGTGAAGGAGGTGAATAGAATCTTAGAGAGACTAGATATGATGGAGAAAACTGAATGGGGATAAAAAGGAATTTACTTTCTTTTCAGCAGTGCATGGTACATACTCAAAAATAGACCATGTACAAGGGCATAAAAACCTCACAATCCAGTGCCGAAAGGCAGAAATATTAAAAGCATAATTCTCAGATCATGATGCAATAAAATTATATGCAATAAAGGGCCATGGAAAGAGACTAAAAACTAAATGGAAATTAAACAATTTAATCCTAAAAAATTGGTGGGTCAAACAAGAAATTATAGAAACAATCAATAATTTCACTCAAGAGAATGATAATAATGAGACAACATAAAAAATTTTGTGGGACACACTAAAGGCAGTTCTCAGGGGAAGTTTTATATCCCTGAGTGCATATTTAATTAAAGCAGAAAGAAGGGAGGTCAATGAATTGGACATACAATTGAAAAAGCTAGAAAAAGAACAAATTGAAAATCCCCAATTTAGTACTAAATTAGAAATATTGAAAAACAAAGGTGAGATTAATAAAATTGAAATTAAGAAAACTATTGAATTAATAGTTTTGAATTAATTAATTATTAATCAATTAATAATTGAATTTATAAAAAAAATCAACAAAATTGATAGAATCTTAGTCAATATGATAAAAAATGAAAGAAGAAAACCAAATTATAAGTATCAAAAATAAAAAGGGTGAATCTACCTCCAATGAAGAGGAAATCAAAAAAATAATGAGGAATTATTTTTCCCAATTGTATGCACATAAATATGACAATCTTAGTGAAATGGATGAATATTTACAAAATCACAAGTTGCCCAGATTAGCTGAAGAGGAAGTGAATTACCAAAATAACCCCATCTCAGAAAAAGAAATCAAACAAACCATCAATGAACTCCCTAGGAAAAAATCTCCAGGGCCAGATGGGTTTACTAGTGAATTCTATCAAACATTTAAAGAACAATTGATTCCAATACTCTACAAACTATTTGGGAAAATTAGTGAAGAAGGAGTCCTACCAAACTCTTTCTATGTCACAAATATGGTACTGATTCCTAAATCAGGAAGAGATAAAACAGAGAAAAAAAATTATAGACCAATTTCCCTCATGAATTTAGATGCAAAAATTCTAAATAAAATATTAGCCAAAAGACTACAACAACTTATCACAAAAATAATACATTCTGATCAGGGAGGATTCATTCCAGGAATGCAAGGATGGTGTAATATTAGGAAAACCATCTGTATAATTGAGCATATCAACAATAAAACTAGCAGAAACCACATGATCATCTCAATAGATGCAGAAAAGGCTTTTGACAAAGTACAACATCCATTCCTATTAAAAACACTAGAAAGTATAGGAATAAATGGAGCCTTCCTTAAAATAGTTGATAGCATCTATTTAAAACCATCAGCAAGTATTATATGCAAAGGGGATAAACTAGAAGCCTTTCCAATAAGATCAGGAGTGAAACAAGGGTGTCCACTATCACCCCTCTTATTCAAGCTGGTACTGGAAACACTAGCAGTAGCAATTAGAGAAGAAAAAGAAATCAAAGGAATCAAATTAGACATAGAAGTGACCAAGCTATCACTCTTCACAGATGATATGATGATATACTTAGAGAATCCTAGAGAATCAAGTAAAAAACTACTTGAGACAATAAATAAATTTGGAAAAGTTGCAGAATATAAAATAAATCCACATAAATCCTCGGCATTCCTGTACATCTCTAATGAAACTCAACAGCAAGAGATAGAAAGAGAAATCCCATTCAAAGTCACGGTAGATATTATAAAATATTTGGGAATCTACTTGCCAAAACAAACCCAGAATCTATATGATCACAACTACAAAACACTTCTCACACAAATAAAATCAGATCTAAATAGTTGGAAAAATATCAATTGCTCATGGCTGGATCGAGCTAATAAAATAAAAATCACAATTTTACCCAAACTAAACTAAATATTTAGTGCCATACCAATCAATTTACCAAAAAAACTACATTCTAGAGTTAGACAAAATAACAAAATTTATTTGGAAAAACAAACGGTCTAGAATATCAAGGGGATTAATGAAAAGAAACGCTAAGGAAGGTGGACTAGCTATGCCAGGTGTTAATCTGTATTATACAGCAGCAGTCATCAAAACTGCTTGGTACTGGCAGAGGAGTAGAGTAGTGGATCAATGGAATAGAGTAGGCACAGGAGACCCAGCAGTTAATGAATATAGTAATCCATTGTTCAATAAACCCAAAAACCCCAGTTTTTGGGATAAGAATCCACTATTTGACAAAAACTGCTGGGAAAATTGGAATACAGCATGGCAGAAACTGGGCATAGATCATTATCTAACACCATATACCAAAATCAAATCTAAATGGCTGCATGATCTAGGTGTAAAGGATGATACTGTAAGCAATCTGGGAAAGCAATGAAGAGTTTACCTGACAGATTTATGGAGAGGGGAAGACTTTAGGACCAAACAAGAATTAGAGAGCATTATAAAATGCAAAACGGATAATTTTGATTACATTAAATTGAAAAGCTTCTGTACAAACAAAGCCAATGTAATCAAGATCAAGACGGAGGTGGGAAATTGGGAAAGAATTTTTACAATTTGTGTCTCTGATAAAGGACTCATTTCTAAAATTTATAGAGAATTGAGCCAAATATATATGAATACAAGTCATTCCCCAATTGATAAATGGTCAAAGGATATAAACAGGCAGTTTTCAGAGAAGGAAATTAAAGATATCTATAAACATATGAAGACATGCTCTAAATCTCTATTGATTAGAGAAATACAAATCAAAACAACTCCGAGATACCACATCTCTCCAGTCAGATTGGCTAAGATGAAAAAACAAGAAAGTGACAAATGCTGGAGAGGATGTGGACAAATTGGAACACTAATACATTGCTGGTGGAGTTGTGAACTTATCCAACTATTCTGGAGAGCAATCTGGAATTATGCCCAAAGGATTATAAATGATTTCATACCCTTTGACCCAACAGTGCCACTTCCAAGGTTATATCCTAAAGAGATGACAGAAGTGGGAAAAAGACCCATATGTATAAAAATATTTATAGCAGCCCTTTTTGTAGTTGCAAAGAATTGGAAACTAAAGGGGTGCCCATCAATTGGGGAATGGCTAAACAAGTTGTAGTATATGAATGTAATGGAATATTATTTTGCTATAAGAAACAAGGAGGTGTCGGATTTCATAATTACCTGGAGAAACTTATACAAATTGATGCTGAGTGAGAAGAGTATAATCAGAAGAAATTTGTATGCAATCACAGACATACCATATCTGTGATGATGAATTATGACAGACTGGACTCTTTTCAGCAAAGTGATATAAGTCAATCCCAAAAGATTCAAGAAAGAGAGGAATGCGCCATCCACAGATATAACTAGAAAGAACTGAGCCTGAATCCTGATGGAAGCAAACTAAATGATCTTTTTTTCTTTTCGTTGTTTGGTTTTATTTCTTCTTCACCATCTTTCATCCCACCAGTACTATACACCTTTGTAATTGGAATAATGTCTAATATGAACGTATTTGCAGATCCTATACTGGACCATATGCTGTCATGTGGGGAGGGGTTAGGGAAGTAAAGGAAATTTGAAAATCAAGGAACTATGGAATTGAATCTTGTTAACTGAAACTAAACCAATAAATTAATTTTAAACAATAATTCAATAAATGATATCACTGTACCCAAAAGTGCAAATAAATAAATCTCTTTGATAAAACATGGAACTCAATTATATTAAGACGCAGACTGTAACAACTATGGTTTTGGAGGGATTAGATTTATAAGGGTAAAAAGCATTTATTTGAATCAAAGAATTTGTAGTACATATAATCAGGGTACATTGATATTTTCCCACTAAGTACAGAGTTTAGCAAAATTATTTAATGCCACTATAACAGTCCAATGCAGTCCTTAAAATTCAAGCTGTGTGGCAAATGAAATAAATTAATGTAATATCAAAGAGTAAGTTAATATATTTATACTTCTTTGTCTATAGCATAGATATTATGGTATTATATATATGGTGTGTGTATATATATATGTAAAATATACATGGTATATTTTAGGTATATAGCTTCATTTTCTCTCACCTCCCACCCCATATCTAATCAGTTATTAAATCCAGCCAATTCTGCCTTCATAACTTTTCTTATGTATGTCCCTTTTTTCCTTTGATACTGACACTATTTGTAGCCCTCATCACTTCCCACCTGAGTTATTGAAATAGCTATCATTGTGGTGCCCCTTCCCTCCCCACTCTAGTTCATCCTCCACTCAGATGACAAATTGACCTTCTTAAAGTGCATTTCTGACCATGTTATACACATCTTCTCACCTTCTCTCATTTAATAAACTCCAGTGGTTCCCTATTATATCAGTGATTAGATAAAAAACAACAACAACAACAACAAAAAAAGCAACTTTAGTATTTGACTGTTAAAGCCCTTCATAATCTGGGCCCTTCATACTTTTCTAGTCATTTATACCTTAATACTCATTACATGCACTGTGGTACAGTGGCATTGGGCTCCTTAATTTTCCTCTTATTCATTTTCATTAAATTAATATTTATTAAGTTCCTGCTATGTACCAGGCACTGTGCTAAATATATAAGATTTAAAACAACAACAACAACATCAGCAACAACAGGGAAAAGACAATACCTGCCCTCAAGGAGTTCCTAATCTAATGTAGATCTATAAAGCAACAAATGATCAGCTTTCCAGGGGAAGGCTGCTGTGAACACCTTTTCAAAGTTCTGATTACATAGTATTGGGAACTCTCTATTTATTCAATAACAAATGAAAGAAAAAAAAGAAAACGTTCACAGAAAATCAAGGTACAGCATTCACAGTGGTACACCTTATCAGAGAAAACCAAAATATAGCATTCAATATGTCACAACTCAACAACTTATCAGTAAAATGGCCTCATAGTTTTCACCAAAGTGGTCATATCGTTTTCAACAAAGTACAATTATTTAGTAATTCAATCACTTAGTAACTCAGTCATTCAGTGGTTCTCTTTTAAACAAGGTGCTTTCATTTAAATAATCAATCATTTAGTTAAGTCCTTAATTCAATCAGTCTTAAGGAGGAGATCCTCCTTAATCCTTAACTCACTCATCCTAAGGGATTCTAAGTACAAAGTTCTCCACCCTTGGGGTGCAATTAAGTTAAAATATCAGTCACTACTCAGTACTCTCTTAAAGGGTAACAGAAAACACATAGGTCATCCACCCCTAGGTCACAAGCAAGTCACAATTTTATCAGCCACTATGAAGTAATCACAGAGTCTTTTTTTTTTCCATTTTGACCTGAGGTAGGCTCTTAGATTGCCTGGTTTCCCTTCCATGGTCCCATCTCCTACATGAATTCACCAAACTTTAACCTGGGTTCAAAGTCAGGCAGCTCCCAACTCCTTGCCCAGCTCTCATGCAGTTCCTGTTCCACACTGAAGCTCACAGTGTCCAGGCCACCTTACGTCCTTCACAGTCTCTATTCTTGGGAAGTCAAGGCTTAAGAAAGCCACAAACAGATGAAATACCAACACCACAGTCATGTTTCCTCTGGCAACTCCAGACTGGCCCTTGGAAGTCTTCAGGAGAAGTTTCAGCTGGTTCTTAGAAGCTCTTCAGCAGAAGTTCCCAGAAGAAATATCTCAGCAAATGTTATGCCACCACAATTTCAAATTTTGCATTCTCCTCTCAGATATTATCAATTCTTAGTTTACTCTTCAGTCCAATAGCAGCTGCCCTGTCTCCATGATGCTTACCCCAGGAAATGGACTGTCTAACGTATGCTCTTCCTTAAATACACTATAGCTCCTTCCTGTTCAACCCCTTCCTGTTATGTCAGCAACAGGTGTTCCCTGTTAAGCTCTTTCCTAATATTTCAGCAACACAGATTCATACTTTCTGTTTCTTTAACTGTGGCTTAATTTGAAACTAGGTGTTAAGTAACTCTTAGCTTAGCAATACAAAGGTATCTTCAAATTTCATAACGATTACAAGGATACAGCATGGAGACAAATATTTACAAAGTAAGCAATATACAGGATAAACACAAAATAATTAAAAGAGGGGTGTGGCTAGGTGGCACAGTGAATAGAGCACTGGCCCTAGAGTCAGGTGGACCTGAGTTCAAATATGGCCTCAGACACTTAACACAAAAACTAGCCTGTGACCTGAGTCAAGAATTGCCCTCCAAAAAGCGAATAATAATAATAATAATTAAAAGAGGGAAAGCATTGGAAATAAGAGGTGTTAAGGGAAGTATCCATGTAATAAGGCTGGATTTTAGTTAGAATTTAAATGAAACCAAGGGTGTCAGTAGTCATAGAAGAGGAATGAGAACATTCTGAGCATGGGGAAAGTCAGAAAAAATATGCTCAGAGATAAGACATGACAATATTTTCTACATGGAGGAACCAAAAGGCCAGTATCAATGACTGTGGTGTTGGCAAATTGATTATGTATACTCACTTTAAGATTACAGTTTCAAAGCAGAAATAAGAACTTTCTGTCACAAGGGAGAAGGGGCCTGAGGAGTAGTATCTTTTCTAGTAGAAAGGCAGTGATGACCATACCTCTCCCTAGATCACACTAGCTCAGAAGCACAAAATCATTTAAACACCCAGAATTGCTTTTCAAACAGCAATAGTAAAACAACAACAACAACAACAACAACAACAACAACAACAAAAGAAAAAACCTTAACTACTAACTACACACTACTCACCCACTATCATCTTGGGAATAGAGACTAGATTTAACATAAAATTCAACATCAAGGCGGGGAAAAAGACCAAACAAGAACAACAACAAAAAAATGGGCACAAAAATCTGCTGCGGTGACAAATTAAGAGGAAGCCAACCAACTCAGAACAGGTACAAACAAAAGTTCAAAAAAAATGTGAATTTGATCAAGACACAAAAAGAATTCCTGGAAGACTGCAAAATATATTTTAAAAATAAAATAAGAGGCAGCTAGGTGGTGTAGTGAATAGGGCACTGGCCCTGGAGTCAGGAGGACCTAAGTTCAAATTTGCTCTTAGACACTTGACAAACTTGCTAGCTGTGTGACCTTGGGCAAGTCATTTAACCCCAATTGTCTTGCCTTCCCTCCTCCAAAAAATAAAAATAAAAGTGGTACAGGCAAAATGGCAAATAAATGAGAGTAATGCAAGAAAATAGTGAAAAGACTACAGCTTGCTAAAAAAAAAAAAAAGTCACTAAAATAATGAAGAAAATAATGCATATAAAATGGAACTGGACAAATGGTAAAAGAAGTACAAAAGCTCAATGAAGAAATAAATTGCTTAAAAATTAGAATTGAGCAAATGGAATTTCATGACTGCATAAGATATCAAAATAATAAAATAAAGTCAAAAGCATAAAATAGAAGAAAATATAAATTATTTCACCACAAAAACAACTGACGTGGAAAATAAACTAAGGAGAAATAATTCCAAAATTATTGGACTACTTGAAAGCCATAATTGAAGAAAGCATCAAGACAACATATTTCAAGAAATGTTAAAGCAAAACTGCCCTTATGTCTTAGAACCTGAGGGTAAAATTAGAAAATGAAAGAATCCACTGATCACCATCTGAAAGAGATTCCCCTCCCCCGTGAAAAAGTTAAAAGGTAAGTCATAGCCAAGTTCCCAAGTTCCCAAGTTGAAAAGAAAATACTTCAAAAAGTCAGAAATAATCAAATAACATGTTGCCATGGTCACCAAATTAAAGAAGTGGAGGTTTCAAATATGAAATTCTGGAAGGTAAAGAAGTTGGGATCACAGCCCATGAAAAATGGATATAATATTTCAGGGGGAAAATGGATATATGATAAAGCAGAGGGCTTTCAGGAATTCCTGATAAAAAGACAAGAGCTGAATAAATAATTGGGCTTTCAAATAAAACTCAAGAGAATTATAGAAAATTAAATATAACAGAGAAATAAGGAACTCAATAAGTTTAAACTGTTAATATTTCTTTATGGGACAATGATACAAGTAACTTTTAGTAACTTTATCATTATTATGACAGTTTTTCTCAGCTGTACATGGCATCATCACAAAAATTAAACATGTATTGACATAAAAACCTTGCAGATAAATATGGAAAAGCAGAAATATTAAATGTACACTTTTTATATCATAATGCAATAGCCACTGCATTGAATAAAGGATCATAAAAGCATAGATTACAAATTAATAAGAAACTAAATAATCTAATTGTAAAAAGTGGATGAAAGGATGAATCTTAGAAATAATCAATAATTTCATCAAAGAGTATGACCTCAGTAAGACAACATTCCAACTTTTGGTGATCCAATCACACCAGTACTTAGGGGAATATTTTTATATCTAAATGAATATATCAATAAAAGAATTGGGCATGTCACTAAAAAAAAAGTAAAAGAAGAAATTCAAATATCTAATTAAACATCAATATGTAAACCCTGATCATTCAAGAAGAAATAAAAAATTGAAATAAATATTAAAAATGAACAAATAAATCATGTTACAGCCTAGTTTTATGAAAATCAGAAAAATAGATAAAACATTGGTTAATTTGATTTTTTAAAGAGAGGGAAAATAAAATTACTAGTATGAAAAATGAAAAATATGAATGCAATTTCCAGTGATAATATAATTAAAGCAATTATTAAGTATTTTGCCCAATTAAATGATGGTAAAATTTACCATATGAGTGAAATGCATGAATATTTGCAAAAATATAATTACTCAGATTAACAGTAAAGGAAATAATCCGCAAGACTAGATTGATTAACAAATGCATTCTACCAATCCTTCAAGAAAAAATTCACCCCAGTATTATATAAACTATTTAAAAAAACATAAAGACTGCCTCCTGCCAAATTCATTTTCTGATGCAAATATGACATAAATTGGGGAGAGCAGAAATATAAAAAAAATTTAAGCCCATTTTTCTAAAATTGTAAATAAAATGGTAGCAAGGAGATTACTCCAAAGTTCATACATTATGAACAGGTGGGATTTATATCAGGATTTCTGGGTTGAATCAATCTTAGAAAAATTATAAGCATAATTAATCATACACTTAAATGTATGTATATATATATTATATATGTATATATATGTATATATATTATTTAGGTAATCATATGTATATACATACATATATATGATTATCTAAATAAATGCAAAAAAGAAAAATGTTTTACAAAATGCAATACCAATTCCTATTAAAGAAATACAAACTGGAAAGCACAAGAATAAATTTAGCCTTTTTTTTTTTTCTTTGGAGGGGGAAGGCAAGGCAAGTAAGCTTAAGTGACTTGCCCAAGGTCACACAGCTAGTAAGTGTGTCAAGTATCTAAGGCCAGAATTGAACTCAGGTCCTCCAGACTCCATGTATGGTGCTCTATTCATTGCGCCACCTAGCCATACCTAAGTTTATCTTTTCTAAAAATGATAGGTAGTACCAACTTAAAAAAGAAATAGGTCAACTAGGTGGATAAAGCACTGGGTCTCTTTGACCAAAGACAATCACAGCAGTCTACTCACAGTTTGTATTCCTTTCAAAACTATGAGGGGCTGCTAGTGACATCATTACACCCTTGGATAGATAAATTATCTTTACTCAGACTACCAGTAAGCTTGGGCTATCTAGAAAAAAGGTTCTGTCCCCACCCAAGATTCAGTAGAACACAATGGGCTTCCTCACCTTATTTTAAATTTCTTGTAAGGTTGGGTGACCAAAATCAAGGAGAGTCAGTTCAATCTCATTATTGATAATGTCTTTCAAGAAAATTGAACTTTTAAAAATGAGGAATTTAGAAAAAGGGGAGACCTCTGAATCACCCCAAGATATTGATTATTAATAATCCTTTCTCTCACATCATAAAGTCATTTTCATGAATATGAAAAAATAAAGGTTACTTTACAACAGAAAGTTAAAGGGTATGAATTGACAATTCTCAATAAAAGAAAGAGAACTTACCAACTTACTATGTAAAAAGGATATATTTATTTGAAAATCAGAAAAAAATCAAATTAAAGCAATTTTGATCTATTTGCTGGCAAAAAAAAAAGAGTAATTAGGAACAGAATTTATTCTTCTTGTTCCTGGTATAGTGGTAATCTCTGATACACAGCTGTATCTCTGTGTATCTCTGATACACAACTCTAACGAGTTGAGAATAGGTTCAATCTTTTTGGAAAGTAATGTGGAATCACACATTAAGAACTATGGTAATATGTGGCACACTACTAATATGGGACCAGTAGTTAAAGGAGTTAGTGATAATTAAAAAAAAAACATACTAAATTATTCTTACAACATTTTGTATTATTAGTATTGGGAAAAAAGAAGACATACTTTGTGTCAACTGAATAGGAAATGCAAAAGAATGAGTGTAAATTAATGTGGAATGGGAACTAGACCAATGATTTCAGTAATAGTGGCAACTTTCAATTATTGAGAATCTCTAAAAATCTAGATTTGTATCTTCTATGTAACTTTCAATTTTAGAAACTCGTCCAGATCACTGACACTGAGAGCATAAATGGCTTGCCTGGAGTCATATAGTCTCTATATAACGGAGGTGGGTATTGCTGGTTTTGAAGCTGATAGTTAATTATCCTTCCTTTACCATTTTTGGATGTCCTCTTTCCTAGTGGCAACTGGGGGATGTGTGTGTGTGTGTGTGTGTGTGTGTGTGTGTGTGTGTGCAACATTGTATAAATATACTGTAATAGTAATGAAATTTGAAATTCCTTTTGTATTGCTAAGCTGAGAGGTACTTAGTACTTAGTAATTAATCAAGCTTCTGTTAAAGAAACAGACGGTATGAACCCCTGTTGCTGCTGTAACAGGAAGGGGTTGGCTGAAACAGAAAGGAGCTAATTCCGTGTGTGTGTGTGTGTGTGTGTGTGTGTGTGTGTGTGTGTGTGTGTGTGTGTGTGTGTGTGTGTGTGTGTGTGTGTGTGTGTGTGTGTGTGTGTAAGGAGAAGTCCCTTCTGGGTCAGACAGATCTTTTTTTGAGCAAGCTTCATGGAGGCAGAAGCTGCGATTTCTGGTGAGACTGAAGAGGAAAGCTTCTCCCTACCCCCCAGGATGGAGGTAATGATTTTGATTTTGGGAACCTGGGTGAAGTGATTTTGATTCTGGGAACCAGCTGGAGTTTCTGCTGAGGCTGAGGAGCTGCTGAGTTTTAGAGCCAGCTGGAGCTTCTGGGTGCTGTTGAAGATGCCCAAGGGCCAGCTGGAGCTGCCACAAAGTGAAGAAGCATGACTGTGATACCGGTAATTTGTAAGAACCTGTTTGTGGCTTTATTAAGTCTTAACTTCCTGGGAAAAGAGACTGTGAAGGATTTAAAGTGGACTGGATGCTGTCAGCTTCAGTGTGGAACAGTGTTTGTGGGACAGGAAGTAAATGGATAGCTGGACAAGGACATGGAGGCTGTCTGCCTTTGAACCCAGGTGACAGGGAGGGGAAATAGGACTTCCAATCAGCTCTGACCTCCACCTACTCCAATTCAAGACAGAGAGAAGCTAAACTCCCACTGAAGACAGTCCAACAGGCCGGCAGGAAGGGACCAGCTAAGCACTCAGGTAGTAAAGCCCAGCCTCACACAAGACAGAGGTTTTAGACTCAGGGTGGCCTAACCAACCACCTGCTGGAGGGACTTTAAATCACCAGCAGCTGTGGCAGTTTCCAGAATTATCAACACATAGATGAAAAAGAAAAAGTGAAAGGTCAGTGTAGACTTTGCAGGAACAGAGAGTTCAGGAGTACAGTCTGGCCTTTACCTCAGGGTGAGAAGCACTGAGGCTCAGTGGCCATGCTGCTACAGAGCTCCAGGACTGCAGATTGTGGGGGACCAAGTGATCAAACTAATTGCTCTTGCTCTAACCTACTTGGATCTCGATTGCTGTCCAGGGTGGAGGTCCTGAGGTGTGTGACCAGTTTGCTAGAGCATATTGAGGCTTCAGAGAGGGCACCCAAGTAACAGCTGCAGCAGCTGAGAAAACCCCAGCAATTGAGATAAAGATCCCCTTTCTGATAGCAGAGTTCTACTGTAGCAAAAGGCTCAGAAGTCAAGTAATCAAGTGGCAAAATGATCAAGCAAATCAAGCAAAGCAAACAGAGAAATCTGACATTAGACTGCTATTTTGGGGACAAAAAAGATCAAAGCATGGAACAGAAGGAAGAAAGCAAAGTGAGAACTCTTGCACCAAAAGCTTCCAAGAAAAATGCAATCTCGTTACAGGCCATAGTGGAGCTTAAAAATTATGTTGAAAACCAAATAAGAGAAGTGGAGGAAAAACTGGGAAGAGAAATGAGAATGATTCAAGAAAATTACGAAATTAGAGTCAACAATCTGATTGAAGAAAATAACACCTTAAAAATAGACAAATTCAGATGGCCAAAGAGGCTCAAAAAGGCAATGAGGAGAAGAATGCCTTAAAAAGCTGAATTTGACAGATGGAAAAAGAATTTCAAAAGCTCATTGAAGAGAATCATGCCTTCAGTATTAGATTTGAGCAAATAGAAGCTAGTGACTTTATGAGAAATCAAAATACTATTGAAGAGATCCAAACAAATGAAAAAATAGAAGGCAATGTGAAATAAATCATTGAAAAACCACTGACCTGGGAAATAGATCCAGGAGAGATAATTTTAAAATTATTGGACTATCTGAAGGTGATGATCAAAAAAAGAACCTAGAAATTATCCTTCAAGAAATTCTCAAGGAAAACTCCTAGGAATATCATATATAGGTTCCAGAATTCCCAGATCAAGGAGATCAAATTGAATATTGTGGAAACACAATCAGGATAGCACAGGATCAGGCAGTTTCTACACTGAGGGATTGAAGGGCATGGAATATGATATTCCAGATGGCAAAGGAGCTGGGACTGGAACCAAGAATCACCTACCCAGCAAAACTGAGTATCATGTTTCAGGGTAAAGTATGTTCATTTAGTGGACTTTCAAGGATTATTGATGAAAAAACCAGAGTTGAATAGAAAATTTGACATCCAGATACAAGAAGCAAGAGAAGCTTGAGAAGGTAAACAGGGAAAAGAAATCATAAGAAACTTATCAAAGTTGAACTATTTACATTCCTAAATGGAAAAAAAAAACAATATTTTTAACTTGTGAAACTTTTTTCAGTATGAAAATAGTTGAAGAACGGTTTATGGGCATATGAATACATATTTGAATTGTGTATATATGTTTACAGGTATACATAGAAAGAAGGCACAAGACCATTTTAATAGGAAGGGATGATGCTTGAAAGGTGAAATTGGGAGGTGAGAGAGGAATATGGCAGGGGGAGATGGGGAGAGACTGAGTGGGGTAAACTATCTCATGTAGAGGAGGTGGGGGAAAATGGTTGCAGTGGAGGGGAAGAACAGGAAGGCAAAAAGGCAAAATGTTGTTCTCATGGAATTTGGCTCAGGGAGAAGATGACATACATACTAAATAGAATTTCTCACCCTACAGGAGAGTAGGGCAGAAAGGGATGAGAAGGGGAATGATGGAAGGGAGGGCAGGGTGGGGGGAGGGAAGTTGGAAGGACCCACTTTTGAAAAGTGACAGGATCAAAGTAGAGAATAGAACAAGTGGGATGTAGGATAGGAGGGAGTGAAATGTAGTCAGAAGAAAATACAGTCAGAAATCCTGCACCAAAAGCTTCCAAGAAAAATATGAACTGCTTACAGGCCATAGAGGAGCTTCAGAAAGATTTTGAAAACCAAATAAGAGAAGTGGAGGAAAAATTGTGAAGAGAAATGAGAATGACGGAAGAAAATTATGAAATGATAGTCAACAAACTGACTGAAGAAAATAGATGAAAAAATAGATGATCTCTGATGGCAAAAGATGCCCAAGAAGCGAAAAAGAAGAAGAGTGCCTCAAAAAGCTGAATTTGAAAGACAGGAAAAGAATCTCAAAAGCTCACTGAAGAGAATAATTCCTTCAAAATTAGATTGGAGCAAATGGAAGCTAATGACTTTATGCAAAATTAAGATACCATTAAACAGACACAAACAAATGAAAAAATAGAAGGCAATGTGAAATATCTCATTGGAAAAAACAGAGACCTGGAAAATAGATCCAGGAGATATGATTTTAAAATTATCGGACTACCTGAAAGCCATATTAAAAAAGAACCTAGAAAACATCCTTCAAGAAATTCTCAAGGAAAATTTCCCTGATGTTTTAGAACCAGAGGACAAAATAGAGGTTGAAAGAATAAACCTTTTACCTCTTGAAAAAATCCTAAAAAGTAAACTCCTAGGAATATTATATCAAAGTTCCAGAGTTTCCTGATCAAGGAGAAAATATTATAAGCAGTCAAGAAGAAACAATTTGAAAAATGTGGAAACACAATCAGGATAACACCGGATTTGGCAGCTTCTACAACGAGGGATTGAAGAGCCTGGAATATGATATTAAAACCAAGAGTCACCTACCCAGCAAAATTGGATATCATGTTTCAGTGGAAAATATGGTCATTCAATGAAATAGAGGACTTTCAAGCTTCACTTTCAAGTGAAAAAAAACAGAGTTGAATAGACAATTTGACATTCAGATACAAGAAGCAATAGAAGCATGAGAAGGTAAACGGGGAAAAGGAATCATAGGGAACTTATCAAAGTTGAACTATTTACATTCCTACATGGCAAAATGATAATTGTAACTTGTGACACTTTGCTCTGTATGAGGATATTTAAGGGGAATATAAATGTGTGTATATGTGTGTACATACATATATATATATATATACATATATATATGTTTATATAGGAGAGTATCGATGTATGAATACATGTGTGACTGTGTATATATATATATATATATATATATATATATATACACATACATATGTGTGTGTGTGTGTGTGTGTGTGTGTGTGTGTGTGTGTGTGTGTGTGTAAAGGTATACATAGAGAGAGGGCACATGATCAGTGGAATAGAAAGGGACGATACATAAAAAGTGAAATTGAGAACTGAGAGAGGAATATAATGAGAGGAGATGGGATGAGACAGAATGGGGTAAATTATCTCATGTAGAAGAGGCATGGGTAAACTGTTACAATGGAGGGGTAGAACAGGATGGCAAAAGGGAATGGGTCAACCTTACTCTCATTGAATTTGGCTTAGGGAGGGAATGACAGACACACTAAATAAGGTATCTTGCTCTCCCCTAGAGTATCGGGAAAGGGGATCAGAGAGGAGTGATGGAGGGGAGGGGCCGGTTGGGGGGGGTTGGTAAAAGCACCCACTTTGGAAGGGGACAGGGTCAAAGTATAGAATAGACCAAGTGAGAGGCAGGATAGGGTGGAGGGAAATATAATCAGTCTTTCACAATATCACTATGGAAATGTTTTGCGTAACTACACATGTATAACCTATACTGAATTGCTTATCTTCCCAGTAAGGGTGGGTGACAAGGAAGGAAGGGAAAGAATCTGGAATTAAAAGTTTTAAAATCAAATATTTAAAATTATTATTATTATTATTATTATTATTATTATTATTATTATTATTATTATTATTATTATTATTATTATCACTATTATTTACATTCAATTGGGAAATAAGTTATACAGGCACTGGATGATGGAGATCCATCTTGCCTTATTGGAAAGTCTGAGGTGGTATGTGGAGAGCAGATTGTGGAAGAGGATATTCAGTGGGAAGAAAGAAAGAAAGAAAGAAAAAGAAAGAAAGAAAGAAAGGAAGGAAGGAAGGAAGGAAGGAAGGAAGGAAGGAAGGAAGGAAGGAAGGAAGGAAGGAAGGAAGGAAGGAAGGAAGGAAGAAAGAAAGAAAGAGAGAAAATGAAAAACATAAGGATACCAAACTTTTTGAAGATGATTTTTTCTGTCTAAATTCTGCTTCATTGATGCTACTTCTGAAGTACCTTGTTCAGTTTTGAAAATCAGATTTTAAAAGGTCATTTGTAAACTAGTGATACTTGAGAGGAGTCCAATCAGCATAATGAAGGTCCTTAAGATCAGGTCATATGAAATTTCTTTAAGGAACTGAAAACATTTAAACTAAAGAGAAAACTTAGATTGGAATGGGAACCATTTTTAAAATATTTAAAAGCCTTATGTGTGGAAGAAGTCTTGGACTCTTCCTGCTTGATTCCAGAGAAGAGGACAAGTCACTCAGGACATAGAAATAGGGTCTGCCCTATGGAATTAAATGTAGTTGCAAGTCCATGGGTCAGCTAGTGCACCCTTGTGGCCTGAGTATGGTGGGAGGTGGGGAAAAGAGTGCTGATGAGGGTTTAGTTAATATTGGACTTTTTTTAACATTGGTTAAATTAGTTAAATTAACATTAGTTAAATCAACATTTTACTTGATTTGCTTTCTGGAGACAACTGAAATTCCTTAACTCTGGAACATAATTTCTATTTTAGAGAAGCTTGAGGAGTCATAGGGATAGAGAAGACATATAATCTTTCAGCTTGCTGGTCACATTACTCTAGATTCTCAGTTTCTTTTAGCATAAATTTAAATAGGAAAATAGGAAAATATCAAAGGATTTTTTTATTATGTTTTGGTTTGGTTTTGATCATGTATTTCTAGTAGTCCAATGATCCTCAAATTTTTTCTCCTTCATCTGCTTTCGGGTCAGTTGTTTTTGCTATGAGGTTTTATTCATTTTTTCGGTCTTTTAACTTTCTGTCTCATGGAATCATTAGTTTCTATTTGTTTAATTATAATTTTGCGAGAATAACTTCCACCCTCCCCAACCTCAAACACAACTGTGTTTTGAATCTCTTGTTCCAAACTATTAATTCTCTTTCCAAATTTTTCTTCCATGGCTATCATTTCTTTCCCCAGGTTTTTTTTTTTTTTCTTCTAGCACTTTGATTTGTTACTAAAGTCATTTTTAGCTATTTTTAAAGTCTTGCTTTATCTCTTCAAGGAATTTGAGTTGAACTTATTTAAAAACTATGTTTCTCTTTGAGGATTTGTTTATAGATATTTTTAATCATTCTCTTCTTTTGTCTTAGATGCCACTTTCATCACAATATGGTAGGATCCTTTTTTTGTGCCTTTACTCATTCTTCCAATCTACTTCTTGACTTGAAATTATGTTAGGATTAGTCTCTGAACACTTCTGGGAGAATGTCTGCATTAAGCTTTAGTCTTCCTGTGTCCTTCTGTTACTTTCTTGGGGGTATTGGGTGCTGAGTTTTTCCAGGATCTCACTTACAGTTCAGACTGGCAACCTCTGAATTTTCACTGTTCACAAAGTAATCTGATTCTGGGCAAAGTCTGATCACTGTTCTTCTGGTCTGAACTCTGCAAATTGCTGATCTAGGTTTGTATTTGAGCCCCACTCCTGATGATTTACCTCTGATTTAAAGTTCCAGTAGATTGCACCTAGATTTCACCATTGTCAGTAAGCTAAGTTCTACTCATCCAGAATGTTAGAACTACAGGCTGATCTTTGATTTGCTATTTCTTCCTTGATTATTCCACTGCAGGTTTTAGAGTACACTGGAGGTTGTAATTAAAACCCTGCTATGCTACTGAGGTCAGAATCACCATGCAGCAAATGATTGAAATGTGTTCCTCACTCAATGACTAGCCCACAGCCCACCTCTATGCCTCACCCTGAAACACCACTACCCAGTACGTGTCCCCTGCACAGTCTACCCTGGATCTGTGACCTGAAATTGTGTCATATATGACAAAATGGCCAGTTAGTATCCGTTCTCACAGCCTAGATATGGGTCCTCTTCTTGCCTTGGTTCCCATCTTCTTTCAGGTCTTGGAATGATACAAATAAGACTGGTGAGATGCTGCAACCAGTGTCCACAGACCTCTCTCTGCCTCTCTATGCATATCCAGACAGGAAAATGACTCACTTCATTTTTCCTTGCATTTTTTTTTCAATCAGGACTCAGTCTGTTACATTTGTTAGATCTTTTTGAAATTGTGTTTCAGGAGCTGCACTCTACTTTTTCCTGATACTCTGCCATCTTGGTTCAGCTACCTTCATACTTTTCTTAAACCTACCTGATTTTTCATTGGCTATAAGACTGTAATTTTGCACTACTGATTCAAATTAAGCTTCTTATCACTTTATATACTATTAGAATGTCATTAAGTATTTTATATGATTTTAATTTAAATATATTTATGAATATTGTTTTGATGCAACATTTGTAAAAAAAAAAGTGCCTTACAAAATATGCTTTGTGAAAAAGTTAATTGATTGTTAAAAGAAAGGACATATGGGGGGCGGAGCCAAGATGTCGAAGTAGAAATAGCACTTCCAAGGCCACTCCAGTGTACACCCCTTCAAAATCATGTAAAAGGAGGACTCTGAACAACCTCTGGGGCCCCAGCACCCACAGAATGACACAGAGAAGCTAACCTCCCGCCGAGGACAGCCCAGAAGCCCGACAGCAAGTGGCCAGTGCAGCACTCTGAGAGCCTACAGCAGAGCCCTCTGGGAACAGAGCCCAGGCTGCGTGAGTTACAGTTTTAGCCCCAGGGTGGCTGGACCAGCAGCTGGCTGGAGGGACCCCAGAACACCAACAGCTGTGGTGTTTCTAGAATTAACACATAGATGCCTAGGACAAAGTGAGAGGGTAGTGCCCTATGGACTTTGGGACCAGTATTTGGGAGTGTGTCAGCTTCTTCTCCTGGGGGCAAGAAGCAGCTGAGGATCCACAGCACAGCCGCCATCTTGCAGCTGCAGTTGCAGCTTCAGCTCCTGGCATTCAGACTGTAGGGGGATCCATCGATCAGTCTTGGGGGTAATCACTCTTGCTTTAACCTTCTTGGATCTGGATTGCAGCCTGGGGTGGAGGTTTGGGCTATGTGTCTAGCTTGCCAGAGTGTGTGGGGGCTTCAGGGAGGGCACCCAACTAATATCTCTGGAAGTCATAGAGGGTATGGGGGTCGAGATAGGAGAGAGCAGATTGGATGAGGGGATATCCTGTGGGACTGCTATTCTGGGGTGGTGGGTAGGGGAAAAATGGGGAAAAATTATAACTCAAAATCTGGCGGAAATGAATGATATAAACCAGAAGTTAATAAAGCATTTGTGAAAAAAAGGACATATGATTAATTTTGATAGTAAAATATTTTACTAACATTTGCAGTTGTAAATGACCTATTTTGTTTTCTTTATCATGTTGACTTTATTTGCATAGTTTTCTTTATTGTCCTTTGAGACTTTTTTCCCCTTTATTGTGTATCACTTCATTGAAGACTTCACAGATATTTCAGAATTATTCATATTGGCCATTTATTATGGCACAAAATTACTCTATTGCATTCTTATAATGTGATGTGTTTAGCCTCAAAAATTTGGCACATATTTTGTTTCCAGGTTTGGTTATTATGAATACTGTTGCCAGAGAAGTTTTGTGCACATGATTTTTTTTCTTTCTACTAAAAACCTCCATGGATATAGTACTGATATTGAAATGTCTAGTTTGAAGGATACAAAGAAGCTAATAACTTTTTTGCACAATTACAAACTTTTCTAGATTGAGTGAGATAATTCACAGCTACATAAGCAAAAGAAAGCTTATGGAGATTACCTTATTTGCTGTAGCAGTAAGCACCTGGCATACCCAGGGTGGCTGCCAACACAGCTTCTTAGATCTGCTTTTCTAAAGGAAAGCAACTCAAAATGGATTAACAAGCTTGCTTTAATCAACCAAACATATATCATTTACCTAGTTCAGCAAAAGGTCAACACCCCGAACTTCAGTTTATATAGACAGAAGTTTTAAGACAGAGAAACAGATCAAGCATACAGGCTTCCAAACAGTTCAACCATTACATCAATACCAAATCACAGTTACCAGAGAGGGAAGCAGCAACATCTGGGTTTTCAAAGCTGGGGGGCTCTCAATGACTGCCCATAGTCTCATTTGGTCAATTCATACAGCACTTCTCAAAGTGAGCCACAAAGCAAAGACTCACATCAGATATTATATAGCCTTCTCCTGGGTCAGAGAATGTAACCATCCTCTTGATCATACAGCATCAAGGTATGGGCATTCCTGAAAACCAAGCCTTCTGCAACAGGCTCCATGTGACCACATTCAGCCTATTAGGGGGCAGAATATAATTTCAAATCAAGGAAGATTCTCAGAGTCTCTTAAGCCTAGGGGCAGGGAAAATCTTTAAATTTGCTTTCCTTTACATTTGCTCTTGAAAAATGAGATTTCCTGGTATTTCTAGTTTGAGGGGCAAAAAGATTACATTTAAATTGTTTTATGTCCAACTCTGCTTATTAATTATTATTAACCTTTTCCATGGGATCATTTATATCATTTATTTTAATATAACTTCATATTTTTGTACTCCCTACTATTTGGGAATGTCCCTAAATCATTTGTATTTGTGGAAATTCCTTATAGGTTTAGAATGTAAGATTTTAACAATGATATTTAGTGAAATTTTTTTCCTAATTCCTATATGTTATTCTCATTCTAGCTGAAGTGATTTTACTTGCACAAAAACTTTCCAAATTTTATTTATTGGAGATTTTTCAGTAATAATTTCTTCTATCTTCTCTCTGGTTATGAACTTTATCCCTTTGTTATTTGTGAATGACACAAATTCTTTTGGGGGGCCTTTCTTCCATTTTTTTTTTTCATTTTATGGTGTTGCTTTTTAGATTTTAGATAATTTATTCATTTGGAATTTATTATGGCATAAGACATAAAATCCTGATTTAAATTTATTTTTCCCAGTCTCCTTTCCAGGTTTCCCAGATGTTATATCCCCCTCAAGTGGAAAGTAAAAAATAATTTATTTCCAAAAATGACAGAAATTAAGATTGTATTTATCTTGGAAATGCCATCTAGTATAGCTTAACATGATTTGGGATATTTTTCCCCTCTCAACAGAATCTCCCAATTATTCCAAAACAGTAGCTATTCATATTCAGGAGTCTGAAATACATTGTGTTCACAATAGGGGTAAATTATCAGAAATTTGAAGGAGAAAAGAATAAAATACATCTCACTTAAGTCACATCCCTCTGTCTCAGAAATTCACAAAAAAACTTTCTTTTTTTAATAATGCCATTTAAAAAGGAGTCATTTTTAAACGATGAACAAAAATGCATAGAAAAATAAATTTAGAAATTATTTTAAAAAGCATTCAAAAGGAGGGGTGGGGCCAAGATGTCGGATTAGAAACAGCTCATCCACGCCACTCTGCCCCCAGATTCCCCCCAAACTATGTAAAAGGGGACTCTGAACAACTGCTGGAGCCCCAGCACCCACAGAAAGACACAGAGAAGCTAACCTCCCGCTGAGGACAGCCCAGCAGCCCTGCAGGAAGGACCAGCGAAGTGGTCTGGGACCTGGCAGTGTGCAGAGCGCAGGAGCCGAGCAGAGCCCAGGTCCGCATGAGCCGAGGTTTTAGCCCCAGGGTGGCAGGGCCAGCAGCCAGCTGGAGGAACCCCAGAAAACCAGGAGCTGTGGTGACTCCAGAATTATCAACATAGACTTGCCTAGGACAAAGTAAGAGGTTAGCGTCCTATGGACTTTGGGACTGGTATTAGGGAATGCGTCGGCTCCCTCCCCTGGGGGCTAGAAGCTATTTATTATCACTATGGTTGGTTCTTTGATCCATTTATTAATATATCATCATTTAGCCTCCATGTCAATCCATTTACTTATTTCTATTCATTTTTATCATAATTTTATTAAGTAATGGTTTATAAAATATTGTTATACTTTTGTCTTTATGAATTTATTTATAACTTTTGAATGTTCTAGAACATGATCATTTTTAGAAGAGAGCTAGACAACATGGGAAACTAGGAATGCTCCTCAATGTTCTCATTTAATAATTGCCAGAGGATTTCCACATATATTTTAATTTTTCCTAAATTTCTGTTCAGATCCTTCCTCCTCTTCTTCTTCTTCTTCTTCTTCTTCTTCTTCTTCTTCTTCTTCTTCTTCTTCTTCTTCTTCTTCTTCTTCTTCTTCTTCTTCTTCTTATTATTATTATTATTATTATTGTTGTTGTTGTTGTTGTTGTTGTTGATGCTGTTGTTGTATAATACATAATACAATAATATTGATAATATTTTTATATCATTTGCCTAATAATCTTGATAAATATCTTTAAAATATAAGTTAGTGAGCTTTTCCTTTAAGTTTTTAGATGTTCTGCTCTTTAGGACATGAATATTTAGTATTGGTGATACACAAACACTGTCTCTAAACATAATTTACTTTCCTTGTTTTTTCTCTTTACTATTACTATATTCATTGTTATTGATCACTTTCATTGAACTCACCATTACCACTGCTATTTTGTGCAGGTAGTCAAAGCATAATAAATCCTATTCCAAACCTTGTTTTATCTCTCTGAACCTTCCTAATTTATCAATGATAACTTTCCCCCAATTTTTAATACAATGAACATCAGAATTTTGAAATTCAATTCATTTTATCTTATTTCTATGTGGTATGTATGAGTACATACTCATGATTATTAGGCTCAATATTTTTTTCCTCTTCTGCACTAAATCCTCTTCTGCCTTTTTTCTTCTGATAGCACAGTGAGTAAGAGCACTGGCCCCAGAATTAGGAGGACCCAGGATCGGTTCCCACCTCAGAAAACTAGCACTCACACATAAATAACTAGCTGTGTAACCTTGAGAAAGTTACTTAACCCCAATTGCTTAAAAAAAAGTATATTATTTCAGGGGTGGAGTTGAGATGGTGGAGTAGAAACAGGACTTCTGTGGGCTTCCACTTCCACCTTCCCCAATTCATGTAAAAGGGGACTCTTTACAAAATTTGGAGCTAAAAGCTCTCATAATGACACGGAGAAGCTAAACTCCCACTGAGGACAGCCTGGCAGGCTGGCAGAAATCTGCCAGTGCAGCACTATGGGAGGTGAGCCCAGTCCCATATGAGCCTTGAGCATGAGGTTTTAGCCCCAGGGGTGCCTGATAGGCCACCAGATGGAAGTACTTCAGATCACCAGTAGCTGTGGTATTTCCTTCTCATGCTTCTCTTGCTTCTTGTATCTGAATGTCAAATTTTCTATTCAACTCTGTTTTTTTTTCTTCAAGAATACTTGAAAGTCCTCTATTCCACTGAATGACCAAATTTTCCCCTGAAACATGATACTCAGTTTTGCTGTTTAGGTGATTCTTGGTTTTAATCCTACCTCCTTTGACCTCAGGAATATCATATTCCAGGCCGTTTGATCCCTCAGTGTATAAGCTGCCAGATCCTGTGTTATCCTGAATGTGTTTCCACAATATTCAAATTGTTTCTTCCTGTCGGCTTGTAATATTATCTCCTTGATCTGGGAATTTTGGAACCTGGCTATAATATTACTAAGAGTTTCCTTTTTGGGATCTTTTTCAGGAGGTGATTGGTGGGTTCTTTCAACCTCTATTTTGCCCTCTGGTTCTAAAACATCAGGGCAGGTTTTCTTGACAATTTCTTGGAGGATGAGTTCTAGATTCTGTCTTTGATCATGGCTTTCAGGTAGTCCAATAATTTTTAAATTATCTCTCTTGGATCTATTATCCAGGTCAGTGGTTTTTCCCATGAGATATTTCATATTGCCTTCCAGTCTTTCCTATTTTGGATCTGTTTAGCAGCATCTTGATTTCTCATAAAAACACTAGCTTCTATTTTCTCCAATCTAAATCTGAAGGAATTATTCTCCACAGTGAGCTTTTGAGATTCTTTTTCCATCTTGCAAATTCTGCTTTTTAAGGCATTTTTCTCCTCATTGCCTTTTTAAGCCTCTTTTGCCATTACGTCTATTTTTAAGGTGTTATTTTCCTCAGTCAGGCCGTTGACTCTCATTTCATAATTTTCTTGCATCATTCTTATTTCTCTTCCCAATTTTCCCCCACTTCTCTTATCTGCTTCTTAAGGTCCTCTATGACCTGTAACCAGGTTGTATTTTCTTTTGAAGATTTTGGTGCAGGACTTCTGACTTCAGTATCTTCCTCCTTTTCCATGCTCTGATCATTTTTGTCCCCAAAGTAGGAGTCTAATTTTGGAATCTTCTGTTTGTTTTGCTTCCTTTGATTGGACATGTTGCCACTCAATTACTTGACTTTTGGCTTTTTGCTACAGTAGGACTCTGCAACCAGACAGGGGAGTTTCCATCCCAAACACTGGGGCTTTCTCAGCTGCCAGAGGTATTAGTTGGGTGCCCTCTCTGAAGCCTTCAATTGCTCTGGCAAACTGGTCACACACCCAGAGCCTCCACCCCAGACTGCAACCCAGATGCAAGAAGGTTAAAGCAAGAGGGATTACCCCTCAGACAACTGGTCACACACCCATGACCTCCACCCTAGATGGCAGTCCAGATCCAAGAAGGTTAAAGCAAGAGGGATTACCCCTCAGACTGGTCACCTGGTTCCCCCTACAGTCTGCAGGCGAGGAGGTGATGTTGCCATATGTGCATGCCACACATTCCCCATGGCTCCTCAGCAGTTTTTTTGCCCCAGAGAGAAGAGGCCCACTAGTACGTCCCAAAGTCCATACTGTTCTTTCTTCTCAATTTGCCCTTAGCATCTATGTGTTGATTATTCTGGAAACGCTACAGTTGCTGGTGATCTGGAGCCTTCCAGGCAGATGCTGGTCAGGCCCACCCTGGGGCTAAAACCTCTGGCTAATGCAGGACTGGGGTCTGCTGGCTGCTCTCTGCTGGGCTGTCCTCAGTGGAAGGTTAGCTTCCTTGTGTCATTTTGTGGGTTCTGTAGTTCCAAAGTTTGTTCAGGGCCTCCTTTTACATAAATTGGGGAAGGTGGGAGCCGGAGCTGTGCAGAAGTCCTGTTTCTACTCTGCCATCTTGATTTTGCCCTGCTGAGCAAAATCTTTTAGGGAATAAAGTTCAGGTTAATTAAATGAAAGAGGGGGCTTTCAATTATTTCTTCTTTTTTTTTTTTTTAAAGCAATTGGGGTTAAGTGACTTGCTCAAGGTTACACGGCTAGTCATTATTTATGCATGGGTGCTCATTTTCTGAGGCCGGATCTGATCTCGGGTCATCCAAACTCCGAGGCCGGCACTCTTATCACTGCTCCACCTAGCTGCCCCTTTAGGGCAATTGGGGTTAAGTAACTTGCCCAAGGTTACAAGGCTAGGTTTTTGTTTGTGTGGATTAAGTGTTGGAGGCCGGCTCCGAACTCAGGTCCTTCTGATTCCAGGGCCGGCGCTCTATTCACTGCGCCACCTAGCCACCCCTGCTTTCAATTATTTCTTATGGGAAAAAAAAACCCAAAAAACAAAAAACAAAAAATGGAGCTGAACAGAAAATTTGATTTGAATATGATATGCAAATGAAGCATAAAAAGGTTAACTGAAAAGAAAACATTTTATTTAATAAGATTAAACTGTTTATATTCCTACATGAGAAAGATTAAATTTATAACTCCTGAGATCTGTATTTTTATTAAGGCATTTAGATTCATGAAGTTTGTGAGTATAATTTACTTTGATGTGATGATAAAATTAATTAATTAATAGGGATGAAAATAAAAGTATTATACTGGGAAAAGAGGACAGGAGGAGGCAGAAAAGGGTACATTACACCACATGAAGAGGTACAAAGGCCTATTACAGTGTATTAAAAAAAAGGATGGGAGGTGACTATTGTTTGAATGTTACTCTCATCAGATTTGACTCAAAGAGGGAATAACATACATTTTCAATTGGTTATAGAAATATATCTTACTCTATAGGGTTTTACTAGGAGAAAGGGGAAAGAATTGTAAGTGGGCACTGATAAAATGGAGGGGAGATTGAGGCAGGCCTTTGTCAGAAGCAAAATTCTGGTGAGGAGGGAAAGAGTAAAAGGAGAAAGAAAACTCAAAATGAAGAGTAGGAATTGCATGTAGAGAAAGACACAATAATTACAATGGTGAGTGTGAATGAGATGAATTCACCCATAAAAAGGCAGCAGGTAGCAGAGCAGATTAAAAACCGAAATCATACAATAATATGTTTATAAGAAATGCATTAGAAGTGCAGAGATACATACAGAGAAAAAGTAAAAAGCTGGGGGCAGAATATATGATGTTTTAGCTGAAGTAAAAAATAAAAATAAAAAACAAACAATTAAAAAGCAGGCATAGCAATCCTGATCTCAAGCAAAAGCAAAGAACTATCTAATCAAAACAGATAAAGGAGGAAACTACATCTTGCTAAAATTTACCATAGACAAAGAAGCATTATCAATACCGAACATACACACCAAGTGGTATAGCATTCAAATCCTTGGAGAATAAGTTAAGTGAGTTAATAGAAGCTGTACTATAGTATAAGGGGATCTCAACCTTCCCCTCTCAGAAGTAGATAAATCTAATAAAAAAGTAAAATAAAAAGTCTAGGAGGTGATTAGAATTTTAGACAAGCTAGATACTGTAGACCTCTGGAGAAAAATGAATGGGGATAGAAAGGCGTATCCTTTTTTTTTTTTTTAAACAATTGGGGTTAAGTAACTTGCTCAGGGTTACACGGCTAGTCATTTTTTTTATGTGTGGGTGCTCATTTTCTGAGGCCACATTCGATCCCGGGTCATCCCAACTCCAAGGCCAGCGCTCTTACTCACTCTGCTACCTAGCCACCCCGCATATACTTTTCTCTAAGCAGTACAAAGCACTTATATAAAAACTGACCATGTACTAGCGTATAAAAAACTCATAATTCAATTTAAAGGGCAGAAATATTAAATGCATCCTTTTCAGATTATAATGCAATGAAAATTACATGTAATAAAGGGCCATGAGAAGATAGACTAAAAATAATTGGAAACTAAAAAATCTAAAGCTAAAGAATGAGTGGATGAAAAAACAAATCATAGAAATAAGCAATAACTTTATCCAAGGGAATGACAATAATGATAGAACATTCCAAAACTTATGAGATACAGCTGAAGCACTTTTTGGGGGAATTTTTTATCTTTAAATGGTTACATGAATAAAATAGGGAAAGAAGAAATCAATGAATTGGGTACAGCTACAGCTGCAAAAACAGCTACAAAAAAAATAAACCTTAAAAATCTCCAGTTTAATACCAAACTAGAAATTCTGAAAATGAAAGATTAGTACAATTAAATCAAGAAAAATATGGAAATAAAAAATAAAACTAAGAACCGGTTTTATGAAAAAAAGAACAATAAAATAGAAAACCTTTGATTAATTTGATTTTTAAAAAAGAAAGAAAACTGAAGTACCAGTATCATAAATGAAAAGGGTGAATTCACCGCTAATGAAAAGGAGATAAAACCAATTATTAGGAGCTGTTTTGCCCAACTGTATATCAATAAATTTGATAATGTAGGTGAAATGGATGAATATTTATGAAAAATCAATTGCCTTGATTAACAGAAGAGGAAACAAAATATTTAAAAAAGCACACTTCCGGGAATAAAAGACATTGAATAAACTAACAATGAATTCCCTTAAAACATTGACAGGGCTAGATGGATTTACAAGTAAATTCTAACAAACATTTGAAGGACAATTAATTCAAATATTATGTAAACTGCTTTGGAAAATTCATGAAGTTCTACCAAATTATTTTTTATGACACAAATATTATACTGATACCTAAACTGGGATGAACTAAAGCAAAGAAAAAAAATTATAGACTAATTTCCCTAATGAATTTTCATGAAATTAAAAAAAAAGAACACTAGCAGAAAGTTTACAGTAATTTAACATGAGGATAATACACTTTAGCCAGGTGGGATTTATATCAGAAATGCAGAGTTGGTTGAATATTAGGAAAACTAACAGTATAATTGACCATATCCATAACAGAATTAACAAATCATATAATTAACTCAATAGACACACACACACATTTATCAAAATACAATATCCATTCCCATGAAAAAGATTAAAGGGGATAGGAATAAAAAAAGAAAAGAGAATAGGAATAAATGGAATTCTTACTTAAAATTATAAGTAACTTCTACCTAAAACTATTCTATTGCATTATATGGAACAGGGAGAAACTAGTAGTTTACCCAAAAGGATCAGTGGTGAAACAAAGATGTCCATTATCATCACTGATATTCAATATGGTATGAGAAATTTTAGCTTTAGTAATTACAGAAGAAAAAGAAATTGAAGGAATTAGAAGAGGTAATGAAGAAGCAAAGTTGTCACTCTTCACAGATAAGATCATGGCATACTTACAGATTCATAGGCAATCAACTTTAAATAATGTGATATATTTAACAACTTTAGCCAAGTTGCAGCATATAAAATGAACCCACAAAAATCTTCAGCATTTTGTATATTACTAACAAAGCCCAGCAGCAAGGATATAAAGAAAAAAAAATTATTTAAAGTTACTCTAAACATTATAAAATATTTGGGAGTCTGCATGCCAAAACAAACCCAAGAAGTATATGAACACAATTACAAAACACATTTCACAGCAATAAAGTCAGATCTAAATAGCTGGATTAATATCAATTCTCCATAGGTTAGCCAAGTTAATATAGTAAGAATGACAATTCTACATAAATTAATTTACTTATTCAGTGCCATACCAATCAAACTACTAAAAATTAGTTTATAGAGGCAGAAAAAATAATAACAGAATTCCTCTGGAGAAACAATCAAGAGAATAAATGAAAAGAATTATAAAGGAAGATGGCCTAGCCCTCACCAGATCTCAAACTGTATTATAATGTAGCAATCATCAAAGCTACTTGGAAATGGTTAAGAAACAAAATGGTGGATCAGTGGAACAGGACAGGTACACAAGTCACAGTAGTCAATGACTATAGCAATCTTTTGTTTGATAAACCCAGAGACTCCAACTTCTGGATAATGAACTCACTATGTGGCAAAGTCTAATGGGAAAACTGGAAAATAGTATGGCAGAAATTAGGAATAAACCAACATCTTACAACATATAGCAAGATAAGGCCAAAATAAGTACATAATTTAGACATAAAGTGTGATACTATAAGCAAATTAGGAGAGCAAGAAATAGGTTACCTGTCAGATCTATGGAAAAGGGAAAAATTTATGACCAAAGAAAAGATAGGGAACATTATAAAATGTGAAATGCATAATTTTGATTGCATTAAAATGAAAAGACTTTCAGAAACAAAGCCAATGAACAAAGGTAAGAAGGGGAGCAGAAAGCTGGGAAACAATATTACAGCCAGTGAAAGGTCTCATTTTTGTTTAAAAAAATTTTTTGGTCTTTATTAATTTGTTTATTTTTAGTTTACAGGATTCAATTCCACAGTTCTTTAAGTTTCAAATTTTCTCCCGCTCTTCCCCTCCCCAACATGGCAGCATACAATCAAGTATAGGATCTGCAAGTAGTTTCATACTAGACATAAGTGAGGTTACAAATAAGGATTGTAACAGATGTATTGAACAATGGGAAAGAGGAAACAAAAGCAGACAAGAAAAAGACAGAGAACAGGTAGTTTGCTTCAATCTGCATTCAAACTCTGTTCTTTCTAGTTCTTTCTCTGAATGTAGATATCTCATTTCATCATGAGTCTTTTGGAGTTGACTTATAACCCTGCATTTTTGAGAAGAGTCCAGTCTATCAAGGTTAGTCATCACACATACATTGTATCTTTAATTGTGTGCACATTTCTTCTGGTTCTGATCTTCTCACTCAGCATCGGTTTGGATAAGCCTCTCCAGGTAAATATGAAGTCCATCTGCTCCTCATTTCTTATAGAACAGTAATATTACAATACGTTCTTATAACACAATTTGTTTGGTGGTTCCCCAATTGATGGGAATTATTTTCCAATTCTTGGCCACCACAAAAAGAGCTGCTATAAATATTTTTTGTACATATGGGTCTTCCTCCCACTTCAATGATCTCTTTGGGATACAGCCCTAGAAGTGGCATAGCTGGGTCAAAAGGTATGAAATTACTTATAGCCATTTGGGCATAGCTCCAGATTGCTCTCCAGAAAGGCTGAATCAGTTCACAACTCCACTAATAATGCATGAGTGTGCTGATTTGTCCACATGCTCTCCAGCATTTGTCATTTTCCTGTTTTGTCATCTTAGCCAATCTGCCTGGTTAGATGTGGTACCTCAGAGTTGTTTTGATTTGCATTTCTCTAATCAATAGTAATTTAAAGCATTTTTTTCATATTCTTATATGTATGTATGTATATATATATATATATATATATATATATATATATATATGTCTTTAATTTCTTCCTCTGAAAACTGCCTGTTCATATCTTTGACCATTTATCAATTGGGGAATGACTTGTATTCTTATACTCTCTTTATATTTTAGAAATGAGGCCTTTGTCAGAGACATTGGTTGTAAAAATCCTTTTCCAATTTTCCACTTCCCTCTTAATCTTGGTTATATTGACTTTGTTTGTACAGTAGCTTTTCAATTTCATGTCATCAAAAATATCCATTTTGCATTTTATAATGCTTCCTAATTCTTGTTTGGTCATAAAGTCTCCCCCTCATCCATAAATCTGCCAGGAAAACTATTCCTTCCTTTCCCAGATTGCTTATAGCATCAGTCTTTATAGCTAGATCATGTACCCATTTAGACTTGATTTGGGTATATGGTGTTAAATAATGGTCTATACCCATTTTATGCCATACTATATTCCAGTTTTCCCAGTAGTTTTTATCAAATAGAGAGTTCTTATCCCAAAAACTGGGGTCTTTGAGTTTATCAAACAGTAGATTACTATAATCATTGACTGCTGAGGCTTGTGTGCCCAATCTATTCCATTGATCCACTGCTCTATTCCCCAGCCATTACCAGGTAGTTTTGATGATTCCTGCTTTAAAATATAGATTAAAATCTGGTATATCTAGGCCACCTTCCCTAGCATTTCTTTTCATTAATTCCCTTGATATTCTAGACCTTATGTACTTTCAAATGAATTTTGTTACTATTTTTGTAGTTCTATAAAGGAATTTTTTCAGTAAATTGATTGATATGGCACTAAATATGTAATTTAATTCTGGTGAAATTGTCATTTTTATTATATTAGCTTGACCCAGCCATGAGCAATTGATGTTCCCAATTAGTTACATCTGACTTTATTTGTGTGAAAAGTGTTCTGTAGTTGTGTTTATATAGGTCCTGGGTTTGTTTTGGCAAGTAGATTCTGAAATATTTTATAATGTCTACAGTAATTTTAAATGGTATTTCTCATTCTGACTCTTGCTGTTGGATTTCATTAGAAATATACAGGAATTTTGGGCAGTGAGGTGTCACAGTGATTAAGAGCACAGGCCCTGGAGTCGGGAGGACCCGGGATCATTTCTGGCCTCAGATACTTAACAACCACACAAAAATAACTAGTGTGTAACCTTGAGCAAGTTACTTAACCCCAATTGCTTAAAAATACAGGAATGCCGATATTTATGTTGGTTCATTTTATATCCTACAACTTTGCCAACTTTATTTATTGTCTCAAGTAGTTTTAAAGGTCTCATTTTTAAAATATAGAGAGAACTGAGTCAAATTTAAAAGAACACAAGTCATTCGCCAATGGATAAATGGTAAACAGATATGAACAGGTAGTTTTTATAGGAAGAAATTAAAGCTATCTATACTCTCATTAAAAATACTCTATATCACTACTGATTGGAGAAATTTCTATTAAAACAACTTTGAGGTACCACATCACAGCTATCAGGTTGACTTATATGACAAAACAGAAAATGATAAGTACTGGAAGAAATAAGGGAAAATTGGGACACTAATGCATTGTTGATGGAGTTGTGAATTGATCTAACCATTCTGTTGAGCAATTTGGCACTATGCCCAAAGGGCTATAAAGCTATACATATCCTTTGATCCAGCAATACCACTTCTAGGTCTGTATCCCTAAGAAATCATAAGAGAGGGAAAAGGAACCACACATACACATATATTCATAACAGTTGTCTTTGTTGTGGCAAAGTACTGGAAATTGAGTGGGTGCCCAACAATTGGGGAATAGCAGAACAAGTTGTGGTAGAAGAATACAATGGAATACTATTGTTCTATAAGAAATGATGAGCAGGTTGGTTTCAGAAAAACCTGGAAAACTTATATGAACCGATGCTGAATGAAGTGAGTGGAACCAGAAGAACATTATACACTGTAACAGCAACATTGTAAAATGACTAGCATTGATATACTAAGAGTTTCTCAGAAATACTCTTATCTAAGAGAATTCCAAAAAAGTTCATGATGGAAAATACTATCAATATCTAGACAAATAATTATGGAGGCTGAATGCAGATGGAAATGTACTATTTCTCTCTCTCTCTCTCTCTCTCTCTCTCTCTCTCTCTCTCTCTCTCTCTCTCTCTCTCTCCCTCTGTGTGTGTCTGTGTGTATGTTTCTGTGTGTATGTCTCTATGTGTGTGCTTGTGTGTATGTCTTTTTTTATGTGTTTTCCCCATCCTTTGGTTCTGATTCTTCCTTCACAACATGACTAATGTGCAAATATGTTCAATAAGATTATACAAGTATAGCCTATATCAGATTGCATACCATCTTGGGGAGGCTGGAGAGGAGACAAAATTTGTAACTCAAAATCTTATAAAAGTGAATATTCAAGACTAAAAATGATATAAAAAATAAAGGGTCTTGCTTGGATTTTGAAAAGCCAGCACACATACAAATGGATGACAGTTAACCAAGTCCTTTAAGTACCTATTTCTCATCCCAAAAGTATCTATGTGGTACCAGGTGGTTCAACCATATTGCTCCTGTTTCAAACTTTTAATTTTTGTTCTTTTAAACCATATAAATGAGCTTGTTGAGTAACTTTATAAAACATTCTGAGAATAGTCAATGAATCTGTAAAATGTCTTTACTCTTGATAATCCTAAAGATGTTATCAGTTGACCAGCACTTCTATCTACCATTATAATGTTTTGTGATTCGTATACTTGACAGAGCTCCTATAAAAGTGGCATTTGTCAATTATGAGCTTTGAAGAAGCAGTATTTAGGTGTTCATGTGCTTCCAATGTTTTCCTAAATATTATAAAAAAATCTCCCATATGCATAAATATATGACACATTATTTCACCAATTGCTTTTTTTTTCCCCAATGAGCCACTAAAAATTAACAGTAAGTGTCTGAGTCTACATTTGAACTCAGGAAAATGAGTCTTCCTAACAACAGACGCTGGCACAATCTCCACCATGCCACCTAGCTGCCCCATATTTTGATTACAAAAAATTAAAAACTTGTCTACAAACAAAATGAATGTAGATAATATTAGAAGTAAAGTAGTAAGTAGAAAAATATTACACCAAGGTTTTTTTTTTCTGATAAAGGCATCCCTTTTCAAATATACTGGAAACTGAGTAAAATTTATAAAAATGAGAGATATCGTTTAGTTAATAAATTGTTAGAATATATGAACAGGCAGATTTCAGAAGAAAAGATCAAAGCTATCCATAGTCAAATAAAAAAAAAATCTTCTTAATCACTACCAATTAGAGAAATGCAAATTAAAACAACCCTGAGATATGATGCCACACCTAACAGATTAGTTAACATGACAGAAAAGGAAAATAACAAATTCTGGAGGGGAATGTGGAAAAAAAAATTGATGCACTAATGAACTATTGGTGGAGTTATAAAAGAGTCCAACTATTCTAGAGAACAATTTGGAATTATACCCAAAGTGTTATATACCCTTTGATACATAAATTGTCTTGTTTCCCCCCAGTTTGATTTTTCTTTTTTTGTCTTTTTTATAAAAGCGGCCATCCCTTGAGTAACTACTTAAAGAGGCCTATTCTCTGAATGGGCCTTATCTCACTTAAAGTGAGAATCTTAAAAGATCTTACCCTGAAAGTGTCAGTCTCCCGTCACATCCTGGGTCATCTCCACTGGTCCTGATGAATATATCACCACTGGACCCAGATGGCTCTGGAAAATAAAACGAGGTCTGTGACCTTGCACAGGCCTACCTCACTCAAATCAAAGCCATCTACAAGTCATGTCATTGTCTCCCTGATGCCATGGCCCTCTTCTAGAAAGAAGGACAAACACAACACAATAACCACTACTAGGTTTGTATCCTTAAAGAGATTAAATAAAATCAAAAAAGGATGTATTTGTACAAAAATATTCACAGAAGTTCTTTTTTTCCTTTCTTTTTTTGCTTCTTGGAGGGGGGAGAGTACAGGGCAATTGGGGTTAAGTTACTTGCCCAAAGTCACATGGCTAGTAAGTGTATCAAGTGTCTTGAGGTTGAATTTGAACTCAGGTTCTCCTGACTCCAGGGCTGGTGCTCTATTTACTGTGCTACCTAGCCACCCCATCTTTTTTGTGATAGCAAAAGAAATAAAATTGAGGGGATGTTCATCAGTTGGGGAATGACTGAGCAAATTTTGTATATGACTGTGATGAGATACTATTGTGTTATAAGACATGATAAGCGGATGTCTTCAGAAAAATATGGGAAGAGATATTTGAACTTGTTTAAACAAAAGGGAGTAGAACTAGGAAAGAATTATATACAGAAATAACAATATTGTAAAGATGATCATTTGTGAAAGGCTTAGTTACCCTAATCAAGGCAATGGTCACAAACAATTCCAAAGTACATATGATGACCAATTCTACCAATTCTCTAGAAAGAAAAATAATGAACACTGAAAGCACATTAAACATATATATATATATATGTATATATACATATATATATACATATATATATTGTTTGTTTGTTTGTTTTGTCTGCCTTCCTTTGCAACTTAACTACTAAGGAAATATGTTTTGCTTGTATAATTGATATCAAATTGCCTGCCTTCTCAAGGAAGTGTGAGAATCAAGAGGGGAGGAGAGAATTTAAAACTCAGATTTTTAAAAATGTATGTTTAAAACATTTTACTTCCAATTAGGGAATACTTAATGAACTAAGCGATAGTTTTTTTTAAAGTAAAACATAAATATCATTAGTGATTATTGAGGATGATGACACCTTGGAACAGGATTTTTGAGGTGCTGTGGTTCACTTCAGAAGGCTTTTTATATTATTTTCAGTATAAGCATAGCTACTTATTTTACTGTGCCATCTTAATAAATACCTTTGCTTTGAGATCAGTTTGTCTACTAGTTAATGATTAAAAGGAAACTCACTATAGTAGAGGCTTCTAACTTATAATTTTAGGAAAGAGGACTTACAGAGTACCCTCAAAAATTACAGCATCAGCTGCCCAATATGGATCCATCTAATCAGTTCTGGTATAAATTTAGGATTTATTCCATAGGGAAGACTGCTTAAAGATTAAAGAGGAAGAAGAGAGGAGCTGTGGAATGACAGCAAATAATGTCAAATTCCGTTACCAACTAGTTTAGCATAGATTGCTTCATGGAAATAATCTCAAGAGCATCTGGAAAAGTAGCCTGGAAGCAGTGTAGATGGACTTAAATGCTAGGGTTTCTATCATATCTTAGCAAAAATATTGAGCTAATGGAGGTTTTTGAGAAGAGTGAGAAATATATTACAGGTGAAAGGAGACAGAGATCTAAATTATGGGGATAACAATATGAATAGAGAAAATAATATAGATATGAGATTTTTTGAATGTAAAACTCAACAGAAATTTGGATGGAGAAGGAAAAATCAAAGATGACTGATTTTTCAAATGTAGATAATTGGAAGCTTGGTGATACCAATTTTGAAGGTATGGAAGGTAGGTGGCAGAGCCAAGTTGGTTGAGTGAAAACAGGGATGTGTCTGAACTCCTACTTCAACCACCTCCAATGCCTTTAAAATATGACTCTAAACAACTTTTAGATCTACAGAACCCACAAAATGACAGAATGTAAAGCCAAGTATGAGCACGTTTCCAGATGAATGCTATTGTGAACAGCTTTCAAGATTCTGATTACATAGTATAGAGAGCACTCTATTTATTCAGCAACAAATCAAAGCAAAACATTCACAGAAAATGAAGGTACAGCATGCAAAACATTAAAACTTATCACAGATAATAAAAATACAGCATTCACAAAAACGTACCACAGAAAATGGCCACAATATTTTCACCACAGTGGTCACATAATTTTGAGCAAACTATAATCATTTACTCAATCAATCACTTAGTAACTTAAGGAGGCTTGCCTCTTTAAGGGTCACAAAACACGATAGTTAAAGTTCTCCACTCATGGGACACACTAATTTATAATATCAGTCACTACTCAGTACTCTCTTAAGGGGTAGTGTAAAATATATAAGCCATACACCCCTCAGTCACAAATAAGTTATAATTTTCTCAGTCATTACACAATATTCAAGTAAAGTCTTCTTTCACCATGACTCAGTGTGGTCTCTCAGAATCCCATGCCCTGGATCTCCTTCCATGTTCCCAGCTCTCAGTGGATTCACCAAACTGTCACTTGGGTTCAAATGCAGACAGTTCCCAGTTCCTTGTCCAACTCTCCATGCTGTTCCTGTTCCATGCTGAAGCTCACAGTGTCCAGTCCACCTTAAATCCTTCACAGTCCCTGTTCCCTGGAAGTCAGGCTTTAACAAAGCCATAAACAGGTTCATTCAAAGTACCAGTATCAGTCATGCTTCCTCAGTCTTTCAATAGCTCCTAAGAGAAACTGGTAGCTACCCAGTAGAAGCTCCTACTGGTTCCCAGAATCAAAATCCCATCACCCAAGTTCCCAAAATCAAAATCATTCTCTCCAACCTGGGCCTTTCCTCTTCAGCCTCCTCTACAGCAGCTGCTTCTGCCTCCACAAAAGCTTATCCCAAGGAGTTCTGAGTCTTCTTCTCTGGGGCTTTTCCTTATATGCAGTATTGCTCCTCCCTTTTCAGCACCTTCCTGTTGTCAGCAACAGAAGTTCATTCCTTCTGTTTCTTTAACAGAGGCTTAATTTGAACTAGGTTCTAAGTACCTGTCAGCTCAGCAATACAAAAGGAACTTCACATTTTATTACTATTACACAGAGAGAAACAAATATCTCACTGAAGGCAGCCTGGAAGGCCAACAGGAAGGGTCTATCAAACCTAGCTGGGAGTCAAGCATAGTACCAGATGAATCACGAGGTCCCAGACCCAGGACAGCACTGACCAGTGGCACAGACTTGCCAGAGTAGATTTCAGGAGTGCGAATAGCCAGCATCTGTGGCAGTTTCCAGACTTCTCAACCCATAAAGGCCAAGGAGAAAGTAAAAGGCCAGAGGAGCCAAGATGGTGGAGTAGAAGCACAAACCTGGTGAGGGTTTCCCTCAATCACTTCCAATACATATAAAAATTACTCTAAACAAACTTTAAAGCTACAGAACCCACAAGGAAACAAAGAGAAATAAATATCCTGCTGAAGGAAGCCTGGCAGGCCAACAGGAAGGATCTATCTCACCATGGTGGAAAGTTAGCACAGCCCCATGTGAACCATATGGTTCCTAGCACCAGGGTGGCCTCAACCAGTGGTGGGCCCAGAGCAGACTTCAGGAAAGAGGATTATCAGCAGCTGGGGTGGTTTTCAGAATTATAAACTCTTAAATGCCAAAAAGAAAGTAAAATCTCAGTGTGGAACTATGTGGGAACAGGGGGACTGAGAGCATGGTCCGACCCATGCCCATTTGGTGAGAAGAGGTGGAGGTGTGGCATCCATGCAGCCACCATTGCCTGGCTGTCTCAGGAGCTCCTGGCTTGCACATTTCAGGGGGACCAAGTGATCATTCAAAGAGTAATCCCTCTCGCTTTAACCTGCTTGGATCTGGATCACACACTTGGGTTGTGGTGCTAGGTTGTGGGCCCAGTGAGCCAGAGCTTGTAGTGTTCATAGATAGGTGCCCAACCAATAGATCAAGCAGCTGTGAAAACCGCAGCAATCTGGGATGAGACTCTCTCCATTCTGAAAATTTCTCCATGCTACTGTGTCAAAGCTCTCAAAAGTTAAGTAATTGACTGGCAAGATGAGCAAGCCCAAGAAATGTAATCAAACTATATATTCCTTTTGGGGGGGACAAAAAGGTTCAAGGCATGGAGTGGAAGGATGACAGCAAAGTCAGATCTCCTGCATCAAAATCATCCAAGAAAAATGTGAACTTGTTACAGGCCATGGAGGAGCTCAAGAAGGAGGAACAATTGGGAAGAGAAATGAGAATGATGCAAGAAAATAATGAAAAGTGAGTCAAGAGCCTGCTAAAGAAGATCCAAAAATACTCTGAAGAAAACCACACCTTAAAAAGTAGACTAACTCAAATGGTAATAGAAGCTCAAAAAGCTAGGGAGGAGAAGAATGCCTTAAAAAGCCGAGTTTGCCAGGTGGAAAAGGAATTTCAAAAACTTACTGAAGAGAATAACTCCTTCAAAATACTACTGGAGCAATTAGAAGCTAATGACTTTATGAGAAATTAAGATATTATAAAACAGGTGCAAACAAATGAAGAAATAGAAGGCAACGTGAAATATTTCATTGGAAAAACCACTGACCTGGAAAATAGATCCAGGAGAAAGAATTTGAACTACCTAAAAGCCATGATCAAAAAGGAGCCTATAAATCATCCTTCAAGAAATTCTAAAGGAAAATTTCCCTGATATTTTAGAATCAGAGGGTTAAATAGAAGTTGAAGTAATTCACTTTTTGCCTCTTAAAAATGTTCCCAAAAAGAAAACTTCTAGGAATATCATAGCCAAATTGCAGAGTTCCCAGGTCAAGGAGAAAATATTACAAGCTTCCATGAAGAAACAATTTGAGTATTGTGGAAATACCATAGGGATAAAACAAGATCTAGCAGCTTCTACACTAAGGGTTTGAAAGCATTAGAATGTGATATTCCAGAAGTCAAAGGAACTAGGATTAAAATCAAGAATCACCTACCAAGTAATACTGAATATAATGCTTCAGGGGAAAATAAGATCATTCAATGAAATAGAGGACTTTTTAGAATCTTTTATGAAAAAAACAGAGTTGAACAGAAAATTTGACTTTCAAATACAAGAAGGAAGAGAATAACGAGAAGATAAACAGGAAAAATAAATCATAAGGAACTTATTAAAATTGAAGTATTTATCTTCCTTCATGGAAAAAAAAACTTTAATTGTAACTCATGAAACTTTATGAGGATATGTATTGAAGATATGTATGATGACTGTATGAGGGTGGTTGAAGGTAATATATATGTATGTATAGGAGGGTGTATGTGTGTATAAATACTTATGTGAGTGTGTGTATATGTGTGTACACGTATACATAGGCAGAGGCCACAGGATCAGTTGAATAGGAAGGGATGATATCTAAAATATAAGGTTAAGAGGTAAGAGCAGAATATAATGAGAGAGAAAGGAAAGAGATAGAATAAGGTAAATTATCTCACATAAAAGAGGCAAGAGAAAGATTTGCAGTGGAGGGGAAGAGCAGGAATGTGAAAGTGAATGGGTCAACCTCACTCTCATTGGATTTGGCTTAAGGAGGGAATAATATACATACTTATTTGGGTATCTTACCCTACAGGGAAGTGGGGTGAAGGGGATAATAGGGAGGATGATAGAAGGGAGGGCAGATTATGGTAGTGGGTAGTTAGAAGCACATACTTTTGAAAAGCTACAAGGTCAAAGTAGAGAATAGAATGAGGGGGGAGGGATGGGATAGAGGGAAATATAGTTAGTTTTTCACAGTATCACTACTATGGAAATGTTTTGTGTAACTACACATGTACTACCTATATTGAATTGCTTATCTTCCCAGTGGGGTGGGTGAGGAGAGAATATTGCAAAGAATATTGAAATCAAAGTTTTAAAAACAAATGTTAAAAATGTTTTTATTTCTTTTACATGCAACTGGGGAATAAGATATAGAGGCACTGAGGTATATAAATTGATGTTGCCCTAATAGAAAGTTAGAGGGGTTATAGAGAAGGGTATAAGAGAAAGCAGATTGGAGGAAGGGCTATTCTGTAGGCTTGCTATCATCGAACTGGGGGTAGGGGAAACATGGGGAAAAAATTAGTAACTCACAATCTTGTGGAAATGAATATTGAAGACTAAAAATGAATTTTAAAAAATGTAAAAAGAAAAAGAAAGTATGGAAGTTAAAGTGAGCAATTTAGAAGGAAGGTGATAGGGTTATCCATTCATTCAGTTGTATATATAGTTATAGTTATAATTATATCTACATATACATGTATGTATGCATATGTATGTGCATATATGAACATGATATATATGCAAATAAAATGTGTATTTTGTATATGTATATACATATATACATGCAAATATGTATATATGTATGAATGTGTATATACATAAATGCATACATATGTATATATGTAGTAAGTTGTAGCAATTGTGAGGTAATAAAAATAATTAAAGAATTCCTAAAATAAGGAGTTCATATTCTTTGGGAGAAACAGTGAGCCCATAAGATTATATCTTTTTGTCTAGTGCCATTCCAGAGCTCTAAAGAGATGTAGCAAGGATAAAGAGTATCTGAGTTGACTGAGTTAAAGATAAACTTGGATAAAATAGTAGATGTGAAGTGTAGACTGCACAAAAAGCACTGCAGATAGATAAGTTTCCTTACAGCAACATATAAGGCAGGCAAATATTGAACTAGTGGAGATTATGGCTTGTTCATGTTTCTTCTCACTAGTAAGTTTCAGAAAAAAAAGAATTAGAACAAGGTCTTCAGAGCACAAATCTAGTATGTTTTCCACTATGGCATGTGATGTAATTGGGAATATTAGAGGGGAAAAAAGGAAGTATTAGATTAAGAATACATTAGGTATTAATGCTATGAAGATGAAAACATGAATGGAGAGTAGACTAAAAGATACAAAATTATCCACTAGTTTGATAGAGGAGGGCTTCATAAAGATTGGAATAAACAATATTTAATTGCAAATACTACCTGAAATGTCACACACACAGCAACTTGCTGGTTCATAAGGAATTGGGGGGGTGGGAGCTTATATCAAATATTCATGCAAAGACCAAAATGGAAAAGATGTCAGGACTACACAGCAAATGTAGAACTCTATAGAATATTGTTGGGGACAGCTGTAGGAAAGGGGATAAAAGACGTGATGGTGGATATCTATAATGAAAAAGATATGAGGTAGCTCAGGGAATAAATAAATAAATAAATAAATGCATGAATGAATGAAAAAAAAAAAACATTTATTGTTTACCATTTGCCAAACACCATGACAAGTGATGGAGAAACAAGTATAAAGATAACCATGATATTTGTTTTCAAGGAGTTTTCAATACATTTGAAGAAGACAACACATTTTTAGTTCATTTGCAAGTTGGATAGGAAGACTTGGAAGTGCTGAGGGTCAGTTGTATGACAGATGGCAAGACCTAGAGCTCTTTAGTTTACATAAGTAGATGCTATGGTAGTAATGTGGTCATTTCAAGGAATTCAGTTCTTCTTCTCTTCAAGCTATGCTCCCTTTCCACTATTCCAAACTGTATCCTACTCAGACAGATAAACAATCTATAATTATCAAGAATTTGCATATACTTTAATTGGGCACATTAGATAGGGTTTTATCTATAACATCATTTTAACTAAAACGTAGATGTCATTGCTACCTAATGCTCCCAATAAAAATATTCTCTGATCCTTGTTAATTATTGATTATATTTGCACAGTACTATGTACTAGAAACATTTTGGATATTTCTTCTAATATGGAAGAAAAAATGAATCTCACAGAACCTGAGAGATTTGATCATTTATACATACAAACATACATGCTAAAGTCACATATGCTTATGTCTTTGATTTTCTTCACCTTGCTTATCTCATTAAATGTGGTAAAATGTTGCAGCCTATGGATAACCACCTTGCATCTTCACTCATTTATTATTTACATTCACTCAGAATAGCATTCTATATTTTATTTTATTTTATTTTTTAAACAAATGCTTTATTAACTTCTGTTTTACATCATTCATTTCTGCCAGATTTTGAGTTACAATTTTTCCTCCATTGTTCCCCTACCCACCCTCCCAGAATAGCAGTCCCACAAGATATCACTTCCTCCAATCTGCTCTCTCCCATATCTTCTCCCATACCCCCTTTGACTTTTCTACTAGAGCAAGGTGAATCTATGTGCCACAATGCCTGCACATCTCATCTCCCAATTACAAGCAAAAGAGTATTAATAATAGTATTTATATATATTTGATACATTTAATTTTAAGACCTCGATTTTCAGATCCATTCCCTTCCTCCCTTGTCATCCATTCCCTCTGGGAAGATAAGTAATACAGTATATGTTGTACATATCTGGCTACGCAAAACATTACCATAGTAGATATATTGGACAAGGCTGCTTATAATTCCCTCCCACCCATCCCACCTCCCTACAGTTCGCAGGCCAGGAGCTGGAGCTGCCACTGAAAACTACAAAATAGCATGTCTCCTCAGTGACTTCTAGCCCCCAGGGGAGGAAGCCAAGGCATTCCCCAAATACTGGTCCCAAAGTCCATAAGGCATTACCCTCTCACTTTGTCCTAGGCATGTATATGTTGATATTTCTGGAATCACCATAGCTGCTGGAGTCCTGGGGTTCCTCCAACTGGATGCTCGTCTGGCCACCCTGGGGCTAAAACCACAACTCACACAGCCTGGTCTTGGCTCAGCTCCCAGAGTGTTGCACTGGTCCTTCCTGCAGGGCTGCTGGGCTGTCCTCAGTGGGAGGTTAACTTCTCTGTGTCGTTCTCTGGGTGCTGGGGCTCCAGAAGTTGTTTGGAGTCCCCTTTTACATAGTTTGGAGGTAATCTGGGGGGAGAGTGCCTTGGACGTGCTGTTTCTACTCCACCATCTTGGCTCCGCCCTTGCATTCTATATTTTATAATCATATAGAATACCATTACCTATTGGTCCTAATAGGGGCATCAAATAGCACCACAGAATGTTAACAGTTTAATTCATAAAATGTGAGCTTAAATATTGCTATTTTAAGTTTGCAAGAAGGTAGGAAAAACCTTAAAATTTACTAAGTCTTCTCCCCAGAGATAGAAATGGTTATATCTATACTATTCTATATTTCATCTCAACAGGAAGGTTATATAATAGAGTGAAAAGTAAATTGTATATAATGTAAATGAAAAGAATGCTAAAAGACAACCTTGGGTTAAAGGAAATTACTGTTAGTGATTTCTGGAGGATATAATGAAATATTACACACACACACACACACACACACACACACACACACACACACATATACACATACACACAAGGAAGGTGAGATGAAGGACTAGAGATTCTAAAATCTGCTTCTGTTTAAACCTCAGCTAAATTTAGTTATAAAGTCTGTATCGTTTGTCATAATACATATTTTTTTCATTACTCCCTCTCTTTTCATTCTGTTATTTTAATATGTTACATTGTCATAGAAGGTCACTATGCCATTTGGAACATAGTTAGCATTTAATAATAAATCAGCTGCTAGGTGGTGTAGTGGATAGAGTGCTATGACAGGCCTGAAATCAAGAAGATTCATCTTCCTGAGTTCAAATCTGGCATCATACTTTTATTAGCTGTGTGACTTAGGGCAAGTCACTTAACCCTATTTGCCTCAGCTCTGCATCTATAAAAGGAGCTAGAGGAAAAAGTAGCAAACCACTTCATTAGCTTTGCCATGCAAACACCCAAAGACTAACCAAATCAAATCAAACCAAATAAATAAAAAAAAACACAATATTTAATTTTTAATATTTATCTTTGTTTTATGGGAAAGGGCAAATATGGGGGAAAAGTTTCCTGTTTTTTTTTTCCATATTGGAGTATTTCAGTGATGATTGATAATTTTGAAATAAAAATATATCTGTTTAAAAGTATTATTTTTTTTTGGAATTATTCATTCCAGATTTAGAGGATCCAAGATTAAGATCAAGTTTCACCTGTGACATGCTTCAATTCTTCAAGCCTTGGTTTATTCATCTGTAAAATGAGTAAAAGAGTCCTAAAACCCTTACAAATCCTATGTATCATGTTTTTGAGAAGATGTTATATTTGTGGAATCAGAAAAAGTTATATAAAGTGAATTAACTATTTAAACAAATACTTTATTAACTTCTGTTTTACATCATTCATTTCCGCCAGATTTTGAGTTACAATCATTTTCCCCCCATTATTCCCCTATCCAAACTCCCAGAATAGCAGTCCCACAAGATATCGCTTCCTCCAATCTGCTCTCTCCCATACCTTCTCCCATACCCCCATCGACTTTTCCATTAGAGGAAGATGAATCTTTGTGTCCCAATGCCTGCACATCTTATCTCCCAATTATAGGCAAAAGAGTATTAATAATAGTATTTATATATATATATATATATATATATATACATATATATATATATATATTTATATATATATTTGAAACATTTAATGTTACGATCTCGAATTTCAGATCCATTTCCTTCCTCCCTTGTCACCCATTCCTTCTTGGGATATAAGTAATTCAGTATATGTTGTACATGTCTAGCTATGCAAAACATTATCATAGTAGATATATTGTACAAGGCTGCTTATAATTCCCTCCCACTCATCCCACCCCCCACCTGGTCCATTCCCTACATGATCCTGTCCCTCTCCTATAGTGGGTACTTCCAACCTCCCCTCACCCCAAGGATGCCCTCCCATCCATCATCCCTCCTCTCATCCCCCTTCCCCCTATCCTGCTGCAGGTTGAGATATCCCATTTAGTATGTCATTTTCTCCCTGAACCAAATTCAATGTGAATGTGGTTTTGCCTTTTTAGCCTTCCTTATTCTCCCCCTCCTTTGCACCCACTTCCCCTACATGAGATAGTTTACCCTACCATGTCTCTCCCCATCTCCTCTTGCCACTTTCTTCTCTCACCTCATAATTTCATCCCTTGAATACTCTCCCTTCCCAACAAAATCAACCTATGCCCTCTATCCATATATAACTGTAACCATATACTCAAACATTCACATATGTATTCATATGACCACACCCCCTTCTTCCATTATTTTCATAGTGAGAAAGATATCATCAGTCACAGTTATTGCTTTTCCATATAGGAATGTAAATAGTTCAACTTTGATAAGTTCCTTTTGATTTTTTTCCCCTGATTACCTTCTCAGGCATCTCTTCCTTCTTGTGTCTGGATGTCAAATTTTCTATTCAACTCTGGTTTTTCCTCAAGAATGCTTGAAAGTCCTCTATTCCACTGAATGACCATATTTTCCCCTGAAACAAAATACTCAGTTTTGCTGGGTAGGTGACCCTTGGGTTCATTCCCAGTTCTTTTGCCCTCTGGAATATCATATTCCATGCCCTTTGATCCCTCAGTGTAGAAACTGCCAGGTCCTGGGCTATTCTGATTGTGTTTCCACAATATTGAAATTGTTTCTTCCTGGCTGCTTGTAATATTTTCTCCTTGATCTGGGGATTCTGGAACCTGGCTATAATATTCCTGGGAGTTTTCTTTTTTGGGATCTTTTTCAGGAGGTGATCTGTGGATTCTTTCAACCTCTATTTGCCCTCTGGATCTAAAACATCAGGGCAATTTTCCTTGAGAATTTCTTGAAGGGTGATTTCTAGGTTCTTTCTTTGATCATGGCTTTCAGGTAGTCCAATAATTTTTAAATTATCTCTCCTGGATCTATTTTCCAGGTCAGTGGTTTTTCCCATGAGATTATTTCACATTGCCTTCTATTCTTTCATTTGTTTGGATCTGTTTAATAGTATCTTGATTTCTCATAAATTCACTAGCTTCCATTTGCTCCAGTCTAACTCTGAAGGAATGAATCTCCTCAGTGAGCTTTTGAGATTCTTTTTCCATCTGGCAAATTCGACTTTTTAAGGCATTCTTCTCCTCATTGCCCTTTTGGGCCTCTTTGCCATTTGAGTTAGTCTATTTTTTAAGGTGTTGTTTTCCTCAGTCAGGCTGTTGACCCTCATTTCATACTTTTCCTGCATCCTTCTCATTTCTCTTTCTAATTTTCCTCCACTTCTCTTATTTGATTTTTAAAGTCCTTCTTAAGGTCCTCTATGGCCTGCAACCCACTCATGTTTTCCCCTGGGGCTTTTGGAGCAGGACTTCTGACCTCACAGTCCTTTTCCCGCTCTATGCCCCCAAAATAGGAGTCTAGGGTTGCATTTTTCTGTTTCCTTTGCCTTGGCATGTTGCCACTTAATTGCTTGACTTTTGGGCTTGTTGCCACACTATGGCTTTAAGGCCAGCTAGAGGAATTTTCGTCCCGAACGTGTGGGGGGGCAACTTCCGTTTCTGGCAAGCTGTAAACCCACCCACAACTTCCACCCTAGATCACAATCCAGATCCAGGGAGGTTAAAGCAAGAGCGATTACCCCCCAAGACTGATCGCTGGATCTCCCCAAGATTTGTAGGCTGGGAGCCGGAAATGCCTCTGAAAACTACTAAATGGCGTGTCTCCTCAGTGGCTTCTAGCCCCCAGGGGAGGGAGCTGACGCATTCCCCAAATACAGGTCCCAAAGTCCATAGGACACTAACCTCTTACTTTGTCCTAGGCAAGTCTATGTTGATAATTCTGTAGTCTCCACAGCTCCTGGTGTTCTGGGGTTCCTCCAGCCGGCTGCTGGCCCTGCCGCCCTGGGGCTAAAACCTCGGCTCAAGTGGACCTGGGCTCGGCTCGGCTTGGCTCCTGCGCTCTGCGCACTCCCGGCTCCCAGACCGCTGCGCTGGTCCTTCCTGCAGGGTGCTGGGCTGTCCTCAGCGGGAGGTTAGCTTCTCTGTGTCGTTCTGTGGGTGCTGGGGCTCCAGAAGTTTTTCAGAGTCCTTTTTTACATAGTTTGTGGAGAATCTGGGGGCAGAGAGGCTTGGACGAGCTGTTTCTACTCCGCCATCTTGGCTCTGCCCCAAATTAACTATTTAAAAAGGAAGTATTTTTGAATATTAGTGCTGTATAATAATGGAACCAGTTGCCTCATGGAGAAGCATCAAGCTCTTTGGGAAGCCATTAAGTGGAGGCTGGATGGCTCTTTCAAATTTTGTAGTAAAAAGTTATTCTGAAACAGAGCTGAATGTTTGACTTGAAGGATTCTTGGTTACTTCTATCTTTGAGATTTCAGATATCCTTCTTTGAAGGATGAGGAAGCTTTATTTCTAGTTAACTGTCCATTTGGTCTGCTAGTAATGAAAGCTGAGAAGAGATTCCATACTTTAGCATCTAGCCTATTACACAACAGGCACCTAATCTACATTTATTACTGTGAATAGGAATAACTTTTAACTACATCATCAAAAACATAGCCTCTTTGCATAGGATTCTACCTCTCAGTGAAAGTAATCATGATATCCTATCCCCAGCTAAAAAAGAACACACAGAGAAATAGGATGTTTGCATCATAAACCTGTGAAAATAGAGTGGAAAATGCCAACATGTTAATGAAAATTCACTGTTAAAGAAGCTATAAGAGTACTAATAATTAAAGTAAAAGTTGCTCTAGAACAAATAACCCTTCCAAATATGGCCGGACCCCATTTTGAATTAAAAAAGTGTTTTGTTTATTTTAAATGAGGCCATCCTGTTTTGTTTTTTACTTTGCTTTCTTTTGCTTTTTACATTTATATCCAGAAGTCAAAGGTTACATAAACCTCAACTAAAAGTGCTGGAGTCAAAGAGACATGACACTTACTAACTCTATGGTAATGAGCAATTTATTTACTTCTCTGACCCTCAGTTTCCTCCTCTGTAAAAGATATAGGATAGTAGCATGCAACTCACAAGCTTATTGTGAAGACAAAATGGCTTAAAGTACATAAGGTACTGTGAATATCTTAAAAGAGCTATATAAATGGCAGTTACTGTTGTTATTCATGTCATTTCAAGGAGTTTTTTCTTTTTATAGATTTCAGATTGAAATGGTCCCCAGACAAGTCACTATCATATTATTCTCTTATATTTAATATTCTGCAGACTACTTCACAAGTGGATAAAAATGACTCCTTTTTGTAGTAGCATAAAAGTGATAGGATGTGAGCTCATCCTTTGGGGGTTCATTGAAATCATCCTTGGTACTCCAGTGCAAGACAGGATGATGGGGATAATATGCACCTCAACCTATTGTCATATAATTTTGATTTCTTTTACTAGGTATATTTTGAAAGCTTTATCTCCCATGAAGTTTGGAGGTTATGAGTATTTTGTATGTCACAGTATACTAAAACAATATTCTTAAGTTTTTGGTAGGTTAATATTGTTTTTGAGAGATTGTGGGCTTATGCATCAGTCTTTGATAACACTCTGATTTCAGGACAGTCTATTGAATGAGTTCTCAGAGATATATTGAGACCTCTATATGCAGCATAAAGATTTGCTGTCAGAAAAAGAAAGCAATGGCAGCAGGCAAGCTGTGGAAGTAAAGAAAGGTATAGTAGTCAGTCTAGCTATCTAGGGCTAAAGTTTTCAGTGATAACAACACCCCACCCCCAACCCCAACTTCAATGTGAATATCTATGCTCCTATAGCATGAGCGATATTTTGCCATTGCTCATTTTCAGCAAGGAAAATTCCAGCCTTTAGCATACTGTGAAATTAAACCTTCATTTTTTCAGTCAGCCACGTATGCTGGAATATCTCCTTCATTCAAACTAACAAAACCTACACCTATATAGACCAAAGTCAGTCTTATGAAATATGTGTAATGGAAAATCTGAAAATAGGAAATATGTGAGATTGTTGGAAAATTGTTAAAGAATAATATTAGCATCCCATGACTTTCGATTGCTGTTATACTACAAAGTGCGCTAGGAGATGGAATACTGTAAATGGACTTGTCCTAGTGGGTCTGTTACATTCATTGACACAAAACAAATACAGCATAAAAATGTGATTTTTTTTTCTGTGAGACCCTGAAAAAGGACATCTGTAATTGCTGTTTTTTGTTTATTCACTACATGAAAGCATGGGGGTGAAAAGAGGGCTGGTTCCTTTTGGATTTCAGGTCAATACATTTAAACAAAATGAAAAAAGGGACTACATAGATCATATACATTCAGATGATTAGAAGGACATATTTTTCAGTAAAGAGGATCCAAGAAAGCAGAAAATGGACCTCAAAGATATGGAGAAGATGCAAGCCAATGACCCTGGTATGATGTCACAATCGACATGAGTATTCTCTGTGACTTGACAAAACTTTAACTTAATCCACAGACAGCTTTGCCTTTTTCCTCTACTCAGCAAGCATAGTGTCCTGGGAAGCAATTTTTCCTCCTCAAATCATCAAGAAGATGGAATTTTTCAAGACTCTGGTGAACAACTTTATCCATCGGCCAAGATCCAGGAAAGTCAGCAATAGTGTTTCAAAAAATAAACACTTTTCCTGTTTTATTTTTTGTTTCTAAATGCTTTATTAACTTCTGGTTTACATCATTCATTTCTGCCAGATTTTTGAGTTACAATTTTTCCTGTTTTTTCCCTACCCACCACCATAGAATTGCAGTCCCCAAGATATCTCCTCACCAATCTGCTTTCTCCTATCTCTTCTACCATACCCCCTACAACTTTTCCATTAGGGCAAAGTGAATCTCTATGCCACAATACCTGCACATCTTATCTCCCAATTACATGTCAAATAGTATTAATAATAGTATTTATATATATTTGAAACATTTAATTTTAAAACTTTGAATTCCAGATCTATTCCCTTTCTTCCTTGTCACCCTCTCCAGCTGGGAAGATAAGCAATTCAGTATATGTTGTACATGTATAGCCATGCAAAACATTGCCACAGTAGATATATTGTAAAAGACTGCCTGTATTTTCCTCCCACCCATCCCACTCTGCACCCGGTGCATTCCCTACCTTGATCCTGTCCCTCTTCAAAAGTGGGTGCCTCCAACCTCCCCTCCTCCCAGCATGCCCTCCCTTCCATCATTCTCCTCCCCCCACACTGTCCTGCAGGGTGAGATATCACATTTGGGAGGTATGTCATTCTCTCCCTGAGCCAAATTCAATGATAATATGATTTTGCCTTTTTGTCTACCCGTTCTTCCCCTCCCCTGCACCTACTACACCTTACCTCTTCTACATGACACAGTTTACCCCGCCTCTCTCCCCATCTCCTCTTGAAACATTCCTCTCTGACCTCATAACTTCGCCCCTTAAGTATCATCCCTCCCTACCAAATTCACATATGTATTCAGATGCCAATATACCCTTCTTCAATTATTTTCATACTGAGAAAGGTTTCATCAGTAACAGTTATTGTTTTTCCATGTAGGAATGTAAATAGTTCAACTTTGATGAGTTCCTTTTTATTTCTTTTCCCTGATTACCTTCTCAGGAATCTCTTGCTTCTTGTGTCTGAATGTCAAATTTTCTATTCAGCTCTGGTTTTTTCCTCAAGAATGCTTGAAAGTCCTCTATTTCACTGAATGACCATATTTTCCCCTGAAACAAGATACTCAGTTTTGGTGGGCAGGTGACCCTTGGGTTCATTCACAGCTCTTTTGGTCTCTGGAATATCATATTCAGTATCTTTTCATCCCTCATTGTAGAAGCTGCCAAGTCCTGTGCTATTGTGATTGTGTTTTAACAGTATTGAAATTGTTTCTTCCTGGCTGCATGCAGCATTTTTCTCCTTGATCTGGGAATTCTGGAACCTGGCTATAATATTCCTGGAAGTTTCCTTTTTGGGATCTTTTTCAGGAGATGAATGGTGGATTCCTTCAATCTCTATTTTGCCCTCTGGTTCTAAAACAACAGGGCAATTATCCTTGAGAATTTCTTGAAGGATGATTTCTAGGTTCTTTCTTTGATCATGGCTTTCAGGTAGTCCAACAATTTTTAAATGATCTCTCCTGGATCTGTTTTCCAGGTCAGTGGTTTTTCCCATGAGATATTTCACATTGCCTGCTATACTTTCAATTGCTTGGATCTGCTTAACAGCATCTCATAAAGTCACTAGCTTCCATTTGCTCCAGTCTAATACTGAAGGAATGGTTCTCCTCAGTGAGCTTTGGAGATTCTTTTGCCATCTTGCAAATTCTGCTTTTTAAGGCATTCTTCTCCTCACTGCCTTTTTGAGCCTCTTTTGCCACTTGAGTTAGTCTATTTTTAAGGTGTTATTTTCCTCAGTCAGGCTGTTGTCTCTCAATTCATACTTTTCCTGTATCCTTCTCATTTCTCTTCCCAATTTTCTTCTACTTCTATTATTTGGTTTTTAAAATCATTTTTAAAGTCCTCTATGGCATGTAACTTGCTCATATTTTCATTTGGGCCTTTTGGTGCAGGATTCCTGACCTCCCAGTCCTCCTCATGTTCCATGCTTTGATCCTCTTTGCCCCCAAAATAGGAGTCTAATATTGAATTTTTCTCTTTATTTTGTTTCTTTGCCTAGGCATGCTGCCACTTAATTACTTGACTTTGGGGCTTGTTGCCACAGTAGGACTCTGCTACCAGACAGGGGATCTTATGTTCCAAACGTTGGGGTCTTCTCAACTTCCAGAGGTATTAGTTAGGTGCCCTTCCTGAAGCCCCCACACACC